>VZRM01007141.1:792757-1250605 GCA_013397955.1 Grantiella picta | reverse complement strand
TTCCTTCCTTCCTTCCTTCCTTCCTTCCTTCCTTCCTTCCTTCCTTCCTGTAGATAAGGAAGGCTGAAGCTTATTTACAACTTGAGCTTTACATCTGAAGCCATGACACCGTGTTTATCTCTCTGTGAAACCCTAACACAGACAAGAATGACGCATTAAGCACCTGCTATGTGAATGACTGTTCTTGACCAAGGATATCTGCTTTTTTTTGGGATTAGCACTGGGAGGGGTTTGTACCTCACCTATTTGGAAGTCACCTGTTGATCACTATCTCAGCTGGTAAAGCTGTTTGCTGCAGTGTGGATCTGTTAGCAAGATCCAGAGATATGATTCATTTCTGACATAACTTGCTATCCCAGCAATTTTTCTCAGCCAAACTGCTCATGGATGGATTTTAGGCAACATTATTTAAACATCTTTGATTTCTTGCTCTTAGGCAGAACATAATTTTAGCAGGGCCAGCAATGGACTTATTGTCGTTTTTTTGTATTTCTCAGTATCTGAGGGTTGCATTCTTTGACCCTACCCAACACCATGCCTGACTTCTGTTCTTTAAAAGGAAGAGTGATATTTGTAATGGTGACTCTCCAAAAACAACTAAACCACCCAACCCAAAATTTTATTCATACCCTATTGCAATCACTAGGGAACTCCCTTTCAGTCTGCTGATTTAATTTAGCATTGAATATGTGTGCATCCATCTTCCTTTGCAATGCTGTAGTGAGACTTGTCTGTAATTTAAAGGATTCTGTTTGCAGTCATGGTCCAACTTATCACTGTAGTTTACTGACTGAAGAACACGTTTTTTTGTTTTTTTGGTTTTTTTTTAAGTATTTACTGACGTGCTTGGTGGTGGATTGAGGTGATTAATGCACAGTATCATATCCAGCCAGAAAGTAGTTGAAAAAGGGAGGGATATGCCCTGTACCACTTATTGACTGCCCATGGTTGGGTAAGAGCCACATTACTGTTATATTTACAGTGCTGGAGCTGGAAGCATTTGTTGGTTCTGCAAGTACAGCCTGGGTAAATAATGTATATCAGACAGAGACCTGTTGTATCATGTCCTTCCAGAGCAGTTCCTATTGGAAATAAACTTCACCATGCAGGCAGACAGTGAAGTAGAATGCACAGTCAGGACTGTAGGAGTAGCTGCACTGAAAATTTCACTGCGGTTTCCGTGTAATGTATCTTCATTGCACAATTTGAATTGGAGATGTTTTGCTGCAGTAAGTAATAATTATATATTGCAGTCTTTCCTTTCTTTCTAAATGGACTTTTTCTGGTAAGGGTCTCATCAGCTGTACTGGAAAACATGAATGAAAACCACAAACCTTTGCTTTTAAGGATCTCGAACAATTCTAATTTTCTCTATGCTATTCTGCTGGACACTTCTATGTTCACTCAACCAAGCTCATTCTGCCAGCTGCTGAATTTGGCATGTGGAGATCTGACCTGCTGACCCCAGAAGAAGCACCTCTTCAAAACATTGCCAAAGCTGGCTTTGTACCTCAACTTATTGATTCCAGGATTTTCTTGGCAATGGCTCAGCCACTCATCTAAAATAGGATTTGATCCAGCACCCACAGATGTCAATTTAAAGAACTTCCATTAATTTCAGTGGATCCATCTCTTCCTTTTTGAAATTACCTTTGCCCTGAGCGTGGCACAACCCCCTGAACAGAGGGATGCCAAGCAGGACACCCAGAGTCACCCTAGCTTTCCTCTCACAAAGGAAAAATATGTTGTTATCAGGAAGAACCAGAGCAACACAAGAATTCAAAAGCACATTTCTTTTCTACCTTTCAATTTTAAGCAACTGCAGCACTGCAAATTCCTATTATTGTTCCATAGCGTGTCATCTCAATTTCCAATTGAATAAAGGGTTTCTCTGAAAGCAAGTTACTCTCCTTTGAAGACTGACATGTAGATTGTTTACATATTTTAATACTGACTGAAAAAGAAATTTGTACACAAATGACTCACATATAATAATTCATATTTACTTAAAGAATTATTGCCATTCTTAGGCAAACTGAGTGAAAACAATATTTTGCTAAAACCCCTATTAAACTCTCTTGCGTCCCCTTCTCATTGTCACTAATTACTTGAGTGTGAATGCAAACAGAAGCTTTCTTCCTTCTTCTCTAATTGAAATTTTATTATAGGCAAACAGAAAGTGAGAAATTAAAAGTAATATATATGCATGTCCAAAAGCACTTTAAACCAGTGTCTTGCTCTAAAGAAGTTCTTTCTCACCTGAAGCATTCCTAACATTGCAACTCAAGTTTAGGAGCTCTCCATTGAGGCAGAGGCTATGAAGCCCCATCTCATTCCTAAATAAAACAGGGGATCAAGGTCATAAATGGGGAAAGAAGAATCTGATTAACTTCAGCTGCACCTTTCTTCCATTCTTTTCTCTGACTACAAGAAGAGGTCCTCTGATCAATTTTAGCTGTATCACTTACATGCACGTTGCCCTTTCACTGTAATTCCTTTTGAGACTTGAAGAACTGATCTAATTGAAATCGTGTGAAGATCAGGCTTCCTCACCTCTGTAGCAGTGACCCCCCCAAGGTGTGACTTTCAGGTAGTGCCCTATCTAGAAGGTTCCAATTTCCTATATCTCTGTGTAGCACTGAACACAGAGGAAGTTAATCTTGAGGCTTTCTGTGTTGCATTAGGTAATTAACAGAGCTGCTCACAGGGCAGTGATGATTAGGGCTCTGTAGGGATTAAGGAATAATGGAGAACTATATTTCTTAACTCACCTTTTAGGATCTGCATAATGCAGCACTTAGCAAGACTCATTTCTTCTTCTTTCTCTCGTGATTACAAACGGACCTTTTTACAACTTCCATGTGTGAAATGAGTGAGGCTTTAATGGGACAATACCATGTCAAATGATGTTTCTGAAGGGTTTAAATTTAACTATTTAAATACGCTCAAGACCATCCTCTGTACAGTTACCAATACATACAGACTGACCTTTATCCATACTGTGAAATGTTTTCACACTCCAAACAAGGCATTAAGACAGAAGTTGAATTTTGGAACTAGTCCTTACCCATGTTAACTCCCCAGCCATTTTTTTAATACTGCTTGAGAGATTATAAACTGACTATTTCCAAAATGATATCATTGCTTAGTGAGAAACCAAGCATTAGATCACATGAACTGGAACTCCTAATTCTAACTCTTGGCCTGACAGCAGCTGAGGGAGTATGCTCCAATGAGATCTTTCATCTTAAATTTTTGATACAAGAGGCCCCTGAATCCTAATGTATTCCAAATAAACCAAGACTCTTGAGGAATATAAAATATTTTGCCATGTAGAGATAAATATTATCAGTGGTTCCATTCCAATGTACTAGGAAATAAGTGCTTGCATAAGGAGGGAGAAATTAAGTAATGTTTTTCAATAGAATGTTACCTGAAAAAGTTTTTCCACTTTTTCATTTAATGCTGAGTTATGGCCAGTTCAGAAGAGATAATTCAGAACCTTTGTGATTGACAAATAATCCCTAAATACGGCACGAACAACTCAGACATTCCTTCTGTTGTTATAAATTCCTCATTTCTGCTGAAGAGTGAGTAAAACCACACATAGAAATAACAGACACTTTAGGCATGAATGGACTTGAACGTAGAAAATTCATGCAGCTAGTCATCATGATAAACCTGAGCATAGGACAGAGCCACAGAAAGGGGGCTTTGTTTTTAATTGGAAAAATGACTCCCAGTACATGCAGTTTGTTTTTGCAACCATGGGAATAAGCACCACAATGACAGAAATACTGTGTCTGCTGATATTTTATGAAGGTTAGAACAACAGTGCACCACCTTCTGTATGTTTGCCTCCTAGCAGTGGATTCCTGTTTTAATTTTAGTTTGCTTTATTGCTTGCTGGTTAGAGCATCAGGCAATACTAAAATTGTTATTAAATGCAATCTGTCTCTTTAATAACAGTTCCAAAATTAAAATCATAAAGTTGATTCATAAACCACAGAAATATATACAGTAGTTGGAGTAGCCTTCTTTCTGGGGCATTATTGAAATGTACCAACTCAATGGACTTTTTAGAAATAGATTGCAATTACTGTTGTTGATGGGAGCAGGGAGCTTGTAATAACCCAGATGTGTGTTTAACGTGTACAATATAAATTTGAGAAAGGCTGCCAGCACCACCACACACTGCCTCTTGCTCAGTTAAGAGGTTATAGTGTTAGAGGTTAAGAGGTGATAGTGTGCTTTTATGAGCCTATGTCTATTAAGGTAACATCAGAAATGGTCAAGGGAGTCCTGGAACCAGACCTGAGCATCAAAGTGACCATCAGTCACTCTTCCAGAAGCTTGTATCCAGATGGGCAATGGCTAAGCTGGAGTGTGCAAGGTAACTTGCTTATTTATTAAAGTAGGTTTTTAATTATTGACAATATAGGTCAATCTAGGGATATCCAGAAGTATTCAGCCTTATACCTTTGTGATATGTAGTGTTGCATGTGTTGGGGATGCCCAGAAACATCTCGGGGTTCACTCTTTTTTTCTGGGTTTTTCTGTGGCATTTTGAAGGAGAGTGTTGGGTAGCTGTGAAACAGACCTTAAGGAAAACACTTTTGGGGGATTTTTTAGTCTAGGTTCAGCCCAGGCTGTTTATCTTTAGTCATGCTGGTTGAGAACCTGTCATGTGGGACAAGCTTCTTTTATAAACAACGTGTCCTTTTTTATCTCACTGGGAAAACATGATACACAGACCTCAAAGAAGCCAGCAGCAGGCCAAGTGTGAATAGTTCTCTATCATTCATACCAAAGTTTGGAATTCTTCAGTGCCTTTCAAAATGTCCACAGACTTCTCCAGCTCTTGATTCACAGCTCTGTTAGTGGAAGTAGCTGATACAGAGAGAAACGTTGGTGTCACTGTGTCTTTGTTGATGTTAGAAGACTGGCAAACATGAAATAGGATGCAAACTTCAGAAATGCTTAGCTCTTCCCTGCATTCAAATGTGCATTTCCAAGCAGTTAATTTGAAAACCCATATGCTTAACTGATACAAATCACCCTTATTTTCCCATTTCCCTCACAGCCATGTATCAGCCAGCTGTTTAAGGATGCATTTGTATATTTTGGAGAGTTGCAAGAATCCTGTTATTCCATTTTGCAGGAAGGAAAATGGAAGGAACAAGGGATTTGACCAGGATCAAATAAATTACATCTATACTAGCATATTAAATGTGCCTTCGTATTCCAAAACTGCTTTCAGACAACCTCCTGGGAATGGTCCCCGGCCTGTTGTAGACCCTGAACTGTCTGGAAACTCTAGGAAGAAGCTAATCATGTCAGGGAAGAGCATAACAACTGGACAGTTAAACGGTTTGATTTCCCGCAGTCATTTTTCAAACAGGCTGAAAAGAGTCAGAAACATAAAAGTAGTTTGGCTTGGTCGATTTTGGAGGTAATGAAGATATTTACATCAGACACTGAGCTTATGTTGACCCAGACCACCAAATCCGTAGGAATTTCAGACTAAATTTGCCGGCATAGATAAACACCTGGGGGATACCTGGTGTTCAGACTATACGTGGTTTTTCAGGGTCAGGCTACGTCGTAAATCCTCCAGCAAATCCTTGCCATGTTTGTAGGGCTAATGTCTAACTAGAGCAAGCATGCAATGATTGGTGTCCCTGTTGCAAGTCCAGAAACTTTATGAGCTTTCTGCTGACATCAACTGTAAAAAGTGCTTGGGTTCACTGCCACCCCAGTGGTTTTGCAGATTTTAAGTATCTTTTTCACCAAATATCAAAGTTTTCATCACAATTTTATATTATTTCCATTTCTGGTTAATTCCCTGTTCAGGATGTTATCAAGAAAACATTGAAAATAACTTTAAAAAAGTATCCTTTGGCATATTGTGAAAGTGAACAGAGAAGACATGTAGACAAATTGACTTTTGAATGGGTTATTCAGATACGATCACAGAAAGCAACACAAAAAGCACAAAACAGAGTACTTACAAACAGATTCCTCAACACTTGAAAGCTCCAGACAGGATTAAATAGAATGAGAATGAAGATGCCAACAGGAAACCTGTCTCTTACAGAAAAATTGGGGGGTTTCTTATTTTATTTTTTTCCCCCACACTACTATTTCTAGTTTCTGGATAGTTCTATATACCATTGAAGGTATTTCCACAGTGCCCTTTGCTCTGAAAGAAAGTAATAAAATTGTTTAAGTTTAAATAGTATTCTAGTGCTAAGGACAGGCAAATATTGCAGGTGGTGGTGGCTGTTTTAAGGATCATAAAGATTTGTAACCACTGTATTTCTTCTGCCACAGTGTTTCCTGGGGTTTTTTTTCCCCTCATTTTTAATCTTTCCTTTTATTTTTCCCCCTCCCCCTGGAGAATGCATCTGTATTTCCTGAGACTCACTTATCCAATTAAAAAGAAAAAAATCTCATTTTGTTCTTATTTGTCTTTGTTATTCCTGTTCTGTCTCGGTGGCTTTTATTCTCCTTGCATGGGATCATCTCAAATACACTGGGAGCCATTTCCAGGTTGTTTGCACCAATCCTGTTATTTAGCCATTTGTGCCTATATCTTTTGTACACAGTGTTCTGTGTTCACACTCTCATTACAGTCATTTCTCACAATTATGTTCTTTGCTTTGGTATCAGAAGATTGCAGACTTCTCACTGCACTCGTAGCCTACATGACATTTGTGGGTTTGTGTGTTGCCATTAAGTTTTTTTTCTATGACAGTCCTTGAAATGACATCTTGGATATTTACACCAAACAGAGCTTGCAAAACAAAACAGTCTTCCAAGCTGTGATTTGAATTTGGGGTTTTTCAAGCATCTGGTCCCCCCTATCTTTCTTTAACCGTTTGTCCTGGCTAAGAAAGACAAAAGTGATACAACTAGGTGATTTTTGTCAGTAGTTTAAGTAGGTGAAGATGATGTAAACGATAGATCTGTTGGTTTGTTTGGGATTTTAGGGGAGCTGTTCTTTTGTTGGTGGTGTTGTTGTTGGGGTTTGGAATACTTTTAAATTTTTTTTAATCAAAATTTTGATTGATTTATTTGCCTACCTGTGTACCAACATATCTCCTCTCTTAGAAGACTAATACAGTTCTCTTATAAGACTTAGGCACACAAGTACATTTCTGCTACTCTGGACAAGCAAGAGAATGAGATCAGCACTCCCTGGTCATTAGTAAGAGAATATTAGATGTGATAGGACATATAATGACCAAAAAATGAGGAGGAGAAAGAAAAGACAATCAAAAATGTATTTTGTGTCCAGGAGAAAGTTATTTTCTGAGGAGTGTGTTAGTGTTTTGGGATATCGATATCACTGGATGAAGCTATGCTGTCTTAGGAAAAATAGATCTGATTCCTGGCCAATTTTGATGTGCATAAATTAATCAACACAGTCACAGAGATTTCAGTGAGCTGGAAATGAGTTCCACTTGTTCTAATTCAACATTGTGGAACAGAAAGGTCAGGCATTAAACGCAAATGGGCTTTTCCAGTGGCCCAAGTAACATATACAGCATTCATCATGTTAAAGTAAATAACTTTAAAAAATCAATAAATTGAAAGCATTCTAATCCTGATGAATTTAAAGAAAATTAATATAGTCACTGCAATGCTGCCATCCTGGGTCTCACAGCAGCAAGGAGCTATGGCCCCACTGCCTGTGCTTCTCCTTGACCCTGTGTTCTCCTTCATGTGCTAATTCTGTTTGGCACTTGCACTCAAATGTTATCATTTATTAGTGAAACACTGATCATTTTTATTTAGTGTAGTGTCTGTCTGAAGTAATGAAATAAGTAGATGGAATGAGAAGCCACTGGGGTAGCAGAAGGGAGGAAAGAGAGAATTAGAGAAAAAGAGCAATTAATAAAAGCAGATAAACACTGTGGTTTCTCTAGTCTCAGTTTAGTGCATTAAATTCCATTATCTGTGTTCTTCAAGCAACCAGAAGAACCATGAAGGTCTTTCCTAGAACTAAGATCAGTTAAACAATTGAAAAGCAGCAAAACACCATATTTTACCTTTTCTTATTATTTTTCCCCCCAAGGCTTCCATTGACATCAGAAAAGAAAAGGCAATTTGAAATCTTAACCACACAGCCAGGTCTATTCTTACGAATTAAAAATATGATCCAGCCTTTTCCATAGAAAGACCTGCAGCTGCCCAGTTAAAAATCAGGCTGGACTTTCTATCTGAATATCTTTAATGTCTGTAATTAAAATAAAGATACCTATTCTGATTCATAGTTTTCTTCATAACGTTTCATAATAGTTTTCAATTTTATATAATCCTTTTTTCTTTTCTTTTTTCCTAAGACACATTTCAAAACTTTCATCCGCAGCTGCCATTAAGCTAGACAAGACTGCTGCTGATCTAAGTGGCAAAGGAAGATGGTAGGAAATAGTATTGAAATAAGAAGGAACGTTTGAAATATAAAAATCAGATTAAATTTAAAATTACAAGAAATTTTAATGGAAATGGCTGTATTTTAAGCACAGATGGGATTGCTCACTCCCTACAATGAGTGAGAGGTGAGAACCGACAAAGTAAAAGTGAGAAAACCCATGGGTTGAGATAGAGACATACACAAGCAGAACAAAACAAGTGGTTCATTCCCCAATTCCCACCAGCATGCCCAGCATTCCCATCCAGCCATCCCCAGGAAAGCAGGTTTCCATCACAGGTAGCAGTGATCTCGAAAGACAAACATCACCACTCTGAATGTCTGCCCCTCCTTCCTACTTCTTACCCTGCCTGTACATGCTTTGCATGATGCCATATGGTCTGAAATATTCCTTGGGTCACTCAGGGTCAGCTCTCCCAGCTGTGTCCTCTCCCAGCTCCTTGTGCACCCCCAGCTCCCCTGCTGGCAGGATGGGTTGAGGAGCAGCAAGGGCCTTGACACTGCTCAGCAATAACAAAAACATGCCTGTGTTATCGACACTGTTTCCAACACAAATCCAAAACACAGCCCCATAACAGATAAAGAAAATTAACTCTATCCCAGCCAACACCAGCGCAAGACTCAACAGCTCTGGTGTAATCTGTTAGAGTGAGTGGTGAGGTCTGCTGGAAAAAATGTTGTTTGGACTCTCTTTAGTTTGTCCAACTGTTCTTTATTGCTACTAATCCCAGAATTTCTAAATTGCTTTGTCCAATAACCTGTACTATAGTCTGTGGTATTTTATTCTGGTGAATTCTGTCAGTCATTACCCATCCCAAATGCTCTCATTAGTGTCATCACAATCTACCACATAACAAACAACAAATATTTCTACCGAGACAATACATTCTGAAAAAAATATAATCTTACTGAAATTGGGAAAGAAAATGTTTTCCAAATAAGATAAATACAACTGTGAGTTAAATAGCCTCAAAAAAATACTTGATCTTGGAAATGAAAGTCCAAGAAAGTCTCAGGGGAAAGAAAAGATCAATCAGTAGATGATTACAATGGCAGATGTGTGGAACCAACATCTTGAAATTGATTTTATTACTCTTGAGAATTTATGACATGAGCTAAAATTGCCAACTTGGCAGAAGACAGGACTTCTTTAGTGTTGCAACATATTTTCATCCATTAACTTTCTTGCTTTGAGTGACCTGCTTTATGCAACACAATAAGCTGAACAGAGAATTTATCATTCTTTCAATGCACTTTCAAAACACTGTTTTATGATCCAAACATGATTATTGAGTTAAGGATGGATTACATTTCTAAATGTCCAGCTAAAAATATCTAGCACTCTAAGTAAATGGGAATTAAGGGTTCTTCAACCAGAGAAGCAAAGACTTGACTGCCATTAACTGAAATAACCTTGTATTATGCAAGACTATACAGTAAGTCTTGGCAACAATGAGGTTCAATTGTGTGAAAAGAACATATTTTCAGTACAGAAGATGATATAGTTAGTGATAACAGAATGACCTCGTAGTCAAAAATAATGCCAAGTGAACTGCATGCCAGAAAATGGGCTCTGACAGGTGTTTCGTAAGAGAAACTTTGGAGATGACTGGATGCAGAAAAAAGTAAGCTGGTATTATTTCTTGTTTGGCCATTGAAAGATACCATCTTCCATCGTTGGTCATGATGGTTTCTTGTTCTCTACATATTCTCATATAAATAAGCAGGGTTGTTTTCTAAGTAATTCACTAAGTACACACATCAGAATATAAGCTGACACACATTGCATTTTCTTTGTCTCATTCACTCACCTCTGTCTCCTTTTAAATCAAAGGCAGAAGGCAAGAGAAGAAAAATATATGCTAATGTTACATATGTAATAAATGAGCTTTATACCAGGTAAATTTTCATTCTTTATTTTGAAATGCTTCCTTCTGTTAGAAGGAAACCAGAAATGCTAAATATTTATTCATTGCATTAGATTGCAATGACCAGGTCCAGGTTAGGTTGTTCGTTGCTCACTTCTACACTGCCCCTTGTTTTGTCTTTGATGTAATAGAAATAGAAATAGATTGCTTTTTTTTTTTACAAGGCTATTGTGTTAAAATTTGTTGAAAGTATTTTCTGAATTGTAATTTAAATTTAAAAGAAATGTGCTGATTTAGTGTCATGCACTATAGCATGTAGGAAAACTCAAAAATAGGAAGAAAAAAATCACTAAAAATTGCCTTTTTTCAAGTAAGTTTGAACATGTATAAGGAAGGAATCAGCATTTAGCACTGCTTCTGGCAATATATTTTGTGATTAACTGAAAATATTTGGTTTTGAGGTGAAAGAAAGGGTGGGGTGACAAACATCCTTAGCATAAATACAATTTCGTAATATGAGTACAATTTCTTAAGGCAAATATTCGTGGTTTTCTTATTCCCCGTCAAAATCTCTGAAAATCCACCAATTTATTTACCCTATTTACGGGAGCAATCTTACAAAGATGACTAGTTTTCTCAAGAAAAGTAAGCTGTTCCAGCCGCTTGAGACTTCTGAACTGTCAAAATACCTGGTGGCTACAATCATTTTTGTAGCTTCCAGGCACAAAGAAATGCAGTTTGTTCTATGTCACATGGTAGGTTCTCCCTTTTTTTCTGGCTCTGACCTATGTTGGGAAAGCAGCTTGGTTACAATCAGTGTGAGAACTTCCCTGGGTCATTTGTTCTCTTTCTAAACAAAACTTCAGAAGTGATTAAGAATATCTCAATGAAATATACTGAGTCATGTCAAGAAAGAGGCTCAAAGTTTTTGAAATGCTCACTCAGCCTTTTGCAAACTCACAGGTGCCTGGTATGTTGGAATGGATTAGAACTCAATATCAGAAATCACCTTTGGTTTCAAACTGCTAGTTGGATGTATTTGCTTTTTTCCATTCTCAGAAACTTCTGATTGGCACCCCTACAAAGACAGCCTAGAGCGCCCTTGTGACATTGGCCCTCAGCACTCATGGGTGCATTTCATCAGGTCCCATGAACTTGAATATTTTCAGTTCTTCAAGTGTTCCATAACTTTAGGATAAGTCTTCTTCGCTCCAGATATTCCACTTGTCTGAGACACCTGGGCTCTTGGAGGCAAGCCTTAACAAAAAGAAGACATTGAGTACACTGGATTTTTCTCTGTCCTTTGCCACCAGGCCCTGTACTGTATTCCGCAGTGTGCACATATTTCACTCCTTTTACCTTTGTTCCCAAAATTCGTACAAAGCCCTACTTCTTGCCCTGAAAACCCCTCACCATATTTTCCTCACCCCACCCACGCACACTTGACCAGACTATTTGTCCTGAGTGACCTGTTCTTGCTTCTTTCTGTCGAATGCTTCTATTATTGAACCTTAATATGTTATTCCTGAGGCACTACCTCTGTTGGACCCAGCCTTGGACAGCAGAGGGTTTGTCTTGGAGCCATCTGACATTGGCTACATTAAACACATGGGAAGTTTCTGGCAGACTCTCACAGCAGTCACCCTTTTTAGTCCCCCTCCTTCCAAAATGTTGCTACACAAATCCAATACATGTGGTTTCAGCACAAATTCAAAACAAGTCCTAATATCAATCAGTAGTACATGAACTAGTGCTTATACTTTTTCCTTCGGCCCTGTTTTGGAGGAAGATATCTATCTTCTCTGCTGCCTTGGCTTTAACTGCCTGTGCTTTTGTCCCTTGAAGCAGAAACCTGTGTTGTTTAAGGCCATTAGCCAGTAATATTGTGCAATCGCTCTGTTAACAAATAATTTAAAATCTAATTTAAACAAAAGAGGGATCATATACATGTGTTGTATTAACAATGAATAATTACTTTCCACAAATATTATATTTACTTTAAAGGAATAATTACAAATTCATTTGAAAGTGCATTTCAGAAAGTTAAGCCCATTAGAAAGAAAATAAAGTAATGTAAGTAGTAGTGCCAGGTTTATATTTTCAATTTATTTAAGAGAAAAAAAATCTGGAGCCCTGATTTCAAAAACTGCTGATGTGGGATATATGCAGCAATATTTTAGACCTCTGCAATGTGGTCACCTTTGTCTGCATGTAAAAACTGGAAGAGGCAGTTTGTCCATGTAGTTAATTTGATTGCTTTTAGGCACGCTAAAGCCTCTTCATCTCTTCTCTAACTGCATGGAGCATGTCTATCAGATGCACCTCTTCACCTTGTAAATCTGCAGGTATGGAGAGTTAGCCCTCAGGCATTGAGCTACCAATAAATATGTCTGCAGCTGCCTACAAGAGCACCTTTTCACATGCTTAGGGATTGCTAGGGATAAGGCTGATATTTCCAATCAGGGAAGGCACTATCCTAATACAGTACTGGCCCTCGGGTAGAAAAACCTCAACTGAAACACCACAAGACACAGATTCAGAGCTGTGACTTTGTGTTTACTGTGACTCTGACTTGTATTGAGGTGAGGGAAAGAGTTGGCAGAGAAAACCCAACTCTAGGCTCAGTTTTGCAAACACCAGTTTTGTCAGAAGGGGTCTTAGCCTGCTGAGCCAGAGGGGCATTCTGGGGAAAACGAGCTGCTAATCACAGTCTCGTTGCCTGTGAAAGTCAGGAGGGGTCGTGAGCCCTCTGCCAGCTATCAGGGGACCTTCAACTGGCATTTCCCTAGAAATACTTCACACCAATGTTCACTTGCAACACCCCGGCAGCAGCAGAGGTGTCTCAAGGAGAATCTGAGGGCTTAGACCCTGCTGCAGCTGAGGTTAACCCAGACTAATCTGGGCCAAGGTTAATCCAGCCACTGAGCGTCTTTGACTGCTGCAAAGATACAGCAATATCTATAGGCAGTTGATTTCCCTGGTGTCACAGCAATGTACACATCTGCTTCCTTTCACAGCATTAGAACTTTATTTCTTTTGCCAGTGTTCTGACTTGCCAGAAGATGCTTTGATTTATAATCACCTGCCTGCTGCTGCCTGGGTGAATATATTGGGTGAACTAAGTCTTGATATTTCCAGCAGTTCTCACTGGGATTCCTAGTGCGTGAGGAAGGAAAGGGACAGGAAAATAGGAATGGCCCAGGCTACATTCAGCATAGGCAAAAAGTGTTAGTGGTTATGGTTGTTACCTGATGCTACTGTTAACCTGAATGTGACCTGGGGTGTTATTTTATGTTATTAAGGAAAAAAAAAAAAAGAAAAATTAAAAGAAAGACAAAAAAGACATATACAGTTTCTTTAAGTGATTATTTTGTATATTTTTGTATTTCTCCAGTTATGGCTGTTCTGAAGAAAACTGCACACTCTTTCATATTTCCTCAATGTGTCTTTAGAGTCCTTGAAATTATAGCTAGGAAGTATATTTTAATCTCTTTTTTTTTCGTGGTATTGTGTCATTTTGTCCATGTCCTCTCATAGCTTAGACAGGTATTTTCTTATTTTAAATGAATCTACTTTAGCTTTGTGAAATAATCGGTACTTATGTTTCATTCACAAGCCCAAGTATTTTATTTAGAGATCTGAGGAGTTTTATCCCATTAAACTCTAAATCAAATTGTTCATAAAGAATCCAGTAAAGTTGTTGGAAAGTGAAGAAAAAAATCCCCAAATATCCGTAAACCAAACATAAATCATTTTACTGTGCAGATACCAGTGGCAGTCTTCATTATATTTCCTGGAGATTATTACCTCAGCAGTAATCCCATTAGGTTATATTTATCATCTCTGGAGAAAACTGGGCTGTTTAGGGGAATTTTTCTGACCTATTGTAAACATGCATATACAATGATTAGATTAATCACACCTTGAAACTTTCTGCATCAGTCAGCCACTCATTACATAAGATAATTCCACCTTATTTCTGTGGATTTGTTAACTCTATTTTACTTTATCCTCTTGTCCAGGTTAGATTATAATTTAGAATGTCAGCACAAGGATTATTTACCTCTCCATGAAGATTCTTTCATTCTCTCTGTCTCCTTCATTAATCCAGCTCACAAGAACAGGCACCTCTCTTGCCAGGCACAGCCTGAATATCTCTAGATTTCTCTGCAATAAAATTCCCAGACTGGCTGCTAGAACTAAAGAATGTTTTGCCCTTGTTCCTTTTAATGTAATGGTAGTCAGAACTGGATGCCACATAACTCAGATGTCTTGCATTGGAAACCTTCAGGATTTAAAGCCCTTCCTTCTTATTTTGGTATATATAATAACAAAGTTCTATATAGGAAATTTGGAGCACTACTTTATTTCAGGCTTGTCAAAAAAACTTAAACATAAAACAGATGGTCAGAGGGTAAATTCATGCTTCATCAGGACAAGTTCATGTTGTAATGCAATATCCCTGAAAATGTTCAAGGCAAAGTTGGATGCGACCCTGAGCTACTTGGTCTGGTGGGTGTCACCCCTGCCCGCAGCAGGGCTGTGGAACAAAATGGTCTTTAATGTCCCTTCCAACCCACACCATCCTATGGTTCTGTTCTATTATATGAATATTTTAATGCCTTTTGTGTGTGTGTGTGTGTGTTTTTCTCTATTGGCATTGAAAATTGGAATAGAAATTTACCTGACTGCCTTAGATTCAGATCCTGTGTCTGATGCTGAGGTGTCTTGACAGTCTGCTTAGGAAGCAGAGGAGCAAAGCAGCCACTGAAGCTGAGTGTGACTGTTGCTGCTGGTCCTCAGGTCTCACCCGCCCCCCACACACAGGCTAGCCTGGCAGATGTATTTCTTAAGGGAAAACTAATGTTAACAGAGAATAATTTGGCTTTCAATTTAAGCCATCTTGAGTTTTCCATACATTTGCTGGGGGGAATTATTTCTGTAAATCCTCCAAGTGAATTTATAATAAGATGAGTGTTTGGTTTCACATTACTACATGCTGAGAAGGAAGCCTATAATGGGAACAAATATCTGCACTACATTTTCATGTCCTTCAACTAAAAAACATGGGAGGAGTAAATGTTAACTCCTGTGCTCTTAAAGAAAGAAGGAAAAAAAAAATGTTTTGTAGACTGATGTAACTTAAAGTACCACAACACATACATACAGTCCAGAGCAGCTGTGGATTCCCCATCCCTGGAAGTGTTCAAGGCCAGGCTGGATGGGGCTCTGAGCCACCTGGTCCAGTGGAAGGTGTCCCTGCCCATGGCAGGGGGGTTGGAACAAGGTTTCTTCCAACCCAAACCATTCTCTGTTTCTCTATAGAACTATGGTGAAGGAGAAATATTTTTTTCCGTATTATTGGTACAGTGAAAGCCTGAATAATTATACATGGTACTAGACATGAAAAACACTGCATAAGCTCTTGACATTAAGTACTAAAGTGAACTGACAGGCTGCAGCTGAGCTCTGTATCTTATATTGTGCTTGTCTACGGGAGAACTACTGCAGAGCCTCCAAATAAGAATGGCATTTGACACTCCATCCCTTTACAAATAAAGCATGAAAGAATCTCCTGTTCAGACCTTTCTGTGGGCAGAAAGACAGCAGAAGACATGGTATGGTGTGACCTTGTGAGTCCTCAGCCTCCACAATTTCCTACCAGGAGCCATAACAAATATTCTGTGATGTTTTCAGGTACTTTCTCTCAAGTCCAGTAAAGATGTACTCAACATTGCCACTGTCCAGCAAGTTGGTTTCAGTGTATCACCTGGAACTGAAGAGTGAGATACTTTTTGAAAAAGAATAAACAGGTACACTGGAAATGTGTGTATTATATACATTCCTAGAAGGCAGATAAATACATAAAGGCAAAGAACCCCTGAGACTGATTAAAACATTCTTTTTCATGGAACTTCTGAAGCTACATCAATTTTAATTTTTTTTTTTTTTTGACAGACAGTGTACAAACTGTCTTTTTAAAACTACACAAGTGAAAATTTTTCTATAATACCTTTGTCTGGAATTCCTTCCCTTCTCCTATCATACTGAAGGTTTTTCTTACTGCTCTGGTCTCAGCAGAAAAAGAATTGGCCACAGGAAAGAGCTGAATGCTTTAGCGTATTCGTATTGCAATGATAAATCAGAGTTGCTGTCTGGAAGACACCATTTTCTCCAGACCAAAATAATCACAGTCTTCACAAGATAGGATTATTTTTTAAACATTAAATGTAACTTTGACTCATCATACACTAATTTTGAAGTGGAGAGTTGTGATCAGTCTTAACTATTTAGGCTGCATAAAAGTGATTTTTTTTCAAATAACTCTCACACCGTTAAAGGATTAGATACTTTTATTTCAGAATTAGAGTATGCCTGTGTTCAATAATATATGGGTTTATTCACATGTTTTCTTCTGCCAGCAAAGCTTGTATATGCTATAACATTCTGCATCTTGTTCCATGGACCTCTTAGATCAAACGCAAAATAAAATCTGTCTGTTTCTGTCTGTGTTGCTTAACTTCTCTGAACAACAGGGACACAGTATCTGTTGCAGCAATGCTGGAATCAAGAAGGGTATGATTGATTATGAAAAGAAGAACCAATTTTTTATGTAATGCCTTAAGAGCTCTTGCTGTTAACGCCGGAATATTTGTGTCCTTGCATAATAAACCTGAAAGTTATATAGCTTAGGAAATTGTTATCACCTCATAAACAGGAAGTACCCTCAAGGTATCATCTACTATAGGCAATGTGATCACAAAAATTTGTGTTTCAGCTTTGCAGCAGTCCTACATCAGTTCTTTTATGGCATCATTATGTTAAATGTTTTTAATGCAGGAATATTTCAGAATAATAGCAAACTATTTTCTATTTCACTGCAGTTTCATTCAGGTCCATTAACATGTGAACATGAATAGAAACAGAGATTAAATGACTTGTCTAAGGTCACAGTGATCTGCTGGGTTTGATGTGAGGACAGTAAGAGGAAACACCTGACATCTGATATTGGTTTGATTTGCTGTAGGACCTCATATACATCACTTGTACAAGGTCACTTATGGAATCATTAGAGCAAATGTGAACATGTATGTCTAAGATGCTTGCTAGGTCTATTGTATGTATTCAATGTTGAAAGTATGTAGGAGAGGTAAAATGTGATTGTTCATTTTCACCTGAAGCAATAAACATCAATACAGTTGCCAAGCTCTTGCTAATCTAAATCTAATATTTATGTATTATATAATGTTTATACCTTAACTTCATGCTTAGTTTTCTTATTGTCACTGTGTGTAAAAACACTGATCTGTATTGTGAATATGTAATATAACAGATTTTGTAGCCTAGGACAGCTTCACCACTGTGCCGCACTACGCAGTCGCTGCTGCTTTGAAGCAAATATTCTTGAATTACTGGAATAGTCAGAGCATCTCTGCACCTTTAACCAGTGTGACTATATGGCTGTCCCAGAGAGAAGGGACATGACAGAGGCTTAGGTGTGCAGAGCTGCTGAGGGACACTAATGACAAGACAGAGTATGGACTACACCAGCTGTACCACATAGGGCAGCTCTGTTGTCTCTGCACTGCTTAGAAACAGAGAACCATGGAATGGTTTGGTTTGGAAGGGACTTTAAAGATCATCGAGTTCCAATCCCCTGCCATTGGAAGGGACACCTTCCACCAGACCAGGCAGCTCCAAGCCCCTTCTAACCTGGCCTCAAACACTTCCACACATCCACAGCTTCTCTGGGCAACCTGTGCCAGTGCCTCACCACCCTCACAGGAAAAAATTTCATCCTAATGTCTAAACCAAACCCAGCCTCCTTCAGCTTACAGCCACTCCTTGTGTTACCACAACATGTCCTTGTGGAATGCCCCTCTCAAGCTAACTTGTAGGTCCCCTTTAGGTACTGCCAGTCTTCTAGGAGGTGTTCTGGAAGCCTGCTCTTCTCCAAGCTGAACGAACTGCAGTTCTCAGTGACGCCACATGTTAACATGCATGAGTTACTGCAACAGGAGCAGTAACTCATTATTTTTGTGTGAGCAGTAAGACAGCAGGAAGGGAATTTATTTGCCCCAAGCCATCATTTTGTCCTGACGCTTACCCCCGGGTTTTCCCTTCTGAAGGAACTAAGGCTCAGATTGACTCTTTACAGTGATTTTGTCTTCTAGATCCTGCAGATTGCTACAGTACTCATGGTTCTTCAAGAGTGAAATAAAAAAAGGGGCTGTCGTCCTTGCACTGGGGTGAAAAGGTAGAAAGTGCTCACTCAGTGGTAAACAGAGTGGCTGCTTAGCTTTGCCTATCAGCATGCTCACATGCTGAAAAAATATCAATTTCTCTATTCAGACGTCTGCAAACGTGAGTGACACATGCAGGTCTCTCACTCCTCCAACTTCAAAAACTGATTTCATAGGTCTTCTCTATATATTTGAGGTCATCCATACTGAGAATAAGAAGCCTGACAGCTGCTAACAGCAAAGAATACAAATCATAATCAGAGATGATAATCACCTGTCATATAAAAAAAAAAAAAAGAAGAATGAAAATTTAAAAAAAAACTGCTCAAAAATACCAGAAGCAGGAGTAGTTTGACTGACATTGTGAGTAAAGCTATTGTTTTCTCTTAGCTGGATTTTTTCAACTTTACAATTTATTTTCAGAGGGATATACAATTCATTAAGATGGGGAAGGAAAAGTAAAAGTTGTAAAAGCCATTTATATATTTGCCTCTTTTCAGCGGTTAATTTATGCAAAAAAAAAGAAAAAGAAACAGTATTAAACCACTCTTCAATTTTTAATACATGTGATTTTGCATTCATTTCACTGGTATTTCCCTTTGCAATTGTGGTGTGGCACAAGGGTAATGTAAAAAGTCGGGCCAGGTTTTGTCCTTTAATATGAGTCACCCTTTTTCTCAAGTATTGTCATGTCATTGCAATATGTAAAGCCTTTTGAAAGTGCTTACTCCTATGCCATTAAATCTAATGGTCTAGAACTTCCTAACTCCATATTTTTTTATATAGTTACACTGGCTTAGTTTCTTACCTATTTCGTGTTTCCATTCCTGAAACATCTGGTTAAATCTCTTCTTTCTTTGTCATACTATCACCCTCTACACACACTCACATCATCTGAGAGGATGCCCACAATAAGTAAATACTATTTTTGGCTTAATTATCTTCAAGTTCCTAATTCAGGAGAGTCATGCTGATATTTCTGCAGAATTTTCTCCCAAGCTTGGCTATTAATCTTCCATTGTAGATCAGCACATGATTTTCCTTTTGAATCACTCTACTTCCATTTCATTGAGGTCTGTACAAATGTATAAATTGATACTGCTGAGCTTTTTAGATTTAGCCACCTGCTGGAAAAAGGTTAATAGGTTGGGTTTCCTGATATTACTATACCAATTCAAGTCTGTCAGATGTCTAATCATGTGTCACAGCAGATGATATTGCCCATAGCAGCCTTTTTCCATCTTCTAAATTTCTATAAAGTTTGAAAAAAGAGACTGTCCTATCACCAAATGGATGAATTAGAGCTTTGATTTTAAGAATCAGATTAAATAATGTATACATACATGTATATGTATCAATACTATGTAAGACAGAATGTTAATATTAAATATATAATACATCTATAAATATTTTAATATTTTGATATAAAATTCTTTTAAGCACAGGCTTTTGCCATAATATGGTGACTCTGACATTAGATGAATCATTAGATGAATTAAGGTAGTCATACAGGTTGTTTCAGTAATATACTCAGCTATTTAAGTTAAAAAAAAAAAGAAAAAAAAGGAAAATGCTTGGGTTTTTCTTGGATTTAGAGAGGTGATACTATATGTGGTTAAATTTGCCTTCCAAATGTGTCAGCCAGGTGTTTGCCCACTTGAAAACTGCTTCAGTGACTGCAGTAGAGTGGCTGATTTGCTGAAGTGCAAGAGGACTAAATCGGTCTCTACAGTTAAGAGCTCCGTTTCCTTGAATTTTGTGTTTTTGTTTACATCATCAAAAAATTATCTTTTACAATTGTTTTTCAGTCTCCTATTCATCTGAATGTGCATGTAGGTGTATGGAATATCTGCCTGGGGCAAAACTGCATGGAATATGCAAAGGATGTGTTATTGGGTCAAAATTTACAGCTGAGGAGAGGTCAGCGCTCAGTTAATGCTCTCTGTGGATGAGATACTGCATGGTCACATACACACACATTTCTTCTAAGTCAATTCTGTATTTGAAAAATGACCAAAAAAGCACAGTTCACAGTTGTGGCATTCATCTGAGATGGAGAGGCAAAGCACATGAACACACTGTCAGAAGTATACTACAGCGTAAATAAAAGCTAAGATAATACTAAAATGTCTGAATACTTGAAAAACACAGGAAAAAAGAACCAACGAAACAAAATAAAGAGCTTTATGAGGTAATAATATGTAGGGATTTAAAATTAAGAGGATTCCAGGCAGCACAGTCATCTTCATTGCCTCGAGTTTGCCCCTTAGAGTGTGTGGTAATTGCTCCTTCCTATCAAACTTCACAGTGTTCAAATCGGATCAAAGCTGGATTTCATTGTGTTTGAAGCATTCATACTAATTATTATTCCAAGGTAATTTGGTCTTTTAAGGTGGCTGCTTAAACTTTTCACCTTTCAAGTGAAAATCCTAGCCAATTAACCTGAAAGGTAGATCAGCTCTGATTTTCTTAATCAGTTTGTTATTTTCTTCATACTTATCTGCCGCAGCTTACAGTTCTAGGCTATTATTCCCTGCTAAGGATGTGTCACATGAAAAGGAGAGATTTCCTCAAACCCTTAATGCTTGATTGGTCTGTCAGCCCATAGGAAAGATGAAACCCCTCAGTGGGTCTCCCTACTCTTTTTGGGTCTGTTACCCTCTGCTGGCAACGGCCATGGAGGACTCACACCAGCAGTTTACGGAATAACACTCTTTATTAACATAAAATTGTGAAAGGGTAAGGTTCAAGAATTGCCAGTGATAGTATCTCACTACAAAAACATATTCAAAGCAACATGCAGAAAAGCTCTAATCCCCAATAAAAATGTTCAGTGCCCACAGAGCATGGTTTTAACCCTATAGGTATCCCTATGGGGGACAAGATAGGTTCAGCCTGTTGAGTGATGCCTGAAATTTTGATGAAGTCTTCCCTAACTTCTCCCCACTCCTAGCTTAGTGTAATACCATTTCTTTATGTTTCGGTGGAGCTTGAGTGACTCTAGTTGCTTTGTTACTGATGTTCACAAAAGGCTGATTGTGCATTTTAAAGTGCACCATGTTTGGGCACCACATTTCTTCCTTGTGCTTTCTTTTTCTGTGCAACATGACAAAAGAAGGCAGAAGGAGGTTGTGGTTTGAGGATCTATAGGAAAAGGAGACTATGTTCCTTAAATTATAAGACACTTTTTTTGTTTCCTCCCTCCCCCAGCTATTTATAAAAAGGTGTCAGAGAAAGATGAGGATAAATTATCTCGGAATTCCACCAATCCTGACACACTTAAAAACAAAAACAAAAACAAAAACAAAAACAAAAAACCCATTGGCATAGAAAAATACCTGGAAACAAGCTCTTTTCTTTCCTTGGCAGCTTGGCAGTGTGGGTTAGTTTTTAAATCTCTGCTGGAGCCTTTTAGAAGAATTACCTTATCTCTAATGGCAGCTGTCACTTTACCTAAATCTACGCTTACTGCTTTGTATTTTCTGCTTTCTCATTTGTGCTGCTATTCTCATTATACATCCCTTTAGGGTTGTAGGCATAGAAAATAATATAAAATAACATTGTAACGGTACATAACACAACATAGCATGACATAACAAAACATAAGAAAGAAGAAGAAAAATTATATGGGAACAGAAAGGGTTGTTTAATCTTTACCGAAGTTGTTCAGCGAGGTGTATTGTTTGCAAACAGCTAATTGCTGCAGCACAGCCCATGTGGCAGGGTTAGATTGTGTTATTTCTGTAAAATGCCAATCTCCCCAATAATCAGTAGGTTTTTTATGCTGTGTGAAGAATATGGTACCTGGATAGCATCATTATCAAACAGATAAGACAAACCAGACAAGGACCTCCTTATTTTTCTACCTTTTCTACTTTTTCTTTCTATGTGTTGTAGTCTGTTAAGACTTTGGGGATTTAAATTGATTTTCCTGGCAGCTTTTTCTGTATGTTTTCATTGTTCAAATCATGATAAGCTTTGCTCCTAGCACCAGTAGAAAAAGAAAATTAAATACAAGCATTTGTAGGTTGAGAATACTCATAGGTGTCTATACCCTCAATCTCTAACATCAGTAATGTGCTGGAAACATTGTACAACAAAGTGTACAATATGAGGGGAAATCCTGTAAAACTCTGAAGACAGGCACCAGGTGTGTGGGTTTCGTTTTGTTTCTTATTTTTTAATGTGTACATTGAACACTCAATATAATGTGACATGAACTCAGGAGAATTTCTTTTTTTATGGCATTACTGGTGAGAACATAGCCACCCTAAATCAAGGCACCTGCCCTCACCAAAGGAGGAACAGTTTTTAGTTGCATTGTTTCATAACCAAAGAGAGGCAAAGGTGTACTGAAGTGAGTTTCTATCTTGCTTTCATGGATCCCATCCCATTTAAATCAGTGCTGAAACTCCCACTGAGTTGTCATACAGGATCATGCCAAAAGTCCTCTGTCATCCCAGATTAGAGAACACACAAGTTCAGTGAAACCAGCTTTGAGTCCTCGGAGAGCTGACGCTAACTACATAGCAGTGAATTTTAAGTATTTTACAGATGATTAGCTCTCTTTTATTTTTTTTTTGTGCTCAGCAAAGTCAAAGTAAGGCTGTGCAAAGAGCAAACTGGAAAAAGGAGGAGGATTCTACACTCAACACCCCCAAGGATATTATCTTCAGTGTCACTAACATGGCCTGATTAGCATTATGACAGAAGTTGTTAAATCGGTTTGGGAAAGTCATCTGTACAGCATATCTTGTTCATTCTCCTACTGTCTTCTGATTTTTACTCTTTTCCCTGTATATCATACAGGCAGATTAGATAAAGAGAAATGGCTCTGAGCTTTGCCAGAAACTGGAAACCACTAATTAACAGCTACTTACAGTCAAAAAGTTGTATCATTTAATTAATGATATTCATGGCACCATGGAATTAATGGAAATAATCACTTTTCCTTCATTTTTCTGCATGCATATATTTTCTGTATTTTTCTGAATCTGAAGAAAATTTTACACTGAGAAATATATTATTTTGCCCTTTTGTGCTCAAACTGGAAAATTGTGTGAGAAATATGTGGTTTGGCTGATTTTTTTTAGTGTTAAAGTTTTTCTTCCCAAAATTTTTACAATGGATAAACATTTCATGGGATCTATAAAGTATTTTAGCATAAAGAGCAGTGGTAAAGAATGCACAATAAAACACATTGTAGCTCTCTGCCAAAGCAGCTTGTTGTTCAGAGTCTGGGAATAGCACTTACATGGTGCCAAAACATAGTGTTTCTCACACTGAAGACCATAGATCTGTTTTTGACCAAGAGATGAAGCATCTGTCAGGCTTCATGCTGGGATAATTCCTGCAAATTGCAGTCGAATTCAGTATTTTTTCAGTTTCCAGTGGCACTTTTGACCACTGCAATTACTAAATCAAGACCAAATAAAGCCTAGTGCAGCTGCTCCATATCCTTATATTGTGTTTCTTTGGTGTAGATACAACTCTGAGCAAATGTGTCAATGGCTTGAAGATAAATTTAAACCTTTCTGGGAGAAAAAAACAATACAAAACTACTTCATTTTCTGTAGAGGATTAATTGTTGAGGTTTGTATGATACAAAAGAAAACCATAGGCCTGAAGTAAGGTAACCCATCTGTAAGTTTAAACGGCTTTTTTTACATTGTTCACATCTCTTTACTTTCTATTTACAGAGAGATGTAATCTATAGAATTATGGAAATAGAATTTACAGTGGATGAAAGGGAGTTTCATTTCATGAGTATCTTTGGGAACATATGAACCAATAACACCAAGAAGATATTCAGGAACCCTTTCAGCATCTAATATTCAAGAATATCTGTAGCTTCCTGCCCAGACCTTGTATCCAAAATATGGGGTAAAAGGGGAATAGAAATTCCTTTATTTCCTGAGGCCTTTCCTTCTTTTTGTCTGGATAGCAATTATATTAAGACTTTATCACTCTCACATTGCAGTTCTGATGACTGGCTTCTTTTTTCTTGATTCAAGGAAAAGAGGCTAATTGATTGTACATTGGGATTTGTTTAACTTTGCATGGCTGCTTCTGCTCATGATAAAGTTTAATAAATTTCATTCTAGAAGTGTCTGAGGTTAGCTAGACCTTTACTAGCTTTGCGAAAATGAACCTGGTACTTCCTTGGATGCATGGACACATATCAGAAGGACACACATGAGGCAAAGTGACTCCCAGTCTTCTGGCAGGTGCAACCCTCCCATCATTGCCAAGATGAAGTAGTGCTAAAATGAGATTGATTCATAAGCAAAGAGTATTTGGGTGAATCTAAGCAAGTAAGAGATTAACGTGACAACCAAAGGATATTTCAGAAAAATAATAGTTTATTTTGGCTGAAGACACAGGCTTGCAATGAATTAGTGCCTTGGAAATGTTTCTGGATACAAATGCTGCTCTCTCACGTAGCAACACATGATTAAGACATCTGTCAGGTTACAAATTTTTTTCCTTCTGCTGGATGCTAGCCTGACCCAAGCCATAAATACTGCTATTCCCAGCCATGTGAGCTTCAGCAATACTGGATTCTGCAGAATCTAGTAAAAATCTTGAAGTACCTACTTCTAGTATAAAATATCCAGCCAGCCAAAGCTCTAGGAAGAAGACTATGATTAAAAAATCTACTTATCCAACAAATTGAATTTTTATGGATTTTTTTCATTTAGACATAGACAACATCTTTATTATCAATATGAGAGTACTGTAGTGGGAGAGTTGAGGAAGAAGTAAAAATTTAAGTGGTATTTCTTTGCCTGCTTTCAAACAGGCATAAGGGTATAAATAATTTAAAAAATAAAAGATTTATATCACTCCACTATACAAACAGAGGTGAAATGACAGCTGCCTCATTACAATCCCTTAGCAGACAGATAGGACATATTACTGAATAAAAGACATTGATAAGAAATATAAATTTACCTACATGTAAATGAAAAAGTAATCACAACAAATTTCCTTCCAACCCTAGAATTTCCTCGTAAAAGACATTTCCACACAATCATTTCAAAAATTTCTGACAGATGCCATTTTTCACCTGGAAAATAGCTCAAGTACCTTACAAATTTTTATCATGTTATTACCCTAACATTTTTACTCCTGTCTTTGATACTTCTGTTTGAAAAGATTGTCCAACCTATCAGATTAAACCAGACCAATGATTTAAGAGAGCAGTTACACCTTTAAGCTCTACTAGTTAAGTCATAGCTCTTCACTAAAGGAAATGGCTCACACATAAATAATGCAACACAGACGTAGAAAAAAAAAAACATCTCAAGTGAATCAAATCAAATTCTAGTAAAGCCATCCATGTCAGGTAATCCTTTTGATAACTTCATGACCAAAAGACTTTCATTGAAAATAATTATAAAGCAATTGAAAACATTAAATACACTATTGTAACAGGGTTGATTTTAGTGCTATTGAAATACTTTTAATTTTTTCTCTTCAAGCAATTTTTTAAGTATAAATCAGATGCATTTCCAGGACTTTTTTCCCTGTAGGAATTTTATTTCCCTTCATAGAGTTTTAGGTTGTAGTAATTTCTTCAGGAAGCTTCAAAACTCTGGCTCTTTGCTTGTAATTAGTTAATATTTCTAAAGAGCTTTAAGAAATAAAAGGCCATATAAATGCTAAGTGTTGCCATTTCTTTTTGCAGAGGTAAAACTGATTCTCTGTTATAATGAGGAAGGCCATAGCTCATCATCTTGGCTGATTATAGAAGTTACAAGAACAGATTGCCCATAACCATTGTATACCCTTCTTTCTCATTTTGAAAATTATATTGCTCACAGCTTGACTCCTTAAAAGGTAGAATTATAATAGTTTTTAGTGTGTCTGAAAGAGAATATCAACTAAGCCTGGTTGCTCTGAAGAATTCTGCTCAGGTTTATTGTTGAACCAGTAAAAGTAGCTTCAAAACAAAAACGAAAATAAAAAACAAAAACAAAACAAACAAACAAACAACAAAAAAACCTGCAAAAAAACCCCAACTTCATAACCTCTTGTACATACCTAAAACTGTAAATGTGTCCATAAGATGTTCTTGGGGCTCTATTTGGTTTGGTATATTATGTTTTCGGGGTTTTTTGGGTTATTTTATATTAATCCCTTGAAAAGTACAGTAAGAGACTGAATTAAGTTTCCTATTTCAGCCTGTCTGCATCTGCTACATGGATTAATAAGGTATTAGTTTACATAGATGTTCTTCTGGAATCATTCTCAAGTACAAAAGAAAGTAGTTTATTTTTCTCATATCAAATATTATTTTACAGCAATAATGGTGAAAGAAATAGAGCGAAGAGAGGAAAAGAGGAAAATATCTCAGCTGTTTGAGAGGTACCAAAGTAGATCTGGAAAGGTTTTATTGAAAATGTCAACTTAATCTCCAGTTTATCTCCTCTCAACTTATTTAAATATCCTGACTAAAAACATTTTCACTTGAGCTACTGTGAGATTGGAAGTTCATTATGCATGCTTCCTTTTAGCTGCTATTTACTGGACATGATTATGGTAGAATGACTTCTTGAAAAAAAAATGCAAATATAAAGTGAAGGAGCTAACTATGAGCAGGTGAGGAAGAAATTTTTTATAATTATGAGATAAACTTCAACTTTTGAAAACCTGAAAGAAAAAAAGAAGTAAAATCTATTCCTTTTCCATTATACTTCTGTTTTCCGAAATAACATTTCATGATATGATTCTTATCGGCTCTGCTGTACACCAAATGAAGATCTGAGTTTTGATTTATTCAGATCTGGATGCCCAAGAAAAAATGCCCAAGATACAAAAACCACAAAAAACAAAAAACAAAACAAAACAAACAAACCAACAAAAAAACAAACAAAAAACACCAACCAAAATCAAAACCAAAAAACAGCCCTCAAAATCTCACACCAAAAAAAAAAAAAAAATTAACCACAGAGTACTTCTTGAGCAGTTTGTAAAACATGAATGTAAGGAGATTTCTATAAAATTTTGACTTTAGTATTCATAATTCTTTTTGTTACAATCATTCATTACCAACTGTGAGCTGACTCTTAAATAAGCCTCCTTGAGCTATTAGTCATTGATGCCTCATTAGTATTGTAAATACTGCTTTGTAGTGTCTGCCATCCTCACTTGGCATTGGAAGGTTTAGCCAAGCAGTTTGTTATTTTTTTATTCCAAGACTGAAGAGAAAAAATGTTCACCAGATGCAATTCTGCCTCCAACATTTACCGAAAATAGGAACTACCATGGTTTAGGAGTTAATAGACCTAAAACCAGCCTTATTGCTTCAGGATTACTTGTCTCTTCCTCTGGAGTATGAGGTACAAGTTAGTAAAAATATATAGGAACTTTTTTTAAGCAACATGAACATTAACTTTTTTTCTTCAGTCCATCATTCATATTTCTAACAAAGTTATTCTTTTGTCTTTTTGTTTTCCCCCGGTGACTCAAGTTGACATGAGGTCATGACTTTCAGAAAGTCTGAAAAAAATAATTAAATTACAATATTTTGTGTGAAACCTCCAAAATTTTTAAACAAAACAAAAAAAAAAAAAAAGATTTGATGGCATTATTGTTTTGGGGCCTTTAATTTATTGATTGTTTTTTTGTTTGTTTCTTTTTTAAATAGATGTCAGAAACTAAATCTGCCCAGTTAACTGTAGCACTGAGTAGTGCCAAACCTGGGATGTGGAAGTAGCACAAATGAGAGGTCTTAGCTGATGGAGAGACTCCAGTGAATCTGGGTGGTGAAGGAACAAAGAATAACAGTGATCTTTACTGGCAGGTTTTTTTGGTTTCTATTGTAAAAAATTGAAAGGGAAGAAGAAATGTTGTGGAGCCAACAAAACATAAGTAGTATCATTCAGCCCCTAAAAGGTGCTGCATGTTTACAGCTGAAACTAGTTTTTGAAATGGAAGATTAAATTTTCACATGACTGCAAGACCTGGGCTGTTTAGTGATGCCAGCTCTCTAAGTTTCCTAGTAAAAACTGGAGGAAATGGCAATGCTGTCCAAGACTTCATAATCCTTTGCATCTGGAAAATCCCCACCATGTCAGCATGACCAAACCACAGAAAATCTTAGGCAAATTAAGCCAATACTTTCTATTAGCAAAGAGATCAGTGCTCTCACTTTTGGGCAAATTGCAGTTATTTTTTATTTCTATTATTATGACACTCTGTCATTACTGATATAAAAAGAACAAGGAACATGTGCAAAAGTAAACCACATGCTGTCTCAACTAGCCAAGAAAATATGTACCAGATGGGAGATGATGAGACAAGCCATTAGGCTGTATCAGCTCATCATGGAAGGAATGCAGAAGAAGCCTCAGGGCTTGCTTGCTAAGCCCATAGTACTGACAGCACACAGGATTAAGGTGTCCACCTGTGAATCTCTGTGAAAATCTGCCTCTTTGTTCTACAGAAAGTACAGTTCAGGATTCAAGTAAAAAGATAAACAGTTTCTTTTCTACAACTGTAAGGGTTGGAATTCTGTTCACCCAAGACCTTAGCAAAATTTGTGTGAGTTAAAATAAAAAAAATTAAAAAAAAAAAAAAGGAAAAAGAAAGCATGGTGAAACCACCTTCCCAGCCTGAATTAGTAGCTGAGAGATTTGAGTTCCTGATATGTCCCTTTTCAAAGCTGTGCAGTGTCTAATATTTTGCAGACGTTGGGACTCTCAGTGTCCAGGAGTTTTCTTGAGCAAGAGCTGTGGAGAGACCTTACCCACAGACAAAGCCACAGACAGACCCTACCCTACCCACATGCAAAGCAAATCATTCTTGTTTAAAATATGCTGTTGTGCTAACCTGTCAGAGTGTAGAAATAAAGTTTATTTCTATATTGGGATTTTTGTAGGACCAATTATCAACTGTCCCCCACCCCTGTAAAAAGAAAATAAACAATTGTGAAAATAGGCAACAAAAACTCACACAAATGCAAATTTTGAATACTTAAGTAGTGACTAAAGTGTCACAAAATTCTGATCTAAAAGATCAGTGACTAATAAAACAGTAAATTTAGTGTATCACTGAAAGCTGTTGTGCATATTATTTGGGACATTCATAGATGTATTCCTGAAATTCCCCTGCTGAGCAATTCTCACTCTTTAGATATGTCATCAATTCTGTGATTCTGTGATTATCTTCAAATGACTTGAATATCTAATTTCCTTACTTTTATTGCAGCATATTTATGGACAAATAACTAAAGCCCAGTTATTTCCCAGTAGGAACATTTTTAGTAAAAGACTACTTCTGATCAATGAAACCAGAATGAAAAAATAATTTAAATATTGCCTTTTAACCCAGTAATTTTTTTAAGTCTCTTTACGTATTTGAAATAAGCTTTCAGCTAAAATGAGTCCACTGAGGGTTGTGTGGAGCTGAAACTGTAGAATAACATCTGAGTCTGAATTTATATCTCTTCCTAGGTAGCTGACAAAGATTATCCATTTATCCAATTCAAAATCTTCTCTGAATTCCAAGAAATTTATGGTAGAGATGAGTACAAACCCACTGAGAATATAGGCCAGACCCCTTATAGGTTAGTGAGCACCAATATACATGTGAGCCTCTCAAAAAGACTTTAGCTACAAATCATATCTTTCCATAACAACACCTCTCTTTTGTTTCAGCGTACATTGTGAAATGTATTTTTTCTTCTTCTAGCATGCATTAGTCTAAGTTCAATTCATTAATTATTTAATTTCAAAAAGTTTCTCAAACTTAATGAAATCTATAGAAAATTCTACACTGATGATAAGTCATAAAGCAAAAATCATTTTATTCATCATGTTCAGCAAAACACTGCTAAGAAAAAGTAGGAAGTCTTTCACAACTAAAATTTGAGAGGCATTTAATAATTGGGAGGAGGTTAAGGACTCTGCTATGATGATGCAATTTCATATTTAGAGGTGTATTATGTCAGTGGAAGTGTTTCACTATGAGCTAGGGACAAAGTCCTGCCTTACTGACTGGCTGTAGTATTATAATCATTTATTTCTGCATGTAGAATTTCATTTTATATTTTCTTTGCTCTGTAGTGTACCATGTAAAAGTATTATTCCAAGTACTATGAAGTTATTTTAAAAGTTATGAGAGAAAAAACTGTGATAAATAACTCTTCCCCCTTCACCCTCTCCCTATTACTTCCATAGAAAATGTGGAGATTTCATTTTAAAATTACCTGAATAGTTATAGAATATAAGATGGTACTTAATATGTCAATAAGTTTTATTAAACTTTGGAAAAAAAAAGAAAATACAGGAAGCAATTAATAAAATTAGATATGTATTTCTGATGCTGCCATATCAGTCAGCTAAAATAAATTGGTCTAGGAAATGGCAAGTCATGCTTTTCCTATTAGAAGACCATGAAGCAGGTCATTGGTTTGCAGTAGGATACCTGCAATAGAGGTCATCTGAACAACCTACAGACAGCTGGTTGGGGCTGCTCGCCCAGGGTGGCTTTAAAGTCCAAGGAGAGGGACAAGCACTTTGAAAGTATCTCTTCCAAAACAGACAGCCAAAATAGGTGAGAGAGATCACATTCTGAAAGTGGCTTCTCATTTCCACTGACTACAAGGGGAGCACGACAGTGAATTATTTTATCTTCAGATATTTGCTTCATAGACCTACAAGCTGAAATAAAGGATTCCAGTTCTGAGAAGAAGCAGTTAACTATGTTTAAGCCAAACAAGCCCTAGCTCATTTGGTGGCCCAATACTTTTTGTGCTAGCCACTTCCTGTATATAATTATACATCATCCCTCCTAGTCTCATCAAGACAGGTTTTTATTCATAGGAAAAGAATATATAAATATTTGGGTTTTCTAGTTACCTTGTGTGTTTCCAAATAATGTATCCCGGTGTGCACATGCACAATTTTTTCCCAGTATTTTTGCATTGTTTAAGACATTGGCTTCATTGTTCTCTTTTTGCAATGGTGAAAGATTATCTGAAAATTAGGTTGGCCTAAAGTTTGCATATAAAACAGAAAAGGAAGATAAGACCCTCTTGTAACACTTGCCCTGTGAGTAATCTCAATATCTCCACCGGGATTACAAGCAATTGCTGTATTGCAGGACTGGAATATTAATTTGAAAGATAAGCAGCAGGAAAATCAGAAGTAATGATATTACAGCTAGAACTAGTATTTGAGAGTCTGAAAAGCCCAGGTAAACCAGGAAAGAGCACACTGGCCAAGGGAGGAAAAGGATTTGGCAACAGGGGAGAAGAAGCTGGAGGAGGAGAAGCTTTTCTGCTGCAGTCTGACTGCACTCATGATAGAAAAACTGGAGCATATGTCTTAGCAGGACTTGCCTGTGCCTTGATGTGGAGATTAGCTGTACTATAGGAAGGGTGGGAAATGATTTTTTTTTAAAATTAATTTATGAGTACTCTGGGATGTCTGAGTGACCCAGGGCACACTGGTGGCAAGCAGCTCATCTATAACCCCAGAGCACTTAGAGGCAGAAGCACCACTTTGATGAATCATCATTGATTCATCCCAGGAGCTGACTTCACCCAAAGATATGTGATTGCAGTCACCCAAAAAATAACCAGGCTGCATCTAATCAGGAAACCACTGATTATTTAGTCAGAAAGGATCCCAGAGTGGCGGCGGATGTCCCATCCATGGAAATGTTCGAGGTCATGTTGGATGGAGTTCTGACTAAGGAGCCTAGTTGAAGATGTCCCTGCCCAAGGTTAAGGGGGCTGGACTCCATGACTTTTAAAGATCTCTTTAGCTGGGGAACACATTAAACGCAGGTTCTTTGGTGAGCAGCTGCAGTTCAAGCTGCATTTCAAGCTCTGGGGTGCAGGAGCCTGAGCCCAAAACAACAAACAGCCAACCCTTCACACCACAAAGGGCAGCCATGGCCCCTCCAGATGACTGCCCACTCAGAGTCATGGCAGGAGCTAAAGACTCCACACTTTCCTGAGATTAGACTGAGAGAATAAAATCCCAGGGTTTCCTTGGCTCAGGGCTCCTACTCAGAGGTGCCAGCTCGAGCTGTTACTTCATGTAGTTATTACACCAAAAATTGTTTTAAGGATCTGCGCATCTGGAGCTGTACTATGGGAAATGTGGGGTTGGGCTGGTAAGGAAACTTGCTCTGAGTGTGAGTGTGGGGTGTGCAGCCCCAAAGGCACCTTGATCCCAGTCCAGGTGGTGCAAGTGCGACTCTCAGAGTAGGTCCTGGACAGAGTGGCTCCTGGACAGGAGAGTTACCTTAACACCTTCCAATCCAAACCATTCCATGATTCTGGGATCCAGTTTTCATATATATATTTTTCCCTGGTTCGTTTCTGCTTCAAAGTTTGTAATTCAAACATGATTCTTAAAGACAGCAATGGACTGTGAGCCCAAGTTACAGTAAAGTGTAATTTCAAACCTTGGGCTCTCATTTTCCCAAGAGACAAAGACCTCAACACTAATCCTGAACTGAAAATCAAAATTTATCTCTTTCTTGCAGTATAACTCACCTTCTTAAAACTGTTCAGCTATACTTTTTTGAAAAAAGATGATGAGCACATATATAATTCAAACAGGATTTTTACATAAAACTCTCCTGGCCGTGCCTTAGTAGGCTTCTGAAGGTTCTCATCCTGATTGCAATTTGTAGACCTGAATCATTTTTAGGTACTCCCTGAATCTCACTGCAATTACATTCTTTTTTTCCCCTGCTTTTCCTTTATCTCCACATTTAAGTGTATTTCACTCTTATCCTCAATCTGCCATTCAAAATGTGTCAACTTGAGGAGTACTAGACTATAGCAATAACTGACAGTATTTTTAAAAATCAGTCTAGACTGTATGCAGCAGGTCTCAGAGAAAAGTACTTGCCTATGATATATGGTATTTTAGCATATTATTCTAAATTACTTCCATCAAACAATGAAACGGCATTCAGTTCACGAGCATGTGAACAAGCTGTAGAATTTCCTTTGACAACATGCTCCTTGTGAAATCAAACTTGTAAAACATCACATCAGATTTAATGTCTAATGCATCAACTTATTCTCTCACTTTTTTTTTAGTTCTAAAGATTTAATGTTGAGAGGATATTTTCCCCAAGTTGACATAAATATTAAAAATCAAAAGAAAATGTGACTTATTCTTCCTACAAGAATTGTCTCTAAAAGACAGTGCAACACTTAGAAATAATCAGCCTGCAGAAATGGAGAAGATAAGGAAATGACAGATTCATTAAACAGCTGTTTGCATCTGTCTTTAAAGCAGAAGCAGATTTTAGACAGCTGCATAACAGAGAAATATGCTCTAATAGAGCAGAAAGGAGTAGTTGCATGCAATACAGCAATAACAGGAATTGTTTCAAATTTTAAAATGAGACAGCACTCTCCAAAGTGACACTGAAATAACAACATTCAAGATTCTGGGTTCTTTCTCCCTTTGATTTCTCAGTTGTCTTTTAGTCTGGATAAGTGTAATCTATAAAATGAGGTGAGCAGCTGGTTTGATTTCCTTGTTCACAAGAAGGGATGAGCATCAGTCTGGCTTGAGCTGGGCAGTGCTCCTCCCTCCTTTCCTTCCCTCCTTCCCCCCTCCCTTCCTTTGCCTTAGATATGTTACATTTGTCCACAGACTGAGCAAAATGTACCCTAAAAATGCTACTGATTGTCTGTGATCCCTTTTGCATTCTTTGTTCTTATTTGCATTATCTTAGCTCCCTAGAAAACAATCAGTTTTTATAGGAACACATTAACTGCAATTTAAAAGTGAAAAATCCAGAGATTTTCAGTGGTTTTGATCAAGATTTTGAAATACCATTAAAAACCTTCCAGACTCTAATTAGTCTAAGGACAATTTCTAACTGATATTCTTTGGTTTTTATATTTTATTCCAGGACTGTGCTGTTTTTTTCTCTGTCACTGAAAGCCTAAATTATCACAGAAATGTATACTAGAGAATTTGCTTCATTCCACAGCTGTATGTTTCTCTCTTTAATTTTCCATTCCAAAGTGGTCAGGATTATTTCCTGTTTTGTATTTCAGCCACTGACAATGCAAAAGAGAAACTGAGAGCTGAAGAGCTGGATCTGCCCTGCATGAGCAAATGCACAATCCCAGGCTCACCCTTTCACAGTACCATTGTAACATTTGCTCCAAACTCAAAACTTGCAGCTCTGGAAAATTTTGTGCTTCCACTCTTGGCCTTTAGAAATATATTACCTACTTCAAGATCAAAAATGTTAAATCTTCTTTTGCCATGAACACCATAAAGAGAAAATAACTGTTGATGTACAGATTAGGATGTAGGCAAAGGAAAGCCTGAATTTTTTTTCTAGAAACAAAGAACTCCAAGGAAAGTTAAATGAAGCAATAAATNGGAGAGGAGCCTGGGTGTTGCTGGATCCAGTCTTAGCCCCAGACTTTGTCAATGGTTTATGTCAAGAGGATTAGATAGGTGTAATTGGAACTTTGTAGAACTTTGATCAAGAATGGCAACCCAAACATATTCATATTAANTTTTCTGTATCCCACAATAAAATATCTTCAACACTATATTCATATATATATATAGATATATATATACATATATGTTGGCTATTTTACTGCAAAGAGTTTTTTCATGGCACGGGAAAAGAGCTTCAGACAAAGCTTTTTAGAGCAGCTTCCCATTGAGTCATGAGGTACAGGACTTCCTTGCTTCCCTAACTCCTTCTTGGAGAGGAGCCTGGGTGTTNATAAAATAAATGATTTATTTAAGTGATGAATAATTTAAAATGATTTATTTAAATAAATGATTTATTTAATGATTATGATAAGTATTAGATGAAAATATCTCAATCAGAAATATTTACTGCACAGTATAGTTTGCTATAACTACTAATATAGTGCACAATTTCTATAATATATCTATATAGTTATATACTATAACGACTATAGTGCACTATTTCTGATGCAATATTGAAGCAATTATATTAAAGCCAGCAAAACCAATTGTTAAATAGCAATTAATGCTACTCCCCCATACCAAGGACTGTGGGCAAATATCTTTCACTCAGCCTCAAGGAGGAACCCTGAGAGAGGAATGTCCACACACACTACAAGAAGGGGTTTGCTAGAAGAGATTAGCATTTACAAGTGATGTGAGGTTTTTGTAGGGTAAAGTGATTGACTGTTGGTCATCCATGCCCAGGCCAACGGTGTCAGCTCAGTAGCTGTGGATAAGTTATCAGTATTGTGAGTTGTTGGTTCCTTTATGCGGTACTTTGTCTGCAACATCCTCACCAGTGCCAGTTTCTGTCAGGAAACAATGTTCTTCCCAAAGAATGTTTAACTTTGGGCTTGGTTAGTTGGGTTGGTTTCAGCAATCAACACCAAAAGCAGCTTGACCCCCATTCTCCATCCATTATTAAAGGCTTTACAAACAGTGTGTTGTGAGAGCTGTTTACCCCCACTGCAAGAGCTATGTTAGGGAAGCTTTTTCTTTTAAAGTTTCCCAATAATTTCTGTCTGGCGTTGTGGACCATAATCTTCATTATCCACTCAATATGCCAATTGCACAGATGATCAGATTTGTTTCAGCCATAATTAAGCACTTTTTACTCCTACTAGGTTAAATGCAGACCAGTCCTATTACAGTTATTATAGCAACTGTAAACCTTGTTAATAATTTGAAATCCCTTCTATTGGCTTGCAAGAACAGGACTATTCCACTGATTAAACATCAGTGTGTTTATGTCACTTTAATTGCAGCACCACACTTGGCCTGGGATTTAGCTCTGGTTTGTAGACATCTAGGAGCAGGTGTTGAACTAGACACCTAATTCCATTTTCTAGCTAATTGGGAGCTAGTTAATTCAGTCAGTGGAGCCTAGCTGAATGCATCTGTGTTAGAGTGAGTTGAGCAATTCTCTAGGTTCCTTTCATTGTGTTGGTTACCACTGAGTGTAATGAGAAATTAGTGATCTAGCTCCCCTGTAGGCATATTGAGACATCCAAATTTAGGTATCTGCAGTCTGGAGTTGGGTCTATACTTAATGACCTGACTGGCTCATCTCTTGAAAAGTCAAATATTTTATCCAGGCTGCTGGATAAATTGCTATGAAAGTATCTCCTAATCATGCTGTTTTCCAGGAAATGCACACATAATGCTGCATTTAGTGAAAATCAAAAAAAAAAAACACCAACAGCTTTTACCATATCAAGGCTTTCCTAATTGGATCTTCTGTTATTTTGACTACCAAGGTGGTGGGCTAGGTCTAAGACAGGAGTTCATAGAGAATGAGGTTAAATAGATTTGCTCTGAACTATTGTGTCTGTCACCGTGCTCAACAACAACCTTTGGTTTCACAGCTCCCAAGTCTCCAAAAACCACTAGTTTCTTAGGAGAACTGTCCCGAGAAATGAAGACTAAGCCACAGAGGCAAAAAACCCACCAAAAGCATTTGAATGTCAAACAACCTGAGTTAAAGCTTAAACAGAAGCTTCGGGAAGGGAAGTCTCATTTTAGTATAAACCCACTCCAAATCTTTCTATCTGATCAGGGTCATATGGAACAAAGAAACAGCTGTCAGCAGTGAGTTTAGTGGTGGAGAGAAATGCTATGAAACTAGAACCTGTAGCCCTTTCACAACATGCACAACATGGAAATAGAGTTTGTTTCTGGTGTAATGGATCTCATCTCTCTTGTTTTCTTCTCTGTTTTCCTCTCACTCATCTGTAACACTTTTAGGTATGTATCATTTCATCTTCCACAGATCCTGAGTTGTTCTGAAAAATCTTTGTCATGCCTCTCACATACCACACCATCTACCTCAATTTTTCACCTCTTGTGCTTTTATTGGCCACATATCCCACACTTTTCACATTTTCCCTTTTTTCCCCTCAGTTTTCAAACTTCCAGGCTCTCATTTCTGTTAATATTGGATTAAGCTGCATATGAATCACACATTCTGTTACCGAGTAAAATGTTCTTTACAGTTCCCTGTCTGGCAATGATGCAACTAGATCATTTGGGGGTCTCTGGCATTACCAAGTGCAACTTGAGAGGTACAGATGCTGTTTTGCCTTTTGGTTTATTCTGGGCTCACTGGGATTTTCACTTAGGAAGGAACCACGATGGCAGGCTACCTCTGAACCCCTGTGCAGAAAGCCAGGGAACAGGTCTGGACCTTTACTTCTCTCACTGCAAGACTGTTAGCTTTCTCCCAGGCTCTCTGCTGTGCTCCAATTAACTCCACACAAGAAAAGTCTCATCTGGAGTGAGCTACTCATGAGCAGGGTGGACTCAAGCCACACGGAGTTGTTTGGTCCCAGGGCACCTATTTTTCAGCCATACAAGTTGTGATCTCAAAATACTGGTTAGGCCAGAATTTTGCTTTAGCTGTATCAGTTACTCTTCTGATCCAATCTCCTGAGCTCGGAAACCCTGGGGTTTGGGTCAGATATGGCTCCTTATTCAAAACTGAATAATACATGGTTTTATTTCTACAAAATATGAAGATATGATCCTACTTCTTAGTGTTATAGGACATCACACCAGTTTCTTCCATTTATAACAAAAAAAAAAAAAAAAAAATTACATAGCTAATTGCCTAAGCATGGAGAAAGTAGACTGAGTGTCCTAAACAAAATATAATGTGGGTCACATCCAGAAGGTACATGTCTGTACTTCAGTAATCAAAAGAGAAATATGCAGGTGAGATGTTAGGATGTGTTTCTGGTCTAGAACAAATGTGTTGTTTGTGCATCTACTTACTTTGGCAGCATCCCAAAAGTGAGAAACCATGACACTTAAATAACAAAATTTTAATTCAAGGAGGAGGTAGAAAGATTTTAACTCACTCTAGAATTTTTATCTCTTATGAATTTTGGCATTATTTTTATTCATTATATATTTTGTTACTTATTTTAATAATTTTATTCATCACATATACTGTACATTCATCATATATATCATATTCATTTCATATTCCTAATTGGTCTGACTCCTCACACATCTGAGATATCTTATGTATCTGTGCATATGCTTGTGAGAAAGGAAGAGAAAAGGCACTAAAGAAGAGTTAACAATTTTCTTTTAACAAATTTTAGATTTCTATGTCACATACTGGAACTGTCAATTTAAGAGAATATAACAGCTGGAGAAAACAAAAAAGAAGGTTAAAGAAATGATAAAGATTTTGTTTCACTTGAATGCAAAGAAAAAACGATGGCCTAACTCTGTGTATATATGCCAGCTTTGGAATACTATATTTAGTTTTCACATGACCCAAAGCAGTATATAATTTTAATAAAATATTGGATTACTAAGTATCAAGAAAAGGTTCCAAGGTTTAACCACATAGGTATCAAAGTATCTCAGATTTTTTTTTTTATGTTTTTGCATTAATTCCTCCTTTTCCTTACGATAGTCTAAGCCAAAAATGATTCTATTGGATTCAGCAGAGTTAAAATTCATGTAGGACTGAGAACAACACTGGGAAAACAAATTGCACTTGAAGTTCAGGCATGTTTATGTCTGGACTTTTCACTTTTCCTATCATAATAGAGAAATCTGAGCCTCTGAACCAGAGCTGAATTTCCACTATGTTTCAGATGGGAAAGGAGATCTGCACTGGGAATATTGTCCAAACCCATGATTAGTTTTTTAAAAAAGCAACGCAGACAGAAAACAGATGTTAACGGCTGTGAGAGAAAAGTGATTGGCAGAGAAGAGAAACTCAAAAATTGATGTTTTAGCATAAAGTGCCTTTAATTGGAAATGGCAATACCACAGTGAGGGAGGGAAGTTATCTTAAAATGTAAGGCATAGTTCAAGGGCAGCATTCAGGCTGTACTTCCAAGCAGGGACTTTCTGTATTTTGAGGATATTTTGCATATACTGCACGTAGCTAATAATGTGCTGAAATGTCAGACTTGTGTTTCATCTACCTTCTCGTTACCTGCACTTGCCTTTGGATGGCAAAATATAACATAGAATTACCATAGAAATACCTTATTTATCTTGCAAGCTATTTGTCAAACAAATTTCCCTTAGAGAAAAAGCTGTTTTAGTGATTATTAGTTCCCTTAAAGGAGGCATCATTTCTTCACTGAATCCTGTATTCATAGTTTAATGAAGTTACAGCAGCCATTCCCAGCTAAGATGCCTCACATGCCAAATTTTCTCTCTGTCTCTGCAGACAGAGATTTAACACCAGTCATTCTTTACAGGGTAGTTTTGCATTTTCCTCCAGTCCCCCAGTGCTGAAGGATGCAGTGATTGATGTGGTGGGATAACCCCAAAAACTGTAAATCAGGAGGAAAGTAAGGAGAGATGGAGTTGCGCAGCGAGGTGAGATACAAACCACCCAAGCAGGGCTTTGCTTCTGCTGCATCATCACTGAGAAAAATGACACTGTAAATGACATTGAGAGACCTAAAGAAAATTAATGGAATTTTGGGGTTGGACTTCTTGGGTTTTTTTTACGTCCATACTAACTAGGTCTAACATTATTTGGAAGAAGGAGAAAACACTTAAGTAAAGCAACATTAATTCCTGTTCACTATGGTAATGAAGCATCTGGATTAGCAAAGCATGCTTAAAACTAAGCACAGCCTTAAACTGGTCTGGGTTTTGCTCCTAAACAATAGACACTGAAAGTCTGAAACAGCATAAAAACCACCTCCCTCACTGGTGCCATCACTAGAGTCAACAGCTCCACAAGCAGTCTGCAGAGGCTGCGTGGAGAACAGCACTTTTGAACATTTACCTTATATCCACACCCATTGTGCCAGAGTGGTGGAATTGTAATTGTTCTGCAGGACTGTAGCTCATTTTCTATGAAGTGCAGGAGAGAGCACAGCAATAGAGCTTGTATGATTTGCTATATGATATATATTATATATATTTTTCTGAAGGAAATTGCAAGGCTGATCTCATCCCTCTTAAATAATATGGGTAAACAAAATATGTCTTCATAATACATTTTTAAAACAATCAAAAGAGAATGTTTGTTCCTAAATTCTGTATCAAATTTTATAAGTGATAGCTTCTATATTCTGCTCTGCAGCGCAGTGCTGGAAGCTGCTTATTTGCACTCAGAAATGGCTTTTCAGCCCTCCTTGGTACATGGGTCCTTTGAAGCAGTGGGCAGAGGATCCTGTAGGTAGCACAATATGAGTGAACTAAGAAGTGGGAGGGTTCCCCCATCTTATTAATAATGGATTTGGATGAACACTTATTCCCATGGCCTGTGATTGAACCAGCACTTTCCATTATTGCCACAATGTCCTGAAACTTTGAAGAGTAACAGCCTGATGTAAGACACAAATTAAAAATACACAAAGAAGTAGTTATTTCAATTGTACTGTTCCTGGTTGTGGCTAATTACTGGTACTCTGAGAGTTGAGAGTAAAAGAAATTAAATTTTCTGCTTGCAGTTGTAAAGCCAGTAGAATTTTGGGTAGAAGAAAAAAAATAATCAGTGAGTCAATTTAAGCATGAACATATGAAGATCCTCATTAAAATGGAAGCAGGGGAACACACTGCCAGAAGTATAAAACAAAACCTGTTCCACACTTTATTATTGCTTAGCATCCAGCTGATCATGTCTTCTTATCAGTGTGAATTTTCTTGCAATGTTTTGATATTTAAAATTCCATTTTCTCTAAGTTTTGGGCACACTATTGCTACATGGCAAGTTGCCAAAATGAATTTAAGTATTTTTTTCCTCCATATATACACGCATACACACACTGCTGTATCCTCCCACCTGTATTGACCAGCTCCTTATAAATATCCTGATTTATCCTGTTGCAAACTGGTCACCTGTGCTCTCCTAACAGGGAAATCTTAACTCCAGCAGAGACGTGAAGTATCCTGAACAGATTTAAACAAAGGACATAGTGATGGAAAAAACTCACAGAAAGTAGATAAGCTGCAAGTTCTGCAGTCACAGTCTTTACCTGAAGTTTGTCTTCATGTTTCTGTCAAATTGTTTTCTTCTGCTGTCTTTTTGGGGAAAAATTTTCATCAATTTCTGCTGCCCACCCCATGCCTGTCTCCAGCCTGGTTCCAGTGTTGCTGGTCCAGCAGTCTGGGGACACGCAGTGAACTGCATCAGGGAGCTGCCGTGGCTGCAGAGTAAGTGATGCTGAGAGCAGCAGCCATAGCACCAGAGGGAGCCCTGGCTGCTTTGAGTGCAGCTTCCTGATGATTTATTTTGCATATTTGCCTCCCAAGTGCATGCTCATCAATCTCCTTCATTGGCATTTTCGAGACAAATCTCTCCGTAGTTCCCTCAGACAGGACAGGATGGGGACAGCACTTGTACATATTTCATTGTAATTTGGGCTCTCTAAAATGGAGTACTTTGACTGAAATTTTGCCAGCTCTACACTGTGTTCTTTTAGGAATGTGTCTCATCTTTGGGTGTATGTTGAAGCAACTGATTATGTGAATGAGGTTAAATCATAGGTTTATCAGGAAACTAGTGTTGGATTATAATTGTAGTTGAATTATTGTTGCAGAACAACTATTATTTCTAATAGCTATTGTAGTCCCTAAATATAATCTGCACATTGCCCGTTCTACTGTAGTTTTTGGTGGGCTGAAGCTTTAGAGCTCTTTTTTTCCTTTTTAATTTTCCTAAATAACACATTTTTTTAATAGAAAACTTCATGCTTTTTTCTGCTTTTTGTTGAGGCAGTCAACCAAGCAATCTTGGTTCCTTGGTCTGCTCTCACATTATTTCACATTCCATTTTAGCATCATTTTCCCATGGGGAATTCAGGAATTCAGGAATTTTGGCCCCCAAACAAGGAAGGTAATGAGAAACATGAAGGTTTTTAAGGCTGAGGCTCGAAGGGATCCAGACAACAGGGAACTGGGGCAGAACCAGAAAGCTTTGACTAGTCCTGCAAGTTCTTGATGGCACAGCTAGAAAAGGTTTCATGCCTCTAGGTGGGGTTGGAGATGCTCAGAAGTGAGCAGGGAGCTACTTCAGGCTGTTCAAGGAAAAATCCTACTGCCTTTGATGTTTTGCTCTGAAAAAAGCTCAGGAAAGTTAGAGCTGAGGGAAATGACTGTGCACAGATGGAGAGGTACACTGGCAAGTGCAAAGGTTTCATTTTCCCTGTACTGGAGTGCCTAGAGTTTCCACTTCAAAATATGTTTGAGTTTTTGTGGGGGTTCTATTCTTTGGGTTTTTGTTTAGTTTTGGTTTTGGTTTTGTTTTTTGTTGTTGTTGGTTTGGTTTGGTTTGTTTTGGGGTTTTTTTGTTCATTTCTCCAGTCTTACTTTTTATCTTAATATGCAATGAGAAAAGGATAAAATCCGAGTGGAGAATTACATCCGCTCTCTATTTAATGAAACATACTTACTCTCATTGACAGTGTTCCTACTATGGTATTCAAGAAGGTTTTGAACCATCTAGACTTTCAAAAAACAAAAGTCCAAATTGCAGAGCTCTTGCTTTGCTTTCCCTTTTACACTCACATCAAAAGGGAATCTGATTCTTCCTCCCTTTGCATCCTAACTGTGCACCAGCCTTTGTAGCAGCTGCAGACTGATTACAGCATTTTCTTGCCCTTTCTGTATGGTGTTTGTCCCTTTGTCAAGTTTTGATAGTTAATTTATACCAAGCTCTTAGCTACTCTCCTAAAGAATATTTTTGATTACCTGAGCATGTGAATTATTCCCACTCTATACAGTGGATTTCAAAAGCAAAAAAACCCCAAAAAACAGAAAAACAAAAAACAAACAAAAAAAAAAAAAGAAAAAACCAAACCCCAAGAATTTCAAAGCAACATTTTTTTAATGTCATTTTATTATTTGATATTTTTCTTTATTGTGAAAAGAATTAATTGTTCCTTTTTGTTTCCTTCTTCACTTTCTGGTCCTATTTTCTCATTCATATGGCTTGTAAATAGTTTTTAGCTTATTTTTAGTACTATGCCTAATTGTTTACTGAACGTGATTGCCTCCTGTTATTGCTTCAAGGTTCCAACTTTGACTGTAGAGATTGCGCTCTCTCCTTCTTGCTCTTTAACACCTCTCAGTGCTATGACTATTTTTCACTAAAACTCAATTTTTTTCACATTTCAACATCTCTTCCCAGTGCACTTTAACATCAAAGTCTGGTCAATGAATATCTAAAATCTGATTCTGTTTTCTCCTTTCATCCTGAACTGTCTTTGTCCTCACACTTCCCATGTCCTAGCTCCTCTTCCGCACATTCTCTGCCATGCACCTAACTTGGAATCACGAAAAATGCTCTAAAGAGACCCAAGTTCTCAAAACAATATTTTGCTTGACTGTTTTTCCTTGCCTCAAATTCTGTTTCCATCAACTGAACCACAGGCAGTATAAGATGTCTTTTTCTGAATAGACCATTAAAGTCGATTGATGAGCAAACATCGTTCATACACTGACACATTACTTAAACTATTCTCTAAAAATCAAAGGCATTTTTGCAATTCCACAATAACTATTGCTTTCCTGTAGTCCAAGGGTTACTCCCATTTCTGTATTGGAGATGTAGCATTGATTCAAGTGACTATAACAGCTTTATTTTATTTTCTGAGAACTAGCATTGCATTAATTCATGTTTCTTTTATAGCTGTCAGGAAGAGAATATGCTATCAATCTATTGATTTAGTCAGAAAGCAATATCTTCTCTTTGATTATTAATTACTTTTGAAAAGGGAAATAAATTTTCATTATTCACTGCTCTGCTACTGAAAAGCAGTTTAGAAAGCATTATTCAAAATTTCCAGAGTGAAAAATTCTAATGGAAAGAAGTTCAAGCAAATTTCTGAAGAATTCTCCAATCAGAAAATTGGAGTAATACCACAGATTAATTAAAAAAAAAAAAAAGGAATTATTTTTAGCTGGTAGGTAAATACACTTGTAAACTACATTTAGGAAGAGCACCTGCTGAGGTAGTAAAAAGGCTTGAAGGAAAGGAACGTGTGAGAGCTACAGCAACAAGGGTCATAAGGGTCTGACCAAGATATTAAATCAGGTATCAGGTCAGCCCTGTGTCTGCTGCCAGTGACAGAGTGACCTCACCCGGTGGGAGAAAAGAAGGAGCTGGAAATATTGGTGCCACGCTTCCTCTCTGCAAGTTTGATTGCATGTGGTTTGATGAAAAATAATTGCAGATCTGTTTCCTTACAATCACTAAAATCATCCCATGGGTCCGCTGGTGGTGGTGTATCCTCACCTGCCTCTTGTTTTTCCTGCCTTTTCCTTGCCTGTCTCTTGGGAAGAGACATCCTTTCTCCTCTGCTCAGTTTCTGATGTAGTGTGCTGTTAGGGGTTTCACATGGTGGAGATCATATAATTGTATTTTTCAACCCAGTGGACCACCCACCAAAAAATTCTCTTTGAAGGGGTTGTGCATCTTCTCCTGTTTAACCTAAGATATGTGTATTAAAGGTATATTTAACTAAACTGATAGAAGTAAGCAGCAGAAGACCAAGAAGACAAAATCAAAATTAATAATTACACCAACTTCTCCAGTTATGGCAGTTCCCCCCAGCTGTGAGACAGCTTGCTCTAATCACAGGAAGACCATAAGTCCCAATCCACACTCCAGCAGAGAGAAGGGAGCATGCACCTTACCAATCTCAGACTGAATCTTTTGGTGTCTAATAAGTCATGAACACCAAATGAAGATTTTTCCACTGTCAGTGCATTAGGCAAACCTCACTTCTATGAGGGTTCCCTGAAGGGCAGCAAGGCAAACTCACATGGCAGCAGATCGATGATTTTGTTGGAAAACAGACCTATCACAAGATTAAATCCCCAAGAAATCAAATCTTTGTGAGCTCTGCTGTTCACAGAGAAAAATCTTGAAAATACTGTATGAAAGGTGTAAAATTTAAAACTTCTCCAAGTTTGGAATGCCCTGCTAGCGGGAAGAAAAGAGAAAGAAAATGACCACAGAAGAGTAAACATTTGTCTACCTCAATCTGCTGTGCTTTCTATTCTTATGGTGTATCACAGCACTGACTTTATCTCCCTATGGGACAAATCTTTAAAGAAAGACTTTCCCACAAGAAAATAGTGAGGAAATCCCACAACTCTGGCACATACTATGAAAATGGAAGGGCTGGGAATTGACCTGGGTCTATCAGGCTCAGGTCCTACACTTTCCAAGGCAAATTCAAAATGGCATATAATAATTTTTTGGGAGAACAAAGTTGGCAACTGCATTTGTATTGGGAATATTTTGTTGTATGATTTCTCCTCCTCTGTGTGTGTGCTTTTTATCTATATACAGCATTTCTGTCCTTTTGTTGAAATCATTCCCAGAAACATATTTCCAGAAAATACATGAGTGATGGTGATTTATGACATGTGTGCTTTAAATTCACACTGGTAATCAGCTAAAATAGAAAACATAGCATCATAGAACATAGTAAGTGTATAGTTTCAGTCATTTTGTGAACAGTGTGTCATGGGATGGTCAAAAATGCACAGACTTGTCTGTCAGCTTTTGGGATATCTGCGTTGAATGCTTTCCAGATCTACAATAATGAAATAGGAGAGAATATCGATTTCTGCTGAAATGAGCCTCATTCATGGCCTTCTCCAACACAGTCTACTCAGGTGAATAAATACAAATATGCACTAGAATGCTGTGTATTCCCAGACTCGGAGAGTAAAAGAATGGCATCTCTATGAGATGTCATCTCTTATCGGCCGAATGCTGCAATCTGCTGTCTTGTCCTACCTCTGAAGGACACAAAATTTACCTTGGTGTCAGCTGAGAGTCTCCACCATTAATCATAAAGGAGGGACAAGTTAGGGTAACACATTTCCTTGTAACAACATGTTGGGTCAGTCTCTTCTTACAGGTAACAAGAGACAGTGTGAGAAGAAATTACCTCAAATATTGTCATAGAAGATTTATATTATATTGAGAAAAATTTCTTCCCTGAGAGGGTGGTCAGGCATTGGAACAAGCTGCCCAGGGAAGTGGTGGTTTCACCACTCCAGGAAGTGTTCAAAAGGTGTGTGGAAATGGTACTTGGGGATGCAGTTTACCGGTGAACATATTTAACAGTTGGACGTGATGATCCTAGAGGTCTTTTTCAATAAAAATTATTCTATGATTCTATGATCTGAGAGACAGACAGATTTAATTAGGGGTTTTTTTGAGGGGAAAACAGGATGGTAAACAGATCTATTTGCCAAGATCAGATCACAAAGTGATCAGATCCCAAGGTAATCAGAACAACTGAAAAATGTTGAAGTACAGAGTCTCAAATGTGCTAGACTCTGTAATTCTAAGAAAAATAGCAAAGAAAACAGAAAAAAACCTTTGGCAAACATTTGTATGCCTCACTAAGATACGGAGGAGTGAAGGGAGTAGATAAAGGAGCTGCACTGGTAAAATTGTAAGAATATACAGAAGATGCAATATTCCTTCCTTCCTTTCCAGTCCCCTTCAGATGCTTCAAAAATGGTAGATGAACTAAGGCAAGAAAAAAAGTAGTAAAACTGACAGCAATTTCAACTGATTACCTATGCAGACGACCTAAAGTGGAGACTCAATCCAAAATTGCTGCTGCGATTTTACAGTAATGAAAGAGAGCATGCAAAAAAAGACTGCGATGATGAGAATAAAGACTTATGGCATCTCTCTGTCTCCTACAATAACCTGACAAAGCCAAGCAATCTTCCAGGTTAAAACATACTCTATTATGATATTTGCATTGATTTTCATATTAATTCGTGATGCCACCTGGCTAATGTGCCATGGTAGTCTCCGTTACTTTAATCTTTAGGCATTAAAAAAATTTGCATTTAACCATTATAATACTGTTCTGAGGTAAAGACAGTCTTATCTGACAGATTATCCATCTGCTGAACAGAGAATGAACTGCAGCACAAAGGAGCAGACTCCTAAATCTTCTAAAATGCTGGCACACTCATTATGCACTGAAATGGGGATCCAGTCCTAAGTTAGATGCTCTAAGTAAAAAAATCTGTCTCAGTATGGAATGAAATTGACCTTACCACACTCTAAATATCAGGTATCCAAAGTAAGCTAGTGGTCTACAGTCTATTCTTTTTCTATTTTCATTTATTTATAATTTAGGATAATTCAACCATACACTGAAAAGACAAAAATATGGACATAGTTGCTCCAAAAAGCCACAGTTCCAGAGAAATCTTAGAGATTTGCTGTGGGAAAAAGCTTTTATCAGTTGAGCGTTCCAGGAATTTAATCCTGTCTTCCTCTCAAACAGCTTTTTTTTTGTCATCTTCTGCTGCAAATTCAGTTATTTTTAAGGAAACAGCAGTGTCAGTCCAAGTAACTATATCTCTGGGCAGCATCCAACAATTTCTCTTTTACTGGTCTATAGCATTATTTTCATTTGGCTTTGGGTGATTTTCTTTGTCTCTGGGATGGGTGTAGTGGCTCTGGTTCTGGTTTAATTGTAAGGGTCTCAGGTTAACACTGGTACTGTGATAATATTTTATCACCCAAGTCTATCTGCCTTTCACATTAAACTGACACATATTTGAATTCTGTATTCTTACTTAACTTCAGTTGTTGTTCAACTGTTCAGCAAATAAACAGCTGTTCTTTTCTCTCAAATACAGGTTCTTTTGCAATGATAAACTAAAGCAGTTTCTGCTTATCTCCTAGTGTGGCTTTGGATTCAGCTAAATACTTCCAGGTGTCTGTTATGTATCTACACTACAGACAAGTGTCTACCTGTATGCTAGGTATCTAGGTATTTATAATTTCAGTAAATGAAGAGAGAGTCATTACAACCAACAGGATACAACTCAGGTGTTGAAGTGCAGGAATCATTATAATTTTAGCTATTGAAATCATCTCCCTCTCACAGGTACATGGGAGATCTCCACCTTTCTGGAATGGCTGCTCGAGATCAGGTGGGATAGCCCAGAACATCTCAAATGCCACTGTTACCTTGTTCACTCAGTTTGGACTGAGCTTTAGGAGATGAATGCTGACTCCACAGAATATATTGTCTTGATCTCTAGGGAATGTGGGTTTGACACCTTTTTTTCATCTGAAACTAGATGGTCTTTAAAATCCCTTCCAACCTATATAAATTCTACATAAATGCTGTGTGCAAACACCTAACCTGAGATATCTGATATCTCCAGTTTCCAGAGTGGCATGAGGTCTTTTGACTTGAACAAAATCAAATAGAAATATGCAGTGTGCCTTTTTATCTTAGTTCCATAAACATACAGAAGTGCCTATTTCAACATGATAAGCTTCTACAGGATAAAATGAAGTCTGGGAAGCCCCTGTACTTTTGATTTCTCGAGGAAGCATGATCAGTAGGATAGAAAATCCCAGCCACTTGCAACACACCTTAGAGTATGCTGTCTAAATATTTTCTCGGAAAAAAACCCAAAAACTCAAAACATTCTGATTCTATCCATAAGTTGTGGTATTCAGCCAAGTGTGAATACTGACCTGCAGAACCACAGACAATATTTTTAAAGTTTATTTGCTCCCCAGTTGGATCTCATTGAACAGTTGTTTCCTGTTGCCTTCTCTCTCACTGAAGAGATGACCTTAACAGCAGATCTTAAAATTAAGAATACAATAGGTGTAATTAAATCACAGAATCACAGAATGGCTTGGGTTAAAAGAGACCTCAGAAATCATGTAGTTCCATCCTCTCTGCCATGGACAGGGACACCTTCCACTAGACCAAGCTGCTCAAGTCCCTGTTCAACCTGGCCTCGAACAAAACCCTGGAAGGAACATCCGCAACTTCTCTAATTAAGTGGCACTTCTGTAACCATTTTATTATTTTGTTCAATCAAAACCCTTTCTGGGTCCTGGAGAGAGGTGAGAGGAGTGATAAAGTGGATTAAATGCATAGCTGGGAGTCCGTCTGTGGAGATCACAATTTGCCAGTGCTTGTTATGTTTTCCTGTTCACCAACTACTTCTGAAACCACTTCAGCCGATCTCAGACACTGAGAAGGCTTATTGAGGTAGGAGATGAACCCAGAACATGCATAGGCATATACAAAGTCCTTTTGAATAGAACAGTGAACAACAATCAATAGATTTGAGATTGGACTAGATTTTACATCAGAAACTCTAAAAGAGGGAATGCACCTTTCTGTGAAAGTCAGTGGAAACCATGATGCTAGCTTTAACCTACAAAGACTCAGACAGGTCAAGAGTAGCTAATAAATCATCTCTTCTTGTGTCATGACAAACTTGAAGGAAGAATTCAGGCTAGAACTTCCATAGTGAGAAAAAAACAGAACAGATTTTCTATGATTTATTTCAGCTGTATTGTTTTCTTTTCTAGTCTGCACTTGTTAACTACATAGATGCCTCTTTCTTCTTTCTTTTTCTTTTGATGTTTTAAGGTTATGGAGACTTTGTAGTCTTTTGTTAATGTTATTTTTTTTATTTTTTTTTTTTATTTTGGGAGTAGGTGATTATAGCTCAACACAGATGCTGGTAATTTTAATCTGAGGTATTTGTATAAATGTTTTCCTCCAGCTGTGCAAAAGACTCCCCAGCACTGTTAGGTAAACCCAGAGCTTATCTCTATCAGAAATCATTTGCCCTCTTTCCATCACGGGCTCTATGCAGCAGTATTGAGGAGCCCAGGAAGAGTCAGGCACAGGACAGGATTTTGATGAAGACACAAAGTGACAAAGCAGTGTGACACAAAGCACAAACAAACAGAGGAGGAGAAAGACCTCTCCCTCTGTTCTGCAGAGACACACCTATCCCTGCTGCAAAGCTTGCTTCTTCAAGTAAACATACTGACTTTTACATCACCTTGCCACCCCACCTGTCCCTCTTGATGTCTCCCTGCTCATATGTTCCATGCTTTCAAAATCCTGTGTTGTGAGCCCTCTGAGGAGGCATCTGTTGCTGTGTCACTTACTCACACAGAGACTTGCACAATGGGGCTTTAAAGCATGGATCTAGTTTCTAGGCACTAAGAGATTAATAATAAACAATATTAAAAGCTGTAGCAGCTGCAATAAAACATGCATTTATAGGGGTTAGCTTGATGCATAGCTAACAAATCATTTAAGCTTTTAAATATATATATATAAATAAATAGCAACAATAAATAAGATGAAACTGCAGCTGGGAGAGAACTCTTAGGGCTGTTAATTTTTTTTTCCCCACTTATCTTCCTTCTGCATAAGGGATAAGAATAGGTTTGCATTGCAAATTCCAGGCAGTTGATCTCTTCTCAATGACAGTTTTGCTATAATTCTCCTAATTTCAAGCTCCCGTTTAAAAAGGTAACAGTAAATGGCATCCGGGCCATTTTTGCAGTCATCGGCAGCTGACTCAGTTGATTCATTTCCACAGATTTAAGTTGTTGCCTGCGTAGTCAATCCCCCTGGAAAAAGGCTGCTTCCCCATATCAAATGGCTTGTGCAGGCTCCAAATCCTGATTTTAAAATAAGCATAAAAGCTAAGGTTTTTAGGGGCCATGTCATCACTCCAGCCCAGCTCTCAGGAGGGAATTATATGCCATTTGCAAAATCTCTTCAGGAGTTTTCATGATGGTTGTTACATCAGAAACACATGAACATACAAAAATAAGATCTGGGATAGCTGCTTTTTTTGAAAATCACATGTGTATTGATCATCAAATAATTTTGAGCTAAGGAATGATAACATCCAAAGGGCTGACCTCTGATAAGTAAAAAATATAGTTGTGACTCACTAATTAGATATGATAAACCACTGGCCAATATTACTCATATTAGTTCTCCCAATATGATCCTTGTTATTTTTATAAGTGTTAGTCAACAGGAATTTCGTCTGCAAGAATCAAGAAATATTACTGCGTATAACATATTTACATTTTAAAGACTCTGTTCGGTCAGCCTAGTATCACTATACATCTGTTGAGTTTGTTCAAATTCCAAAAATGGCAAGCAGACATTATGAAATCAGTGTAATCCCTAAAAGAGCTGAGACTGTTTAGTCTAGAGACCAAAAGACTGAAGGAAAACAGGATAATCATCTCCAAATATGCAGAAAAGACCTTCAAAGAGAAAAGGAGTAAAACATTCTCTTTGTCCTCATTGAATAAATTTAGAAGCAACGGCTTCAACTGCATCTCAGAGCTCTGGGTGAAACTGCTGGGAGAACTTTTTAACAGGAAAGCAAAACACCAGACTAAGTTCCTTAGGGGACTGCAGTATCTTATCCAGGGAGTTTTACAAAAAAGCCCAAAACATAGACCAGGAAGGATTTTATGCACCTTCTCTGTAGGCTATCAAAGCATATATCGACATTCCTTTTTTTTTTTTACACTATTTTCTACTGATCTGTACTTTTCCAGGTTTTCCCAAGAACATTCTTTCCACTCTGTTTCAAACTACCAGTAGAGCTGAGAAATTCAGGATGAAATTTCTTTTGTAGAAATAATTTTTTGCTAAACTTTCTGCAGATAGATGCTTAATCTTGAGACTTCTGGTCCAGACCAAAAGTCAGTTTTTGTTTTGTAAATGACATATTTACAGAAATTACAGCAGTTCAGCCTTTAGGTATCCTGAAAATAATCCAATAACCCCAAATGAGTATTGTTGGGTCAGAAGTTATATTTGTGCCAAGGAGAAGAAAAATAAAACCACAATTTTGATATGGCTTCTGTTGCTTCTGCTGTTGTTGCTTCACAGGACTCTTGCACTTCTGTACGCTTACCGTCTACCCTTATTTTTAAATATATAAAATTCACATGTAAGAGCTTAGAGAAAAAAGTGGTAAAAAGTGTCGCAGGCAGCTGGACTTTATGGTGCCCATAATTTTTCTTGCTAGAATCGAAATCTTGCTGCTTACAACAATGCCAGGCAACTTCCTCATGCTGCTGTTGTCATGCCCGTGCTAACTCCTGCTGAAACTACATTGTTGGCAAATGGGCTGCACGAAGAGAAGACAGCCTGACCTCTGAGAATGAAAACACCAGGACGTTTCTGTCAAGGTATTTTTAGACACTCATGCAGCTCTAAGATCTCAGACATCTCTCCTGCTATTCTCCCTTAAATTTCAGCCTCTCAGGTCTCTGCAAATAAGGGTGGTCTCACGTGACAGCCCTTTTAAAGAAAATTTGCTTAAGTAGAATCATTTGCATTTTAAAGAAGGGTGTAGGAGGTAGCAATTAAAGAAGAAATTCTTAGTTAAATGTGTTCCTTTTCAAAATGTCTTAAACACTTCTTCCTAATATCTAACTTTTGGTTTACCATTCCTCCCTCCCATTTGACTCAAAAATAAATAAACTCAGATATATTTCCTTGGCCTTATAATTGTTCAGGTTAAATTGTGAGGCCTTATATTGTGACAAATAAAAGAAGAATAAAACAAAACCAAAGTTAAATTACAAGTCCGTGTCTTTATTGCTCTGTGCCTCTGCCTAGCCATTTACTTTTTCATTCCTGTTTTCTGTATTGCAATGACCTTGCTTTGGGAACTGTGTCATGCTCCTGTTGCAATGTCATGTCACTCTGACTCTGGTTGTGGCATCTGAGTAGATAATAAACCTGAGCGGACACTGGTAAACATTTTTCTAGGAGGGAGTTTCAGGATTTTTAATTTAACATTTCTTTTAAAATTAGCATATTCAAATGGTAACAGCTATAAGGGAAAATCAAAATTGACCCAGTACATTTAATACAAAGAGGTTTTTGATAAAACATTTAAGGTTTCTTGTGGTGTTTTAAATTAAGATAAACCACCCCTCAAAATTAGGCTTGAAAAGCACATACTGTAAGTTAAAAGTCACCCCAAAACAACAACCAGCTTAGCCAGTTTGGGAGTCTCAAAAGTGCCATTTAATGTGAGTTTTTTGATCTCAAGGTGGGGTTATGTGGTAAGCAATACTATGAGAAGCAACCACAATGTATTTCAGGGTATGAAACTGCCAACATTGCTGAGACATTCTTAGCTGCACCCAGCTCAATATGTATTGGATAATTCACAGGAACAAATGTTTTGCAACTCCCTCAAGTATTCAGAATTTTAAATTATGAACTATCATCAAAAAATGGACTACTTTTCTCTTAATAAGAGAGTACTTTGCTTTATTCTGCAGTAAGTCATGCTTGGACTATTTGAATTCTGTTGTGTTTAACAAGATTCAGACAATTCATTTTCTCTCAAGATGATGGAATGGATACAATGTCATTTATGGTTGTAATTCTCTTTCATAATTTTGCTCAGCAATTTTTTTTAGTAGAATGCTTATTGAAAATGGAACCATTAAATGTAATGTAAACATTTCTGAATTGAGATGTTAACATTTAAAAATTGCCTCATTTCTCTTTAATGTGTTTTGCTGTTTTTCTTGCCTAATTATCATTCTTTTCAATATTTATGTTAACATGACCTTTCTCTGACTGAACGGCTTTAACTGCTTCTCAAGTACTTATAGCATCATGATTTTTAAATTAAATTATGTTGTTGCAGAAGAGATTGCAATGCAGCCCACAGAATAGCAGGGAAAGGAACAAATTTCTCTTAGTCCCAGAATATGAAAGTAGTCACAGTGTTTATTAGTTCACCCTTCCAATCAGTGCAACCGTACCAGAGGAAGTATGACTTTGTTTCTTGTTCATGATTAGAAACATTCCAGTAAATTTAATGCTGGTCAAAATTGTCAGATTGACTAACTGTGAAAGATTGTTTAATGTTGTAAAATGTTTATTACTTTTATTTATTATGCCTTCATCCTGCTGACAGAATTAAGGTTACACCACAGGTTCTGTTTGCCCATGGGAAAAGATCACAGGAACACAGGCAGAAAGATTTGGCTCCACATCTTGAATTTTCAGGTCAATGTTATTACTCAGCCAAAAACTACTCTTTTGAAATCTGTGAGGTCTAAAGCTACAGCATGTGCAATAATAAGCAAATGCAGAATTTTCTTGTAAATACTGTGAGATGTTTACTTTGATTTTCTGCATATCTTTCAGTCTATGTGTTCTGTTTGTCTAGAATTTAAGAGTAAAGACCAGACTATCAACTCAGTTTCACCATGAAACCTGTTATTTTATTACCCAACTTATTACCCAAAAGCAATTTATTTGCTTTTTCAGAGCTGTGTCAAGCCTGGCCTGCTCCATTGCTTAGTGTATATTCACTGTGTAACTGTCTTTCCTTGATGTTGGTTTCCCAGTTTTTTCCACCATCCAGTTCTTATCAATCTTTCCACTGTTCTCCATTTAGAGATGACAATAAGTAAGAACATGATGAGCTGAAAGATGTGAATGACACACATCAAGGGAGAAAGAGGGAACAAAATAAATCACTGAAAATAAAACCAAAAGAGATGCAGATATTTAATATTTAACTTTTTAACATTGAAAGATGTGAAGAAAATTAAAGACAAAATAAGACTGAAGGAAAATAATGATGCTAAAAGACTGCCTAAAAATGGGACATTGAAAAAAAAATCCAACAGAAATAGCTCATAAACTGTAGCAAAAGGAAAGTCAGCTGTATCTGAAAGAGTGACTAATTACCAAAATTTGAATGTACACATGTCACTCTTTAATTCCATTTGACATAGAAATGCCAAATTGAAATCAAAGAACTGGCAGCTAACAGTCAATAAGTTCATATAACTTAGTCCCCGAGCATCCCACAGAACAAAGCCTAAACCAGAAGAATGCTGAGTCTTCAAGGTTTTCAGTCCTCAGGGGTTGAGCAATTGGGTATGATCTGACACTGTTTTTTGTGCAGAGCCTGCTTCTCTGAGCTCCTCGGTGGAGTTAAGGAGAAGGGTTTTTTCCCCTGTACACAAAATGGATATAGTCTGCTTCTGATTGACTATTTCTTCTTTTTTCTGAGAAGGTAGAGACTAATAGAGGGAACTGTTTGCAAGGTCGAGCATAGGACAGAGAGGCCAGTATCTTAAGACAAGTTGCTGCAGATGCATGGTGTGCCTGGCTATTCCAGAATATGAGGACAAGAAAAGTATAGCATTCCTAGAATCATAAAGTGTTAAGGTTGGAAAAACTTACGATCATCAAGTCCAACCACCAACCTAGCACTACCACTATGTTCAACATTAACCATATCCCAAAATGCCCTATCCACACTTTTTTTGAACACTTCCAGGGATGGTGGACCACGTAACCTCTCTGGAAAGGCTGCTCCAAAGCCTGAAACTGCTTTCCCTGAAGACATTTTTTATATATCCAATCTAAACCTCCTCTGGTACAACTTGAGGCCATTTCCTCTCACCCTTTTTTTTTTTTTTTAAACACTGAGTGAATTTTTCTTGGCCAAAAAGTCTCTGACACACTTGTTTCAATAGCACTAATGCAGCTTCTCCAACCCACCATCCTTCCTTCCTGGATTTCAGGTTTGGCCAGGGAATCTTTAACACTTGGTATTCACAGAGGATGTTCTAAAGGTTGGCAAGACAGGAGAGTTCCTCCTGGGAGCTGTTCAACTGGAGTTAAACAAGGCAGGGTCACTGCCCAGAGCCCAAAAACAACACAAAAAGAGGCGAAGAGTAAACAGAGAGAGAAAGAATGCAATCATCGTTTTGGTTTTTTTTTCTTTTTTTGTGGGGAAAGATGTCAAACTGTCATGTTAGTCTCTGCTGAGGTTCTGAGCATGAAGAGTTGCCAGGGTAACAGTTGTGCCAAGCCTCAGCACTTATGTATTTTTTCCATTGATAATTGCTAATGTGAACAAGTGCTGGCTTGCACTTTACACCTGCCTGGCTTGTAAGTCTGCTTTAATTGGATGTGCCAAGATTGAGGAAAAAGTAATCTGCCCTTTCAAGACAAGTGACAGGTAGATGAAGTGTTGCTTAGGCATTTACTGTAACAATTTTGCTGACAAAATTACTATGAATTGTCTTCCCTCAGTGCACATATTCTGCCTTTGTTTATGGAATTGAGAGTTTAAGCTTCAAGCTTCATTATATATATATATATATGCCATAAAGTTTTTGGGGAATATCTTGGAGCTGCCTGGTGAAATTCTAGTTTTACCCCCAGAGTTCAGAGAGTTTCATTTTATGTGCACATATGAAAAAAATTTTCAAAGTGATGGAGAAAAATTAGAAAAAAACTCTAAAATATTACCATCAATAAAAATATATGTATGCAATTAAAATTGTCAAGAAAGAAAACAAAAAGCTTCTAGGGCAAAACCCCAGAGATTGAATAGGGACAAGTTTTTTAAAAAAACAAACCCAGAAGCGATATGGAACTTTGGAGTAACCAGTTTTTGAATGTTCAAGATATTCTGAAGACTAATAGAGAACAGCAGCCTCTCAAAACTCTTTAGGAAATAAGTTCCACTGAAAAAAATCAGGCTGAAAGCCAGGGAACCCAGGGATTGCATAATGTTTTTTCCAGGACCACCTCTTTCTTAATTATATTGTCTGCATCCATATTTTGTGCTACCCAGCAAAATTCTAACAAGGTCTAATTCACTACTAAGCTGCACAAGATTGCTCCAAAAGGTATAGAAGAGCTATTATAGGGCTTCTTTTTTCATTCTTTTTCTTTTTCTTTATTTTTCTTTTTTCCTCATAAGGTCATAAGGAGATTACAGTGTTTCTATGCTTTTTATTTGCTTTTCAGAGCTGTGTCAAGCCTGGCCTGCTCCATTGCTTAGTGTATTCACTGTGTGTAACCGTCTTTCTTTGATGTTGATTTCCTAGTGCACTTAAATTAAGTTTCCTGAAACCAATATGCCAGAGCAAATTAGTATATGAATAATACATAGTGCTTATTTTAGCACCTTTTATCGGAAGACCTCAAAGAACAGCATGAAGGAGAGCAGGGAGATTGACTTACACCATTCCATGAAGGAAGAAGCAGAGGCACAATGATGTTGTTCTCCTTGCCTAAAACTGCACCATCAGTAAGGGCAGAAATAGGGGAAAATCATCCTACTTGACCAAAAAAGATCCTAAAATTTAGACAGCATCAGATATATCGATGATTCTGGTTGCGCAACCTGTCTTCATTCTGAGTAGTGCCAAAGGTTTCATAGGCATCTGTTTGCTCCCCTGGGACTGATTGAGGATTAAAAGGTTGCAGTGTAAGGCAGAACACAGCTAGTTAGTCCAACCCACCAAGCTGCTTGGCAAGATAGAGTATTAAAAGTGAAATTAGTGAAATCCCAAACCTACACCATAAAGCACTATGAACGCTAGATAGGCATTTCATGTCCAGAAACATAGTGGACTCAGAGGAATGCTATTTCTGTTAAGATATTCAGGTTAAAAGCATAAAAGAAGGAAGCTACTGAAACTGCCCAGGACAGCAGGGGATTTTAAACACCTTATTTAGGATTCTTTTAATCCGTGTTTTCAGTGATATTCATTTACTTATGTGATTCTCCCATGAGATAGACTCATGGGGCTAAATTCTCTCACATATTTTTGCTTGGTCACAGTGTCATAGAGATGAGAGAATTTGGAAGTACACAGAAGTAAGTGAGAGTGCCATGTGGTTACCACAGTTGATAAGCCCCATCTGTAATGAAGCATTAGCTGGATGAGCTTTTATTAGTAGCTGCTGCACATAGAAGTGTATAATTTCATGCTATGGGTTAGTAATGCTGATCAAAGTTTAGGAGTTCATCAGAGTTTACGCTATCACACTTTCCAATATAATCAGAAAGAAATTTGATTCACTTTTCAGTGAAAAAATTGACCTAGATTTTCAGCTTCACCATGGAGATGCTTATAGAAGCATCTGTAATGGAGTTTATTCGCAATGATTGTGGCTGAACTGGAGCAGCAAAAGTATAATGTAGTGGAGAGCTGCAGTGTAATAGCAAATGTTGCTCTAATGATGAAGAAAAACAAATTGTTGAAGAAAGTTTACTAAACAGGTGATTTTAATTTGTGCAACAACCAGATAAAAGGTTATGATCTTTTTAAATCTGTGTTATGAGCAAAATCATACTGGATATTTTAGAGTGGTCAATTTTAATTTTATTTCATAATCTATCAATCTTAAAACATCATAGCAGAGGTAACAAGAATAGATGGGCTCTGACTTTACCGCTTAGTAAGAGAAAGTTGATACCTGAAGATATATGATCCATGCAGAGCTCCAAAGAGAATCAGGAAAAAAAGCACTGGAAAGCTGGCTAGGAAAATGTACTTCTTGGAAGAACTGTGGCTGTCTGGGACTGATATTTGCCATTTATCCAACATAATGATGCAAAAAATGGTATCTTGGCCTGTATCAAGACTAGTGTGGCCAGCATGAGCCAGGAAGGGATTGCCTTGTTACCTTTGGCACTGTGAGGCTGTAGCTCAAGCACTAGTTAAGTTTTCCTCACTTCAGAAGGGACATTGAGGTGCTGGAGTGTGTCCAGAGAAGAGCAACAAATCTGGTGAAGGGTCCGGAAAACATGTCTTATGAGGAGCAGCTTAGAGAGCTGAGTTTCTATTGCCTGGGGAAGAGGAGGCTCAGGGGGGACCTCATTGCTCTCTACATTCCCAGAAAACAGGGTGTAGTGATGTGGAGTTCATCTCTTCTGCCATATTTTAAGTGAAAAGATGAGAGGAAATGGCCTTAAGTTGCACCAGGAGTGATTCACACTAGTTAAAAAAAAAAAAAATTAACTGAAAGAATTGTTAGGTGTTGGAATGAATTGCTGAGGGCAGTGGTGGGGCCACTAACTCTGAAAATGTTCCAAAGGTTTACGGATGTGGCACTTGGGGATGTTGGCTAGGGATGACTATAGTGGTTCTGGGTGCACAGTGGGACTAGATGATCTTGGAAGATCTCTGCCAACCTTGATTCATTCTGTGTTCAAGGCCAGGTTGGATGGGACTTCGAGCAATCTGGTTTATTGCAACGTGTCTCTGCTCGTGGCACAGGATTGGAACTAGTTATTATTTAATGTTCCTTCCAACTCAAGATGTTCTATGATTCTGTGGTAAGGAGATAAGATTATGCCCCTGTTGACATGTTAAGTCACAAAGTCAAGAAGGTTTATCAGCTGGGGTTGCAGCCATGGAGAGCAATATGGGGCAGATATTTACTGGCTTCTCTGCAGAGCTGGAGTTTCTATTTTGGAGCAAGAGCTCATGGCAGGCACGGTTTGTAAATTAATTACAAGATTCAATTGTTGAAAAAGTAGGGTCTGAGAGTCATGGAAAAGGATCTTCAAATGAAAACGTCAGTCACACAGTGTGAAACCTGACACATTTGTTTCTTCCTTTTTTCTCATGAGCATATGTTACAGGGTTCATGAGATTGGGCAGGTACTGCAGTCTATATTGAGTGATCTCCCTGTGATAGTCCTTTAATCAACCACCCTTTGATTTATTATTTGTAAAACTCAATATAAGGTAGAGCAATTAACACATTTCCCTGTTGAACAATTGAAGTCAAAGCCATATCAGCAATGTTACTTCTTAATGCCCTACAAGTTTACCTGGGTGAAAGGCAAGGAATGAACGATGTCCATTCTTAGTCCATTCTCACTGTGATTTCCCCGGTTATCACTCCTCACCACAAAACAAAAAGCCTCAGCTGGAAAAGGTTGGATCAGAAGTAGAAGCAAGGTGGCTAGAAGGGTATCAGAAGCAGGGTGTAGGTGTTTGACACTTTTCTGTGTAATAAAATTCAACACCATAAATAACCTTTTTTTCCTCCCATGAGGACAGGGTTGTTCTAGCACGCTTTTAATATATATATGTATGTATGTATATGTATATTTATATTTGTATATTTATATGTATAATTAATGTTTCATCTCTCCTTTAACTCTGATATACTGTGTGAATACAATGTCTTTCAATGTCTTGTTCAAGGAAGGACACTGCTACTGGTAAAACAAGTTTAAGCAGGAATATGCAAAATTGCTATATTTATTTGTTTGGGGTTTTTTTCACACAGCTGCTCTGATAGAATTCTTTTCTCATTTTAATTTTCATGTTTCCCTTCTCCAAACCCAAGTGAAGAATTTGCCTTTCCTCTGAGTTAAAGAACAGCATTTCCCCCCAAGTGCTCAATTGCAAGTGCCCATATTGTTAGATTTTAGAGCTTTTTACTCGTTAGCATTAAAATGGTGCACAGCCATGTAGTCCCTGCAGTGTGAGAAGTAGCTAAGGTCAACTTATAAGAACAAATCAAAAGAGAAAAGCACCACCAGTGTAGCAGAAATTAGAGAGAAGAAAATAGAATGGGAGCAAATAAAGAGGGAAATCCTGCTAAATTTCAGAAGTCATTATCATCCAATTCTTTCATTTATATTAGTGCAAGTTAGAGTACTTTTACTGAAACCCATGATGAAAAAAAAACCCAACTTTTTCCTTTAGGTACAAACTTCAGTTACACTGGCCTAAAATAATACACCTTTCTCTTAGCTATGCCCAACTAACTGCCAGCATGTCTCCTTGTAGCCATCCTGAATTCAAAGTCAGGCTATTTAAGCTAATACATCTTCTCCTTGATTTAAAGTTTTACATTAACCTGCAAGGCAGGGAGAGATGAAAATCATGCAAACAGTAATTCATAGAACTCAACTGATAAGCTGTAACTCATTAAATCATTATAACTCTATCACATTCGTAAGTGTGGGTTTTATCCTTGCTCTTGTCTAGGATTTGTGAAAGGGCAAGTTAAAAAATACATTTTCCTGATTTCCACACTATTAATCTGAGGGAGAAGCAAACACTTGACATTGTCATGATTCATATAAGTAAAATTTTGATCAGATAAATATGCAGATTACAAGAAGGAAATAAATTAACAGTTTTTCTGTAGAAGAAAACTGTTTTTCTAGACACACTTTCTTTCTGGTTCGTCTTTTTTACATTCATCGCCTTAGCTATCAAAGGCAAAGGCAGCACGTAGGCTTGCCTCTCTAAGTGTGAAGGACAATCCACAAAACTTAAGTGACAAATATTGTCCCTGTAAATTGCAGCCACTGTTTTTTTCCAGACAGTTTGTCTGGTTTTTTTTTTTGCTTTTTTTCACTGTCATTGCTGGGTGTCAATAGTCTGCTGCTTAAAGCACAACAGCTGGGACAGAACAAGCTGGAGCCAGCTATTTGCAGAAATCTGTACCTGTGAATTTATTTTGTGACTGGAGTTACTATGACAGTGGTGACTGAGTTTAAACTATTGAAAGGGCTTGGTCACTTTTAGATAAGCACTAAAGTAGTTAATTCACCATCTCTGGACATGTTAGAAAACCATGTGGATAGGACACTTGAAGATATATTTGGTTTAGTGGTGAACATGGTAGTGCTGCTAGGTCAATGGTTGGACTTGATGAACTTCGATGTCCTGTCCATTCTCACTGATTCTATGATTTCAAAGCTCAGGCAGTGGGATGGTGAGATTTGAGGCCAAGACCCACACCAGATTTGAGTTCAGAGTGAACAGCATCAAAATCTTTTATTTCTACCTCAAATGACAGCAGGGTTGTGATCAGATTACCTAGTATCATTTCTAGAGCTTCTTAGGAACTAAAAGTTCTTATCATTTTGACTCCCCAGACAGCCAAAACTAGAGGACCTGATACTGCTCTGACAATTTCAGGGAAAACAGGAGCTCTTCTGCTCCACAAAAGAAAAAATGATCAGTGTGTTCAATGCAGTTAGCCAGAATATGGGAAGAAGACAAGAGCAAATGGCCTCAGGTTGTGCAAGGGGAGATTTAAATTAGATATTAGGAAAAATTAATTCCCTGAAAAGGTTGTCAGGCATTGGAACAGGCTGTCCAGGGAAGCAATGGAGTCTCCATCTCCAAAGATGTTTAAAAGATGTCTTGATGTAGCACTTTGGGACATGAGCTAGTGGTGGGCTTGGCAGTGATGGGTTATCAGTTGGACTTCACAACCCAAAATTTGTTTCTTGCAACCTAAAAGGTTCTGTTTCTATGATTCTATGAATCTGTCCTGTTCCTGTATCAAGACCATCTCCTATGGTGTTTTAAGAGTTTGTGGAAATGGTATCAGATGGGTCCTGACTTGAAGTTAAATGTTTTGGTTTTACATTACCATTGTGTACTACCTTCTCAAATGTATATATGTATCTTTCTGTGTACATGTACATGTGTGTGTGTGTTGAATGCTAAGTATTACAGCCTTAAGTGAATGGGGTATCTTTGCTGGCCTAGTGGGATACAGGATGGATAACAAAGGTGAACAGTGGTATTATAAGATAGATGTTTTGATGCAATTAGATACACCTGGACAAGTTTTTTGCCTTTGGGTGTATTTATCAGTAATTCTATGTTTAGGTCCAGGAATGGAGGCTCACTGACCTTACTACAGACAAAAATATTATTTTTTTTCAATAGGGTAATGTATTGTGATTAAAATAAAAATGTGCATCCCGTGGATAACAGCTCAGAAAATCTCCTGTACAAACCCATCATATATAAAGATGGTGACTTTCTAAAAGCTGTTCGAAGAAGCAACACAAGAAGTGCCTTGAGTTCTATTGTGTTGTCTTAGTTTAACACTCATTAAATGTTTCACAATACAATGATCTCCTCATAATAAATATAATTAAACTTCCATTCCTCTGGCACTAAACAGGACTTCATAATTACTTTCTAATTCCATAACAATACAAGACAAACTAACTTTCTGAAATTGTAAGTCTTTTCCCAATTTCTTTTTTTCTTCTTTATTTTTTTGGTAGGATGGACACATTTCTTTTCGTGGAAAATAAGATGTTCTCTGCTTCTGGGAAATTGGTGAAAATCTGTAATTAAGGTAAGAGAGATAACTTCAGATTTTCTACAATTTTGCAGTCTTGCAGCCTCTCATGGCTTGAGTAGAGGTGACGGAAATTCTCTTTCTGTGCTTCTTTATTTATATTTCATTTAGAAATTCAAGTTACTTTGTTGCATTTTTAATGACATAAAGATTTCGTTGTTACAGCAGCTTATTTAGCTAAACCTGTACCTGTGGGGCTTTTTTATTTTGTTGTTAGAGATACCATCACAGATTTAAATTTTACCAGCCTTCAGGGATAGATTGCGTTTCTAAAGAAAACAATTCTTTTTGTAATGTAATTCACCCTGCAGGAATTTTAAGGCCTGAGGATCTAAATCTGGTTTTGGAACACTCTATAGTTCGCATAAAATTTGAAAAACAGCTTTATAAGCTAAGACCCCTCACTCCCACTCAAAGAAAATAAGATTTACGCGATTTGCAAGCTTTTCATCACTCCACCCCTAAACAACTAATTTAAGGATTGATCTCTAGGCCACATCATTTTCCACTGGGGTTCATTTTCTAGTATAGCTTGGATTTGAATAGGTAATGTTGATGTATTGAGATAAAATTACACACTTCTTTCTAGAGGCATGGATTAACAAACAAAGTTGCAGCATTTTAAAGGAGTGGAGTACACAAACTCTAACACAACCCAGAGGGAGCAGATCTGGCTATCTCTTGTAAGGGCTTTTTCAAATCCTTGCTCTAAGCAGCACTGTGAATCAAATCAAATGATTAAATCAAAGATAAACACAGGAATGATGGGAGGCCAGTTCTCAGAAACAGATGGATTCACCAACCTCTTACACTCTGTGTGGTGGGATCACGACCAGCAGTAGGTACAGCATGGAGCTAGTCTGGCAGCCTGCTCAGCCTTCTGTAAAACTCAGCACATCTATAGCTCGCAGTGCACTGGTTGGAGAAAACAGATGTAGGAGTGCTGTTTCCTTTATATCATTCACTTATTTTCTGATCAGAAAAAACAGTTGTTTTTTAAGCAATTATAGAAATGAAACTCCGTTCAGGTGTCCTAAAGAAACTACTTAAGGATTGCAGATACAAAAAATAACAAAAAATCAGAGGTACTTACTGAACAAAATATAGATATGGAGGTATGCCGAATGTGACCAATTCTTGACAGATTATTTCTGTCACATAATAGACTTGTCTGTTTGCGAGCAAATCTTGTAGATTTAATCTTTTTACAGTTGAATTAATGAGAGATGAGTTTTGCTGGCTGCTGTTGTCTGGGATCACCTTCTCTGCATGGTGTTGGCATTGTTATAATAATATCCAGTCACAACTTCAGTAAGGGTTTGACTGCAGGATAAAGCAATGACGCTTTTGTGATAGTTTGGTCAAGAATCATTATTCAGTTATAATCTATGAGGAAAATACCTAAGGTTATATATTTGTGAATATGTTTATATATGAACAATACTATTGAATACTACAGAATAACACCCTCTATGCATTCTATGGGTTACAATCAGTATTAAAAGGATGGTTGATTCTTGCCAGAAAGTTGCAATTGATTAGTTTCTTTTTTGTTTAGTTGCAAATTAAATCCTCAGCGGTGTAGTAGCTAGAAATGCCCTAGTCATACCCTTTGAAATTTCTATGACAACTGTCAAAACCATTCAGCAAAGGCCACATTTTATCCTAAAAATACTTTTTAAAAAATCAAGCACTATTTTCTGAGTTATACCAAAATTGCAGTTTCTTTACACACTGTCATCAAGAGTGCATTTTTCTGTTATATTATGTTCATGTATTTAATTGTGTTGGTCACATTTCATTATGTCTTGAAATGTAAGTTAGCTTGATTAATGCAAATTGACAGATTATATCCAAGATCTAACCCAAGCCTCCCAACAGTTCTTAGCAGATGCTGAGAATCTTTTGCTCTTACTCAACTTCAAAGCATATGTCTGTATTTCAGATGATGTTTCCATTTTCCTGTTTGAGAAAACAAACTATCATTTCTTGCTGAAATAGAGCCACAGCTCCGAATTATCAGTTCTTAGCAGCCTGGTGATATCTGGTAATTTACTTGTAATGTGTGAAACTGGAAATGTGGTTTTGAGTGTAAATATATCAAAGCAACATTCTGACTGAATTTGAAGTTCTTTATATAATCTTGACACCAGTTTACACCTATCAGCTTATAGGACTTCTATTACTAAAATTAAACACAAATTTATATCCACTGCTTCTAAAACATATCACTTTATGTCTTTCAAGTAGCATACCAGTAACTTCTGACTGTTTGTGTTGGCAGAAGTTTGAGTGGAACACTGCTATTATGAAAAAGAGAGAAGGCCCATAGAGTTTGCAAACTCATATTTTGCAGGACCTACAGTAAAAAATTATGAAAAGTGCAAGAACAGAACAACATATGATTTTAATTGTGGGATAAAAATTGAAACAATTACATTTTTGCAAAAACAATCCCCTTGTTTTTAGCTGTGGGAGCTAGTGAAATATCAGAGATTTTCAAGATCCTGCTTTCAAAGAGTGGTTAGAAAGCAAACTTGTAAAATTGATGTAACCTCCAGGGTTTGAGCATAGTTCTCTGCCTGCCCAATTGAAATAGCACAGAGCAGAATCATGCAAACTTCAGCTGATTATCTTCCTAAACCCAGAACTTAAGTTAGACCTTCCTTAAGAAATAAATTGCTGTTGAATATGGAACAGAATCAAAATTATGAAACTAAAATAAGACATGATTCCTAAAATAAAAGCAATTTCAGACTTTAGATGAAACCTTATTTTATTCTGGTAGAGACTGTTCAGAGGATTTCTGGTGATTAGAAGGCATCCAGCCACGAATGGAAGGAATGTATTCAATATGTTTTATTGCCAGGCTTCTAAAGACTCTGAATCATAACTGTAATGGTGGATGATGACACTTTCTGTGTTTTGTTAGAGGGAGGCAAGGGAAAAACAACACTGCCTTTGTCAGATGGATGCCACTCAGATGTCAGCAAATATAGCATGCATGCAAACATATAACCTGATTTTTTTTAAACTCGAATCATGAAGTAAAGCCTAGTTGTAGCATTAAACATCCAGTCTGTTTGAGACTGTTTGATGGAAAATATATGGAACTTTATCGGTGAAAATAAAGTCATAAACCCCTGCCTGTGAAGGGAACGTGAATCTCTTAATCCTCCCCCTTCTTTAAATAATAGCAACAAAAAATAAGAAAAAATAAAGTAACAACACCAAAAATGTGCTTTCTCATTGAACAGAAGGAAATAATTTTACATGTAACTGTTGGAGAATCTCAGGATATTTTACTGAAGTATATATCATTCAGGTACTGTCAGAGGAACAGAAGTGTCCTCTTCTGGGAATGCATTGTTGAAATTTATCTGTCACTGGATACCATCTGGTCCTTCACAAAACAAACCATGCTGCATTTCTAGAGGTATCTATTCATAGTTCTTCCTGAGAAGGTAGCTGCTGACAGAATGGGACAATATGCAGGTGGGAAAGAAGATATTGGAAACACAGATTATTCAAGGATACCTTTCTCTAAAGGTAATATCCTGTAGTTCTGTGAGTTACATTACCCTAAAACATAGCCTGTTTGATATTTGGAGTCTAGTGACAACAAAAGCCATGTCTTCATAATGTCTTCTGACTCAGGTAAAGTTGAATTTCAGCTATAAAATAAGAGAACTTTCTAGAAGATGCTGGGAGTCTCTCCTGGATGCACTCCACATGTTAGGGCAAGCAACATTTGTGGTCCTTGTACCCTGTGAAATTAAGCAGATACTTTTTCAAAGCCCTTTCCAAAGGCAAATCATGATCCAAGGGGAATGGGCAGGATATGGCATCATGGTCCTTCCCATCCTGGGCTCCATGTTGGCTGTGGATTCTGATAATGCTGTGATGACTTGGCGAAAAGGGGTTGAGGCAACTATTTTCTGTGAGAAAGTACACTATATTTGAAACCCAGAATCATAAAAAAAAAATATTTATTTTGGCATCCAATTATTTTAGTCATTAAAAGGGGGAATTTAATTTTCTTGGAATTAAAATGTATACAGTAATTAACAAAACATAAGTAAAACAAGTTGTTTTGGCAAAAGAAGGTAGTTCATCTGAAGTTGAGGTGCTCTCAACATTCTTTCTGTAACAGTTTCATAATTTTCTACTTCTGATCAGAATTAAGAAAAAAATATAATGAATGTCTTTGAGCAGAATTTGTTCTGTATTCAACTTCATTCAACAATAATTTTAAAAGTTCAGATTTGCTTTCTCTGTGTTGGTCACAAGTGTGTCTCTTGCCAGTTAAGGCATCAGAGCACCCTAGAAGACGGCCAGGTTTGTAGAACTGTTTTCTGAATGACTGGAACCCAGACTTCACCCAGTCATTTTGACCGTGGAGCAACCCGGTCTAGTGGAAGGTATCCCTGTCCATGGCATGGGGTTTGCAAGGTCCCTTTCAGCTCAAACCATTCTATGATTCCATGGTTTTATAAGAAACTGCCTTCTCTGAAGTCTTTCTGAATTGACAAGATTGAGAGTTCCAGCCTTCAAAGTGCTAAGATATTTGACTGTATGCCAGACAGTAATTTCAGAAAAACATTGAGGCAGACAATCCAGCCAATGCCTTTTTCAGCAATCCTTCAAGGAGAACATCGTGAGGGAGTCTAAGTTATCCCCTTGCTGAACAAGGAGGGACTAGTGAGATGCAGTGTGGGACATGGCAGCCAGCTTCCAAATAGGATAAGAATTGAGTCTGAAGTTTTATGACAGAGCAGTTTTATGTTTTTTTTTTTTTTTAATTTGGATTTTTTAGTGCATTTTTGTCTCTAATTTTTTATATAATTTTGTTGGCTGTTATCAGAAATTATGATATCAGCTACCACAGGGCAATGAACTAGCTACAGTACTTTTACAACAAAACTAAACCAAGACATTGTCCCAGAGAACCAACATTGTTTATGAGTGATGTGACAAAACCAGAGATCGTGTCATAGCAACTAACACATCACAATTATGGCTGCATGGTTTGTTTATCAGCCTCACCATAATAGGTCTGTCATTATTCCTTTCACTTCTAAACATCTACATCATAATTTTCTGACAGTATCTAGAACTGGACTTTGTGACTCAGTTAGTACTTTCTAGCTTTCTACATTCATTATACACCAGTGGCATTAGAAGTTATATATATATATATATAAACCTGCTTGAGTTATGTTAATTGGTATTTTGTGGTAGATACATCTCATGCATCAAACCATGGCATATATACAATGTCATTGTCTCCCTTGTGTTTTTATGAATTTTCGTATAGATGAGACACATGATTTTATTATACCCTGATGTACTGTATTCTCACTTCTTCCATTGTTGCATATACAATTCAAAAGACTTCTTAATATACTTCCCAATGGAATTTTTGTTGTGCTTTCTTTTCATAGACTTTGTTTGTGCCCTGTTTATTTCTAATGATAGCTTTAGACATGTTTTTGTATAGTGAAGTTGATATGGAGAATTACAGTATTGGATCAATATCTGGAACCAAATTCATTATGTGTATGTCCCTCCAAAATAAATTAAAAAGAGAGAAGGAGCCAAAGAAAACAGGTCTTTTGCCACATTTCTACTTTATCAAGTCAATAAAGTTCATGAAATAAGGTATTTTGAGACGGATCCTGAGTTTAGGATGTAAAATCAGCTATTTCTAGTGCTTATACATCTTATTTTCCTGACAAGAAATTGGTTATTTTTGTGATGTGGTTTTGTGATATGGTTGTTGGGCAAATAATATCATTTCTTGTGCCCACATTCCAGCAGCATACCAATCTAACAGATATTGAATGGATATTGCTACTTCTGCTTGGCAAATGAAGCCCTGTTTGATAGAATTTCAATTTTGGTAAGAAGTTATAAAAGAATGCTGAATCTCCTGCTATGAAAAGGTAAGTGTTTAAAGGTGGCTAATGTTATTACCGCAGGATAGAAAATCAGGTTTCTAAACTCTTTATTTTCTTGTGTCTGTGTGATGTGACAGGAGAAGGTGATGACTGCTGTTAAAGGGAGACATCAGTTACAGTGCTGTTCATAAATGTAGTTTTTTCAGCAATAATGTCTTATCTCTCTGCTTGTTCCTTCCTTCAAAAGGCAGCTTCTTCAGGACTTTCTGATTTTCAAATTTCTTTCTTCTTTAAAGTACTTACATGAGAGGGCCTATAACATTGCTCTGACAGATGGAGTATTTCAGGGGGGCTTGCTTACTCCAGAGCAAGATATTCCAAAGGGATCTTCAAGATAGTTAAAAGTACAAGCTCAGCTTGAGAGTAGGCTTAAGCATTTAAAATAATGCTGTTTTTTCACTTTATTCTTATGAAAATTTTAGCTGGAAACCCTGGCTACAATAATTAAAAATGCATGGGAGTTCCCACTGAGTTTTCTCCCTCAGATTATTTTGCATTTTCGTGGAGTATTTCTGTTAAAACCTCATTATGTCATTACTTTGCAAAAAGTGCTGGCTTAAACTGCACCATGAGTTAGTTCCACTGTGTATCCATGCTGATGTGTTGTACATTGGTCCATACAGGATGCTCACTGCTGCTGGAGATGTACTTAGTTTTCAAGAAAAAAACTCACAATTTGCAAATCTGAGCTTCTATTAAATAACCATTTAAAACTATTTACAGAGATGACATAATCCATTTGAGCAAGCTGGTGTTTGACTTCATAGGATTTTTTTATTCATCTAGTAAAAATATTTTTCAGGATTTTGTAACTATATTATTTGTGAATTTCCTATACAAATATTTGCTTGAAGAGTTCTCCCTTAATTTTGGCTTCTTCAGTTTTTTCAAAGAAAATGTTAAAAAAGGATTGCATTAGTTATAACTAACTAAGATTATGCATCACAATTACACTGTTTACTTCGTGTCCCAAAATGTGTAAATAAATTCTATTATTATATATGATCTCTATATAATATATATAATAGAAATACTTGACAGGGAAGAATTTGGGCACCCTGGCCGAATCACATTCTGTCAAGTGACTTCCAGGCAGTACTGGGAAGTGAGCACAGCAAAGAATGGTTCCCAGGATGCAGTTTGGATGCAGGAGGCTGACTGGGTTTGGTGGTGATGCAGAGCGCTGTTTCATGCCCAGACTGGCTCTGGGCACTTTCAGGTTGCATTCAGGTGTGGATGTGCCTGGCCCTGGGGTTCCTGCTCACTGATGCTGCTTTGGCATGTAGCAGAGACCTTTGGGGTTAACCAGCACATGCCCTCAGAGCTCTGTGTTGCAATTTCTCTAATTAGCCTGTGCACTAAGGTAGAAGCACAACATCATTACCTTCTGAATGCTCTGCTTTGAATTGCTTTGTCAGCTGTTTTGGAAAGAGGACCCAGTTTAGGATCTGCCACAGCCATAGCACAAGCTTCCTTACTGTAATCAGAACAAGCTTTATTGCTCCACAGAAATGAAAAAAATATGTATATTGGGCCCAAAACATTGAATGAACCACTAGTTGCATGAATAAAACATGAACTTGCATTAAAACTTCTCCTTAGTTGTTCCAACATTTTACCAAGATTTTAAAGCCACCTTGTAGGTTTTGTTATTTGCTCAAGGGTCAGCATGCTCTAAAGGTTTTTTTTTTTCTTTTCTCTTTTCCCTTTTCTGTGTGACAACTATTACGTCTGTCAAGAAAAATAGCTTAGAAGAGTTAGTTTCCTCTGTAGTACAAGCTACCTTCCCCTCCTGATGCAGCTGTCCATCATTCCCCATAACTGGGTAACGGGAGGTCACATGAGACTGGATGACTCTGTCACTTCCACTACTTCTCTAAAATTACTTGAGTATTATTCCTGTTGTGTATTTATTACATTTCATTAGAATATTTTTGCCTTAAGGTTTCAGTCTTCCCTCTTTTGCTTTATCAGCCCAAGTGATATGTATTTTTGATGAGCTCTGTGTTACGAGAAATAATGCATAATGTATAATGTAAAACCTTCTGGGATTCGTGTTTAACTCACTACAACTTTTGCATGATGTCTACCTATAACATGCAAATGTTATTAAACATTCTTCAGTGAAGGAAATTGAAAAACTATACACTCCCTAATTGTTAATTTGAAGGAACTTTGTCACACGAATAAATTTAGTATGATGTCAAAATTTGTGTAATTAACCCATTCATAAGTAACTGTGCAAATCCAGTTTAGCAACCTACTGCAAAGCAAAACCACTGTGCAATTATGCTTCAATTACAAGTTAATTACATAGATATAACAGCATCTGAATTTTACTTATACTGTCTTTTTTCAAATTATACTAATTAATCTTGCAGCTTCTAGGTTTTACCTGGTGTAACAATAACACCCATGACCTGGTTAAGCAGAATTCTTCTCTTACGTTTACTTTTTATGGAAATCTTACATAAAATGCTGATAAAATTAGGATCATTCGCTAGCCAACCTAAACTGAGAATTCTTCCAAGAAAATTTGTAAACAATGCTTAACTGGAAATAAATATTTTATTTATATATATATATATATTATATACATATATATATTTCTAATTTTAAAGTTTGGCCATATAATTGTAAGATATCAGATCTTGTGTTAAGAAGCTTTCTGGTGCAATATTTCGACTTTTTCTCCTTTTTGGGTTCCAAACTAAGGTTTGTTTTCATCTTTCCTAACTCTAGATATGTAGGATGGATAAATTGCTTTTCCTTTTTGATTTTCTGTAGACAGAGCAGCTTTACTAGCTTAAACTGATGTGTGCCTTTAAAGGCTTGTTTTCCTGATGTCTGCTGACTTCCTAAGTTGGTGAATGACAAAGCCAGGTTTCCCTCTGCATCTGCCTCTGTGTCCTTCTCCACAATAGCTATCAGCACCCATGAGCCAAGTAGTCTAACAAACAACGGTACACGAAAAATACAAATGTACAAGGGCTGTGAAGCAGCACTGGCTTTTCAAATTCCCAGCACATACTCTCTAAAGTTTAGGATTTTAAACTGATGATATGATCACATAATTTGATATTTATAACTTTAATAAAAATACAAAGCGTTGGCCTTTATTCAAAAAGATGTGTCTAAACTTGTTTGGAAGCATTTTGTTTTCAGATCTATAGGCACAAGGAAAAGGGAAGTCTAATGTCCTGTTATCAGAAAGATTCATTCTTATGCTTCCTGTTATTATTCCACAAAACTGCTAAATGCTGTACATAAAACAAGCTTTGTCTAAAAAAATTTATGTTTAAAAGTGCATCAAATGATACATGTGCATATGAGAGCAGCTGAACATGAAGTAATCCTGATTAATGTGTTAAGCAGCATTTTAAGAATAAGCCTCACCTAAATGTTACCTTTATTATTATCAAAATCAGATCTTCAGTAGATATTTTAAAGTCGTGTTTTGTGCTTTGTTGTCATGGGTTTTCTTTTTATAAAAGTTGCTTAAGGTCTCTCTGTTAAAAAACTATATCTCTCAAGGGAGTCAGTGGGCAGGGTGTACGATTTGAGGTTTTAAACCTGTGTGTTGCCAGGAGCATCTGAAAGTCTAATCATGACATCCTTTCATTTCATGAGTCTATTTGTTCACATGTATTCAGTGATGTAATTTTAAATTATCAGATTAGGACGTTCTGCCTCAGGAACAGACAGCAATTCAAAGAATTGCAGATACAGTAATACCAGCAACAAGGATCAGTGATTTCCTATTCCTCTTTATGACAAAATTCAATTTAAAGTTAGCACATTTTATCATAAAAAAAGGAAATAAAAAAATCCTGATATGTGAGTTTCACATCCATACATCTCCTGTGCTACCAAGAAAGCAAACAAAAAAAATGGCACAAATGAGAAAACAGTAATTTTATGCAGATGGGGAAGAGAACTGTATTATGTATTTCTGTTATAGCAGAACATTCATTACATTTTTTAGATATCTGTATATGCTGCTGTTTTCTCAGTGCCCATCATGTTGTTAACTAACCATGAAATAATATCATACCAGAAGCGAATGTTTGTTCTTAAACCTTTATTCACTCATATCAATAAATCTGAGAAAGAATTTTCCTGTGGAGAATAGTACACTGAAGAATAAATGGGTTCATGTGTTAATTTTTTTCTCTCTCCTTGCGTTTCAATTTAATAGATATATCCTTTTCTTCTAGGGTAAACACATGGGATCTGACTAAAAATATTTTTATTTCTCTGTTCACTGGAAACGCCAATGATTATTCCTGTGTGCATTACAAACATTTGGAATAATTATATTCATTACCTACACACATAAGTTTGAATTCAGGTGACTAAACTGCTGGTACAGCCTTTTAAACATATCAAAACTATGTTTATGTTTGGAAGGAAAAGGGGCTACTTAACTGACAAAAAATATCTCAGTATAAATTTATAATTAATAAATTTAAGCTGGTAATTAAAAGATGATGTCTAACCTTTAGAAGGGTGAGGTTCCAAAGCTGTAGTGTCATCACTGGGTGAAATTAAATCGAGTTCAATATATTTCTGAAAAACATCAGAAGTAGGTCGTGCTTTTGATAGTGGGAGGGTGAAGTCAATGAGGCAGGAGTCGTCCTCTCCATCTCAGCAAGGTCAAAAGCAACAAACTTTTGCATTAGAAGCAAGGAGCTATGATTCAGGGAAATAGCTAACGGTTTAACTCTGATTGCAAAAAATGTTGTAGTAAAAATGGTTCATGAGAAGCATGCTGGATACATCTAAATCTGCCAACTGGAGTAAATAGATTTGTGGAAGAAGAGAAAATGCTGATGGAGGAACAACAACGTGATTAGCTCGACACCACCAGGAAAGGAACAATTCGGGGAGGGAGGTTTTTGTTTCAACTTTATCATTTTTTCTCCTCAGGTAAATTCCCTCAAGTTTCTTGTTCTGTCAGCATTTCATGTCTAACATGCCTCTTAAGTATATAATACAAACCCATTAACACTCTTGTCTTGTTTTCTCACACACAGATGATTTTAGAAACAGGTACAGGCTGATTCAAAGAGCTCTGAAGGCAAAGGACAAACTTGCATTAATCTTTGAAAAAATCACCCTCCCTATGGCTACTGCTCTTGCGACATACGATGAATAGTGCACTGACAGATATTTTCATTTAAACAGGGCTAGTTTTTAGTGAACTTGCTGCAATTTGAAGTCAAACTCTCTATGTATTCTTATATCTACACATTCATGTTTCCCATATGTTTAAACAATTGAAAAGTGTAATTAGGGAATATCACTAAGCTTGCAGTTCTGATATCCTCATCTTCTGATTCAGCAAAACAGGAAGGAGTAATTGTAAAAATGGTCATTTTGTCATATCTGTCACTGCCATAGCCACATGTTTCAGATCACAGTAAATTTGCCCATCAGTGTGCACATGGTAAATTACTTCTCTTCATAGACCATTGTCTATTTCATGTAAGTATCCCTGGAAAACCTTTCCTAGCTATAGGTTTTGAATTAATCGATCAACTTTTGTTTTTATAGCACCATTCTGGAAAATCCACTCATAGTACTTTCAGTAGTAGAGATAAGAAAAACAAATCTATACTCTCCTCTTCAGTCCAAAGCATCTATCTTCCTGACTATGTTCACTTAAGATATTTCAGCTGTGGAAGTCCCAACAGCTTTATACTTTTAGGAGCTCTTTACCTACAAAACAAATTGACATAGCAAAACAATAAAATTGTGCCAGTCACAAAAGAAAATATGAAGCAAATGAACTTTGATTTAACCATACAAATCATGTCTCAATTTAAGAATTTGGGAAAATTCGAAAATATTTTCAAGTCATTTCCACAGGCTACAGTGTGGCTGCTGAAGGGCAGTTGTGGGATTATTCTGTTACTCACAGATGTCAACAATGTGGGTCTCTGCAACTGAGCTAGGATTTTTTCAAGGTCATGAACAATAATAGGGTTTCTTATGGCTCCAGCCAACTCACTTGTTCAGAGCTGATGACTCATGGCCTTCAAGTGTCTGTTTCTCTCAACCATTAAAGGTGTTGAGCATGATTAGCTCTGGTGCAGACATCTACAGAAAACTCACCTATTTACTAAATGAGTTTTGGCATGAGCTATAGCCTGACAGCATAGTGAAGCTTCAGTTTAGCAGTGAAAGAGGAGAGAAATCTAGTAAGAAACCCAGCAAATCCCACATCAAACCTGCACAACAAGACGTTGGTGGCATGAGCTCGTGTTTAATAGTGGTGTGTAATGCCATTAGAGTTTTAGAAGAAAATAATGCCATGAATGATGAAGCAGATGCTGTATTTACCAAGTTAGGGAATATTTTGTCATTTTTTAAGAAAAACTCAAATTTCAATACAATTATTATTTCCAAATATATAAGTATAAGCTGGAAACTTACACAAAGTCCACACAGGTGCCTAAATGCATTCAAAAGCTAGTTCCTCAGTGAAATAAGGCACTAAATGGATTGAATGCAAACTACATGCCAGGTTTTATCAGATGGTTCATTGACCCCTATTCCTGCAAGTCATCCAAAGAAAATGATATTAGCACTTCAGGAGGCACATGTTGAGAGCAGAACTAGAGCACCTGCCAAAGCACAGGTAGAGCTGGGCAGCTACAGAAATATGCAGGAGGAGAAAATTAAGGAATTTCTCATATGCACAGTACTCAAAGGGAGGAACATTTTGGGGTCCAGCTTGGAGCTCAAGACCTTGAAGAACGGGAGAGGAAGACTTCATACATGTAAAGTAAATTTTCTGCTTCTGTTCATCTCATTGCCTCCTTGGCTGTTTTGTGAAACTTGTTCCTGTCCTAAGTTGTGCCTAATTTCTCTCCCAAGCACCTTGCACCTTGTTGTTTTGGGTTCACTGTATTTTATTTTGCGGAATTCCCTTGTGCCATTTCGTTTGGGGGGCCCTTGATCCATCTGCCTTTCCCTCTGTGTATTAGCACATTTACAGAGGATAATTCACTTGCGTCATTCATACATGTGCAACATACATTTTTGCAGGTAAAATGATACCTTACAGAATAAGTGTTTCTATTCTGAACGTAATTGAAAAGTGCTCTTTATTAGTGAAAAAATCAGAATTACAAGGTCACTTATATCTTGCTGTCAGGATGCATGTATGCCTTTATTTGCACATTTGCTGACAAGCTCTTTCTTCCTCTGGCAGGCTTAAAGCTTACTCTTTTCATCTGTTCTCAAGGTAAATGCAAGTCGTATGCAAACAAGGGCCTGTTGAAACAGCCTTTCTCCCACACCGTGCTCTCCTGACCTGAGTTTGCTCATTCAGTAAAGGTGATATTCCAGTCATGTAACTGTACCTAAAAAATTAATCATCTACTGCTATCAGTTAAGCCACCTATGGTCTTCTAACAATACAGGGATTTTCAGACAGTGAAAGGTGCCTTCCTTTCTTTGTGAAAAGTAGCGCAGACCCAAGGTGGACATGTCTCTGTAATTTTTTCTTTCCTAGGTTAGCTCTAGGACAGCAATGATAGAGCAATCAGAGATTGTGAAGTCACTGTGCTGCACACTCTCTCTCAAAACCTCAAAAACCAAAGTCTCAGCTAGTCAGGCCCAAAGAGAAGAGGGCAAGTTCCTTCCTGACCCTTGTGTAGTCTGAGCATCATAGAGCTTGCCAGTTTCAAAATCCTACCTTTACACTTCCTCCAACACTTCCCAGAACATTGGATTCTCTCATCATTTCCCTGTGACTATTTCTTTAACAGAAGCCACAAGTAAGAATAACGATGGGTTGTTGGCAGAGGCAGGAAAGAAGATTATAATGTGAGCAAAACTCATTCCGTTTCCAAACAAAAACTCTTTGTGTGGCTGCCATAGGAACTATATTGAGGACTCCTATAAAGGCTAAAGTAATCGCTTGACTCAGGAAAATAAAATAAAGCCTTCAGAGATCAATAAACAGTAAAATTTGATTTCAATCACTCATATGCATATTCAGAAACTCCAAGTTATGTGGAAAAACAGAGATTACAAAGATGCCAGTATTTTAGTATGTGTGCAGCAAACTACCAAATACCTGCACAGATTTAGGTGCACTCCAGTTACTCCTGTCACAATGAAGAAAGAACCCATTTACTTAGGACCAAGAGTGGTGGGTTGACCTTGGCCAGGTGCCCACCAAAGCTGCTCTATGCCTCCCCTCTTCAGCTGGACAGAGAAGAAAAAATATTCTGAAAGATTTGTGGTTAACATAAGGACAGGAAGAGATGACTCACCAATTGCCATCATGTATGAAACAGACTGGACCTTGGGGAAATGAATTTCTTGCCAATCAAATCAGAGAAGGTAATAAGAAAAACAACCAAAACAACCCCCCCCCCACCCATCCCATCTCCCTGGGCTCAACTTCATTTACAATTTTCTGTACCTCCTCCCCCTCAGCAATGCAGAAGGGTGGGGAATTGGAGCTGTGGCCAGTTCATCACACATTTTCTCTGATAGCCCCTCCTCATCAGGGGGTGGAATTCTCACAGAGGTCTCTCTCACAGGAGACAGTTCTCTGCAAACTTCTCCACTGTGAGTCCTCCCCATGGGCTACAGTTCTTCACTAACTGCTCCAACATGGGTTCCTTCTGTGGGGTGCAGTAACTCAGGAACAAAAGGCTCCAGCATGGGTTTCTGACAGGGTCACAGGTCCTGCCATCAAACCTGATTAGCATGGCTCCAGTGAAGAGAGAGCTAGGAGTACCAGGAGCCTGCTCTAGCACTGTCTTCCCAAGACGTCACAGCCTCCTTCAGGCTCCCCCTGCTCCAATGTGGGGTCCTCCAGGGGCTGCAGTCTGATGTCTGCCCTACTGTGGATCTCTGTGAGCTGCAAGGGAACAGTCTGGATCACCATGGTCGGAACCACAGGCTGAAGGGGAATCTTTGCTCCAGTGCCTGGAGAAATTCCTCCTCCTCTTTCTTCTCTGACATTCAGGTCTGCAGAACTGTTTCTCTCATATATTCTCATTCCTCTCTTTGGCTTCAGTTTTGTCCATTTTTTTACTCCATTTTCTTACCCTTGTTAAATATGTTATCTCAGAGGTGCTACCATCATTGCTATGGACTCAGCCTTAGCCAGAAATGGGTCCATCTTTGGAGCTGGCTGTCATTTGCTCTGCCTCATGTGGGGGAAACTTCTAACAACTTCTATCAGAAGCCAACACCTGTAGCTCCCCAGCCACCAAAACCTTGCCACACAAACTCAACAGAGCAATATAAAGGGCATGACAGCATTATTGTGTAGCAAAATAACTTGTCATTTCAAGTACATTTTATTGACAAGAGAGAATTTTGGGTTAATTACCTGATTTCTCAAAGCTCTTAGCTATCCACTTTCCAGCCAGTAAGTATTGAACATTTGGTGATCTCTGATTTCTTACAGACTTGTTCTGCCATTTGGGTTGCTAGCCACTTACTGATGATTGCCCTGGGAATGCCCTGACTTCCAGAATGGCAGTGTGTTTTCTACTGCTTAAGGTTGTCAATAAATTTAACACATCTAGCAGGGAAAAACACATCCTTGTTCATCGGGCACAGGGAACAGGAGGACATCGTCAGATTGCCAGCGTGGGATTTAATAGGCCGGATTGCCCTGAAATGCACTGCTGTTTCATACCTCTAGCCTTGACCTCATAGAAAGCTCATCAGTGAAATGCTCCACAGTACTTCAACAGAATTTTTGAGTTTGAGCAGACTGTGTATTACAGAGGCAGCAAAAACTTTGCTTAGAAGCTGCATGTTAATTATTTAGCTTTGATGAAACATCAGTTCTTTGACAACTTTTTAACATATATTGTAACTACATCTCAAGGTCTTACTGTTACAAAGTCATAAGAAAATTAAGGTTGGAAAAGACCCTTAGGATGAAGTTCAACCATTAACCAAACACTGTCAAATCCACCACTAAACCATGTTCCTAAGCATCACATCTACATGTTTTCGAACACTTCCAGGGACAGTGGTACACCACTTATCTGGACAGCCTGTTCCAGTTCTTGACCATCCATTCAGAAGAGATTTTTTTCCTCATTTCCAGTCTAAACCTCCCCTGGTGCAACTTGAGGCTATTTCCTGTTATCCTATTGCTTGTTACATATAAGACGCTGCCCCACACCTGGCTAAAACCTGATTCCAGGTAGTTGTAGAAAGCAATAAAGTACCTCCTGAGTCAGCATTTCTACAAAATATACAACCTCCGTTCCCTAGGATAATCCTTACAGGTGCGGGGAATAGTCATATCTATAAAAATATATGTGTGCACACACATGATGTTGAAAACGTATGCCTTCCATTTGTCCTGCATCTTGAGGTGAGAGAAAAGACCAAGGCAAAAATCCCAATTTCCCTTGAGAACCCAGTCCTGCTCTTCTCCAGGAGAAATTACTCAGTCCTGATGCTCTCAGCTTGGTGTAGCTTCATCGTACATGAACTTTGGACCTTATGCCCAAAGTTGTAGATACCTTTTCCTGCTCTTTCCCATGGGAGACTTAGCTGCCAGCAAGGAATACTGTAGTCTGGTTTCTGGCAAATGAAATCAAGCCCAAAAATTTTAACTATTTAAGCCAGTTGTTGCTTAGATTTTCTTAAGTGTTCAGTGTAGCATATAAACAATGATCAGAGAATCATTAATAAATAAAATGGATTAAATAAGAAAGAGAAGGAGACGACTATGAAGGATAGTGAGTAAATAAACAGAAGGATAAGGAGCTTTAAACTGTTCTCAGTCTATTGGGATTCATCACTGGCTCCTCTAAGGTTGATTTAGTTATCTTCAGTCTTTTCCAATTTATCTGGTTATTTTTATTCCCACCAAAAAAGCCAGAAGTTCTATTTCCAGATTGTACATGCTGACTTTTGAGGAGGGAGTTTAAAATTCATTACAGGCATAAAAACAAATCAAGTTGACAGAATGTTCAAATATACTGTGCTGCCCAGATTTATAATTGAAAAACCCTCTGCTGCATGAAATGAGTGAAACAGAGCAGATGAACCAGCAGACAAGCAGGAGACCAGAATTAAACAAATTTGTGTAAATAAATCCCACTTATTTATCAGATACCAGGAATTCATTTTCTCTGTGTTTGGCCTTTCTGTCAGATAATGTGAGCAAATATTGGTTGGGATTGGAGGGCAGAGGGCACCCAGGTTGTTTTTCTATTATTTATTAATTTATTTTCAGGTTGATAATGGCAAAGGCCTGTGTGAAGTTTTGGGAAGAAAAGAAAGGATGAAAGGATGTGTCTAATCATGATTCATAATGCTGCAGGCTAAGTTCTCCTTCGGGATGTTCTAAATCCTATTTTATCCCTATTTGGGAGCGTGGTTTGCTTTTCAGGTACAGACCACCTGATGCAAAGTAGATGTCTGGCTTTGCATAAACATCACTGTAAGCACTGCCAGAGGGTTTTGGTTGAGAAAGTATTTACCTGGACATAGAACATTATTTATATATCCAATTGTAGCAGTTCAGCAAAACTTCTAAATACTAGCTTAGTTTTGATCACATAATTAAAGGTACATTCTTTTCTGATGAGGAGTCAAGGGTTAAACATTTAGTATTGCTGCCTCTTTATGATATGATATCTGAAACCCTTGGACAGAGATCTTCCCAAAGTCCTAAAAATCTCCTCAATAATAAATACGAGAAAAACAGTTGAGCTGGCCAAACTGGGTGATGATCCTTGCTGTTTATGTATGTCGTGGTGGCAATATTTAGGAAGAGGACTTGATTGGTAGCAGGAAGCCAGCCTTAGTGTTCAGGCAGTGGTCCATGTAATTGCGAGCCATTTCTAATTGAATTTAATACAACTTCACACAAGCTGAAAACCAAGCAATGCCAAGCCACTATGACCAAAACCCAATAGCTACAGCTAAGTCCCACAGTACCTGGGGAATCTTCCGGCCCTTCTACCCTGTTAGTAACATGATTGAACTAATATCACCTTAGGATCAACCATTAAAATAAAGAAAGGAAGGTGGTTTATGGGGTTTTCTGTTTATTTTTCTCCTAAAAGTATTTTGCCCAGACACTTTTCCGGGGATCCAAATAATTTGTCATTTTTGCTTGCAATACCCACCAATTTTTAGAGCAGTGGGAGTCAAACAAATTTTATGAGCTTGGCAAGAGATTACTGGATGAGAACAACTCCGGAAGGTGGTTAAAAATATAAAAGAAATCTAATTAGAGCCTGTTTCTGAGCTCTTGTTTCTTTTACTCAGTGTAGTAAAAGCATTTGTGAGAACAACCCATGAACAGTTATGTCAGTCTGCTGAAAGATGTTATTTCATAAGAAAATTGGACATTAAAAATGTGGCTAAGCCCTCAACTTCAAAAGAGTTTTCTTTATCTTTTTGGAATTGATGGTACACCAAGTGCTGTGCAGTGGAGACTTTTATTTGGTGGTGTTTAGCCATCAGAGTTAGCTTTGACACTAATATTTAAATGCCACAGGTAACCACATTTAATTTTTTTCATTTGCCCTGGTCACCTTACCAGGAAGATGACAAAAGTACCACTGCTTAATTTACTGAGTTGCAGTCATCCTATTCTGACCATTTTAGAAATAAAAATGCCACCTACCAGTGGCCAGAAGAGTCTTTTTTTAATTCCTCTTATGCAGGAGCACACCTAAGAGAAAACCTCAAGGTCAACTTGGATAAATATCCAAAAGCTCAAAGGCTTATCCAGACCTAAAGAGTCTGCAAAACAAATCAGAAGTTTTGTGATTTCTAATGGATGCCCTCCTTAAAAATCAGAAAATGAAAGTTCAATGTACCTTACAAAATAATTTGGAACTTTTGTACATTTTTATTCTTAAATTGGGTAGAGTTTTAAAGGAGAAATTTTTCATGCCCATAAATCTTTGTAACAATCCAAAAGTGAAAGCTTATACAGGAACAGAAGGTAATTTTTGCTTCTGAATTTAGTTTCTCAAAGGATACATGCACAGTGGTAATAATCTCAGAGAGGTCTCAAAGCTTTCTGCTATTAAAGGGTTAAATTTTGTGTTATACTGAGGCAGAAATGGATGTTGAGGTTGAAAGAAGGAGGGATAAATGTTTAAATCTTTTAAAATCTGGTATTATTTTCCTACTTGTAAAAGGCTTGTTTAATAACCCAGGAAAATGCAATTTTTCCTCTGTAGATTCAGTCTCACTCAACAAATCTTAGCAGAGGATGGGACCTGAGGAAGCTCCACATTATCATTAACTGTGAGTCCCTGGGTGCCTTTCTCTAGTTCATCTCTCTACTCAACTTTTATAAATTATCTGTTTGGGAAAATACTTAATTGCCCATCTCCCAAGAGTTCCATGAGAACTATTTAATTAGTCTGCAAGGTGTTCTTGAAGCTATTCATTTATTTCATTTTATTTATATTATGTCTGATTAATAAGTGTTAGAAGTGCAAACTCTGTTCAAAGTCATTGGAATTATGCTGGGTTTTCTTCTTTCTTTTTTTTTTTTTTTTTTGTTTCATTTCCAGCAGGCTGGGCAAAAAGGCACACAGTGACTAAGGAGCTCAGACTTTGGATGTAGCACCTTTTAATACTTGTCAGTGCCTGCTTCAAGTCCCTAGTCAACCATTCCCATGACTAAATGACAGAACAGGTCTACTTCCCAGTTCCAGAGTTAGATGATGATGATGGTAATTTCATTATATTTTCTCCATCGCTTTCAACTTATCCTTTTAATTAAAATGTAAAGGAATGACAGATTCCCCCCTGCTCCCTCTAAGACTTTACTGAAAGTTCAACATCCCAAGTGGGACTTGAACTTACATTATCACAGACCAAAAGTTCAAAGCACTAAAACAGGAACCATTAATGTGTCAAGCAAGTAAGATAGCACTTACCAGGATCAATTTTCCACTTAGGCAGCCTTTGCCCAATTGTGCTAACTCCCACTGAATCTATACCCACTAATGGATCAAAGCTGAGAGGCTAGGAATTCTTAAATCATTAATTCCCAGACCTCATTAATATAATATTACAGTTGCACCCACCAGCGTTGCTAGGAGAGGTAGGTCTTTACAGGCTTGCTTTAATACAGGTGGCTTTGGGTTTTCTTGTTTTTGTGGGGGGAGGACTTCTGAGCCAGTATGAAAGCTTAGTATCTCGATACTTCAAACTGACTTGCAGATTGAGTAATCATTATTTATGCAATAAATTTTCATGAGTGCTTAGCTACTACAGTAGTAGTAAAAACAAGAACAAGAAAGTGTGATATTCAGCAGCGAAAAGACTTTTTCTCATTGTCCTATGTTCTGTTAGGCTACCACTGTAACATCTGGATGAAGACGACCATCACAACTCAGTCATGAATTTGTCTTTCTACTCCCACCCAGCTAAGCAAAATCTTCAGAATGTAGGAACATATTATAGCTTCCATTTGTTCTTTGAAAACTAATATTAGCATTATAAATATTGAAGAAAATGCTCGGTGAATGGCATGAGAACAATGAAAACAATAACATTGAATTTATCAAGGTGTTTGAAAATAGTAACAATAGAAGAGACCTCTCAATTGTTCTTTTCTATCTTGCCTTTCATTGCTGGGTTTTAAGAGTTGGGTCTAATGTATCTTCTCTCAGTTCATCCTCTGTAATGTCCTAAGCCTTAAAATTCATTCATTGATGCAATTTAGTTGGAAGAAAATCAACGATTCAATGGAGGTACAACAGCATCATCAGCAGATTTCTAGATAAGGACTGTAAATCTCCTGGCTCCGCCTACACTCTTGAAGCATCTACCACTGACTGGAGTGATAGACTCCACAATGCTGCAGTGTTGACAGTATATTACAACAGAATCTTTCAGATTTTGACATTATCTAGCAGATGAATTGACCCCAAAGTGTCATGTAGAAATGAAGGTGTGCAAGCTGTACAACCTATGCATGTAGAGCCTATGCTGCACAGTAAATAAAGGTAATTTTGCTATTGATCAGGTGTTCTTTTTCTTTAAAGACTTGATTAAAAAAAACTTACAAACCACCGTTTTTTCTGAAAGGTTTTTAGCTTTGAGACATTAGTCCCTGTTGTGTGGAAAATCACTGATTCCAAGCAGAAATCTATACATAAAACACATTTAGTTTTGTAATAGCTACATACTTCTAGACTGTAAAATGCACAGAATCTCAAATTGCAAAATTGCTGCCTTTCAAAAATTGGGTACTGAAGTAACCTCTGCACAAAAGCTTCTTTTTGTATATTAAAATACCAGATACACATTGTTACACACCGTAAAATGAATTGCCTTGCCATGAAAAATAGGAAAAGCTTGAAAAAACTTGTAAGAAACTCTCTGAGCAGAACTACATTACTGAAAATGTCTTTGGGAATAATATGGATTATAGAGCAAACATTAGGAAACCCCAGTGATGTTACTCAGTCCTGCATGGATGTACAGGGGAGACAGTATGATTTAATTATTCACATAATAGTTAAAAAAACCCTGATAGGTATGAACTTGATGTTCTGTAAACAAGTGACAGAATAATAGAAGTGAGGATTTGATCTGCATGCATTGCAATTTACTATCTCTCTATGCAATAATTCATAACATTCAGAGGTTAACTAAAGAGAACCTAACATCCTTCTGTTTTCAAGGTTGAGTTGATTTCTCATTATAAGCCATATTCTAACAATCCCACAAATATAATCAGTTGTAGGGGAAGCTGGTAGCAATCAGTACATTTAGGCTGCCTAATGCATTTCATTACGAGGTATTACAGTGACTCTTTTTTTCCTCTGAGAAGGAGTAAGGCCATTGTCATTTAACTGTCACATTGACATTTTTTACACGATCACAGGGGATGCCTGTGCCATTTAGTGCATTGAGACAAAGAATTTGGTTTGCAAGGGAAACTATTAAGAGTTGTTCAGTTTTTCAGCCTCAAGGTTACATTTTTGTAACCTTGCTTATTTCCCCATAAGTAACATTTAATGCCCACCATTCCAATATCTATTATTCTTTTCTATAAAAATGGCAGAAATTTTTTTTCCTTCAAACCCAAAAGGCTGCCTCTTTCATGACATTCTCCATTTTTCTGATACTACTCATTGTTCCCTTCTTACCTTTTGACATTTTTTCAAAACTGTGTAATAAAAAATGTCAAAGGAAATTTAAATCACAAAATCCATAAAGTTCTCTGTGAAAAGTCAAACTGAGAATCTAGTGGTGACTGTGTCAATTCGTGACATTATTTTCTCTGCAATAGATGCTGAATTGACAACTGAAAAATATCAGAACTCTGTTTAAATCCTCTCTATATGTCCTGTTTGATGTTCATAGGTGATGAGCAGAATTGAGGGTAAAATGCACTCAAGATGAGCCGGGATTGAGTCTTTTTCATGTCCTCATGGATGGCAGTCAGGGTTTGGCTTTTCACATGCCTCAAGAATATTTGCTCAATTTAGGTATGGACTGAGTGAATGGCTAATTTGAAGGAAAAAGTGCACTGAAATACACCCACTGATGACTTCATAGAGTTGTTTGAGTTCGAAGGGACCCTAGAGTTCATCTGATTCCAGACCCCTTCCATGGGTAGAGACTACTTCCACTAGACCAGGTTGCTCAGAGCCCCATCCAGCCTGGCCTTGAGCACTTCCAGGGATGGGACATCCACAACTCCCCTGGGCAACCCTCTGTTGGTGTGCCAAGCACGCAAAAGCATAGACCATCTCAAGTCACTCTGGCTAGGGCATTAAACACTGCAGAACAGGACTCTTACCTGCGTCATCATATGCATTTAATGATCAATAAATGCTCTTAGTATGCCCAGCAACACTTTTTATACCATTTTGCATTACGTGGCCTTTCTGCATTTTATGAAAGAACTTCCACACAATAAACAGTTCAGTATTGTTATGAAGTAGAATCAGATGTTCATATATTAAAAAACCCATATTTGTATATATATTTTAAATTTTATTCCAGTCTTTCAGCAAGTATATTTTTTCCATTTTCTGGCAGCATACTAATAAAACTGGTTTGTTTCAGATAAAGAAGCCTATCACCCTCAAGCTTGGGAGATTTTGTCTTTCTTTTTGTTTCAAGAAATGTCCTGGAGATAATCATCATAAAATTAAAATCAGTACAGGTGTGTTTGTGGAGCAGGGGTGGTGGTGGAACCTAATTAAAAAAATATGTCTGTAGGTTTTTTATCTGTAAAATATTCCTGTAACATATACCACAATGCTTAACAGTGTAATGATAAGAAGATGTGGAGACTGATATGAAATTGGGTCTGAGGTTGACAGATGCTACATTGCCAAGTTTTATCATTACTCATTGCATATTTATAGGTAACTTGACCAACATCCAAGACACTTTTTCTGTATGCAAATAGAGAGTACAACAGTCCATATCTGAAAAGATTAATCTCTTTTGTCAGAAATCATTGTCTTAATGTTTGATTAAGTCATTTCAGATGCAGCTTCTGAATGTCCGTGCCCCCTTTATGACACATACCTAATAAATACAAGACAATGATCACAAAGCATAACTAAGCAGGCTCAGGATTAAATGTGTCCAATCCTTTAAAAACAAGGATTGTGTCAAGATTATTCAGTTTATACTTACTGTGGAAAACTAAGAAAATTAACGTAATTTAAACCATTCAAAATATCTTTAAAAAACCCACGTTTTTTTTATTAATTGACAGCTGAACCTGGAAAAGTCGATATCAAGGCAATTGGACACAGACTCAAAAGGAAATGTCTGCCACAGTGTTTCATCCTGACTATAAATACTGCAAATGGGTCTTTTCTCATACACCCCACTGCAAACTCTAGAGCTGTGACTGGTAACAGAGTTAGGCAAATGTCAAGTTAGGCTCAGCAATGATCAGATACTCTGTTGTGGTAGGAAAGCAGTTGGGGTTAAAATTAAAAACTTGGATTTGTGGGCAGTTTGTTCTGTCTATGTGTGGAAGGCAAATCTTTTTTTGCATAATCACAGAATCAGTTAAGTTGGAAAAGACCTCTGAGATCATCAAGTCCAACCTTTGACTGAACACCACCACATCAACTAAACCATGTCACTGAGTGCCACGTCCAGTGGTTTCTTGAACACCTTTAAAGATGCTGATTCTACCACCTCCCAGCTCCCTCAGATGTTCCTCACCAGACCTGTGCTCCAGACCTTTCCCCAGCTCTGTTGCCATTCTCTGGGCATGGTCCAGCACCTCAATGTCTTGGTTTGAGAAGCCTAGAACTGGACATAAAGTCCAAGGTCTGGCCTCACCAGCACTGAGTACAGGGGGACAATCCTGTCCTGGTCCCGCTGGTCACACTATTGCTGATATGGGACAGGATGTCATTGGCCTTCTAGGCCACCTGGGCACTCTTCTGGATCATGCTCAGCTGCTGTTCACCAGCACACCCAGGTCCTTTTCCACTGGACAGCTTTGCAGCCACTGCCCCCAGCCCTTGGTGCTGTTGCAATTCAAAGGCAGGACGCAGCACTTGTCCTTGTTGAACCTCATCCAGGTGGCCTTGGCCCATGGATCTGTCTACAGAGCCTTCCTGCCCTCCAGCAGGTCAACACTCCCATCCAGCCTGGTGTTATTGGCAAACTTAACGAGGGAAGACTCAATCCTCTCATCCAGATCACCAATAAAGGTATTAAAAAGGATCATTCCCAACGCTGATCCCTAGGGGACACTACTAGTGACTGCACACCAGCTGGATGTGGCACCATTCAACCATCACTCTCTAGGCCTGACCATCCAGCCAGTTTTTAACCCAGTGAAAAGGGCACCTGTCCAAGCTGTGGGCTGCCAGCTTTTCCAGGAGGATGCTGTGGGGGACAGTATAAAAGGCTTTGCTGAAGTCCAGGCAGACAACTGCCTTTGCCTCATCCACTAGATGGGTCATCCAGTCATAAAAGGTCAGGTTGGTCAGGCAGGACCTCTCTTTTCTAAACTCATGCTGGCTGGATCTGATACCTCAGTTGTTGTGTGTGTGCCATGCGATCACATTCAAGATGATTTTCTTTAGAAAATTTTTAAAAACACGATATTAAAGCTCATCCAAGACATGTTTTTTTCTTAGTGTTATGATGCATTAAGATCTGAATCCTGCTCAAACAGGTGTCTAATACGAGACAGCACAGCTAGAAATTTGGCTATCTCAGGCTGTATATAATGAGGGAAACAAGGGGTCTTATGGTTTGTGCAGTCTGGTGGTGCCCAGGAAAAGTTTCATCTCATTTATCTACAGAGGTTTTCAGTGCAGAAGCCGAAATGAAATGTCCTCAGTCCTCTATAGAGGAAAAAATAATCTCTGCAGGGCACCATTCATCTAACTTGGTGCAGATGTGCAGAGAGAGATGAACCACGAACCAAATTTTTTTGTTTCTCTCCAGAGACTAAAGAAGAACTCCTGGACAGCTATCTCGGATGTCAAATTCTCCATTGTAAATGTCAGATTTAGATGAGATGATTCTTATCACAGTTTTCAGAAATTTTACATATAGAACTAGTTTTTTATTGCATTAATATAAAGTAACTACATAAAAAATGTTAAGAAAAAATTTGGATTTCAGTGGGTTCCATGTTTCTTCTTTTTGTAAGGAAAGCTTTCCACAAGTGTGCAATGCTAAAAACAAATTATGGACAACTGTTACAACTTGAGGGAATATTTAAAATATTTACCATCTAGATGGCAAATCTGTTTCCAACAAAATTGCTTGCATATTTCCAGCACCGTTGAAGGGTAGAGCCTAGTAGGGATCATTCTAGCTTTTTATTTATATCACAGCACTTGAGTAACCTCCCCAGTGTCTTCCCTTTTCGTTTATGCAACACCTGCTTGTAGTTTCTTGCTAAAATTTTGTCACTACAATTTCTTGTCTCAAATGTTCTTTTTATCATATTCAGCTTCTCTATCCATTTACAAACCACACCTCAAAATAGTTCTTCACTGGTTATCTCTTGTCCTTTTGCTCTTTCTTTTCAATTGCTATAATTTGGATCTCTAAGGTGTATGTTATGACTTCGAAAAGCCTTTCAAGACATAAATTGTATGAAAAATATTCTACTACATTGAACATAATGACAGTTTTGTATAGTATTACTGTTAATAATTAAGTTTTATATACTTCTAAGCTTTCTGGATTTTTTTTCAAGATTGGCAGAACAGTGTCAGGTTCAAGTCGTTTACTGATTACTTTTCTCATAGGAACAGAAAAAGGATCTACAGGAGACAGACAACCTCCGTTTTCCAGAGGTGTTTTATAGTTTAGCGTTTAATACCTTTGAAGAGATGAAAAGTTTCATTTTTATGTAATCAGAAGTAATCAGTTTCTCTTGAAGGTGTAGGATACAAGAACAAAAAGGTTTGCCAAAATTCTTAGCTACTGAACGGACTAGGTCCTGTGCCTTAGCTGCTTGGTGTGGTAAACTACCATTCACAGGAAGGGAGGGCAAGTGGCAATGCAAAAACTCAAGCCAATTTTTGGGATGTTTCATGGCCAAATTTAGAGATGAACGCAAATCTACAGAAAGCCTAAACTAGGCACCCTCTCCCTCCTGCATTTCTGTCTTGTTTATCTGTAGATTTAAATTCCTTATAGTACCCTTAGGCTGACTTAGGCTGACATTTACACACTATGTGAATGAATTCCCTGGAAGGGTTCCAAGGCTGAGCAGACCATGCATGGTAGAAAGAAGCCCCAGATACAAAGCTGACCTGAGGCACTCAGCCCACACAGGGCATCCTAGCAAGAGTTGGAGGAAACAACTGAGGAATGGGGGATCTGAATATAGACAGCACTTGGAAAAACTCACTATATCGCTGCCAGAAGCCAACTGGCTCACTGAGCACTGTGTCAGCTCTCCATACACACAGTGCTGTTTCACATGCCTTTGAAGGATTTTGCAGAAGGTCTGAGGAGCCAGAGAAGCACGAAAGGAGAGAGCTTCTCACTTCTTCAAGGAAGAAGCCACAGCTGTGTGCCATGCTAAGTGTGCTAGCTTGGCTTATAACAGGATAGTAGGAAATACAGAAGCTCCCAAAAGGATAGAGGAGACAACACACAGAATGTACAATGTCTTTATTGTCCATAGAGCTCATTTGTTAGGAAGAGATCAGATACTACAATTCTAGTTCAGCTAAAATGACATTATTTTATACATCACCTTGGTGTTAGATTATTGCTTTCTGTCAGTGTCTAAAGCATAGAACAGATGTAATTTTAGTGATTGGGAGTGCTGTGCTATATCCTCCCTCAGCAAATGCAGTGGACTGCTTGTGTGCAGCTTAAAAACTGGTAGCATCAGAAAGGCCTGGCTGTGTCCTTGTTGGGAAAAGCTGCAAAACAGTGATGGTGGAATGAGGAACAATAATTTTTTTTAATCTTTTTTTTGTTGTTGTTTTTTCTCTTAAAATGTTCTGAGTAAAATGTATTAAACATTTGTCTTTCAATGTCCTTTACATTTGTTCTCAATCTTATTTTAGCAATTAAACAAAAGCAAAACAATTAAGGGAAGGAGGAAGAAGAGTGAAATCTGGTAATGAAAAGAAAGCAAAGTATAAAAATCCACAGAAGCACTAAACATGGACAGCAGAAGTTATGCCACCCTAGTGCAGGTTTCCCCTTCGTGGATTCTTTGTTTAGAAAGTTGATCTTATTCAGCTCGGAGTAGAAGCATTAGAAAGGATATTACTCTACTGCTTCATGGCTCCATGAAATTTTTAAAAAAATAATATTTTTTAACGTTGCTTCATAGGTGTTGAACTCACTTGGAAATCAGCAAGATTGCTCGATACTATTTAAAGATTTGACAGACGGTCACGCAAACATGCAGACAAGTAGACAAGAACATGTAGGCACATACAGATCCCATTAGGATTGCATAAGATTCAGGATTAAAATCGGGATTAAAAAAGCCTGATGCAAAGCATGTTAAAATTGAAATTTTTTTGCTGATGTAAACCTGCTCCAATGAGAAAAAGTTATTTATTTACAGTCAGAAATGAGTATGAAAATCCATGGAAATCATGGTACGGTGAGAGCCTTCCTGGGGTTCTTTTTTTCCTTTTTCCTTTTTCTTTTATTTTTTCCCTGAAAACAAGGTTCTATGTTGAATACATGATTATAGGATATTTGAAAAAAAAGATCTGAAATTGAAGATTTGCCCTTATCTGTTGAGAAATAAAAGACACATAAAAGAACTGAAATGCCAGAGAATCAATTGGATTGAGCTCATAGATAGTGCTGTAAGGCCTAATAGCAGGGGATTGCGAGAGACCAATGTGACAGGAAAGGCAGGAAAAAGAAATACTATATGATTAGATAAGGGAGACAGGTAAGATTGGGGTTATGCATGATTTAGTCTCCCTAATAATTATGGAGAAAATTTTGAGATACTGGCTTATGGCATGTGGAATGACAGACACTACAAATTAATATTTTCTGAAGCAATATACCAAGGATTCTGCTAACAATACTGTATTTCTAGCCTTGGTGCTATTCCATCTCCAAGATATTAATAGGCACGTATGAACTACTCATCTATTCAACTTAGTGTAAGAAATGTAAAATACGGGGCATTTCCTGAAAATTGTTACCAGAATTTCAGTAGATTCTGAATGATAAAGTAATATTTTAGGAAAAAATTACATGGGAAGGTTTGTCAGTATGATTTTCTCCTGGAAGGGAAAGACACATAAATTCTTCTTAATGTGCTTTCAGTCACAGCAGAAGAGCCTTTACACAGCCAAGATTCCTGAGTGCCTTTCACCTTGTGTTGCATTTCTCAGTTTCTGGATCCTTTGATGCATCTCGAATGTTACAATAAAACCTTCTTACATGTTTGAACTTGCTCCAGAAATGAATCTGGGTCAGCACAGGGTAAGAGCTGAGCATGAGATCAAAGAGCCAGAAAGCACCTCAGTATGCCCATGGTCCAATTCCCCAGTAAAGAGAGTCACATAGAGCAGGACACACAAAGCTGTGTATAATTGTTTTCTGGGTGTCTCAAAGAGCAATTTTTCTGTTCCATTGGTTGACCTCCATCACAGTCGACCTCCACAAAAGTAAAAAAGTCTGGAACCAAACATGGTCATCCAAAGGAAAGATATGGAGCTGAGTCAGGGGGCAAAAACAGCTATAATGTAAATAATCCTTAACAAACTACAATTGAGAACAATATAGGAAAATGAGACTACTAAAGGAGGGGAAAAAGTGCCAGATCCAAGCTGAAATGAAAAATGAAAAAGAAGTTCCTGAAAATGCCAATATAGTGGGAAAATTTTGAAAACTTAGTACAGGAAATGAACAAAAAACCTCTGTAAAGGTTTCATAACAGGCTATGTACATGTACAGCCTACAGCACAACAGCCCACAGCAAGTCATTTATTTATGCCACAAACAAGTACTTCTCATCTATTCATTCTTTTCTTATTTTTTTGAAGCAGTGAGAACTTACATCATCTTATGTACCACATGAAGAAAAAAAATTTAAATGCTTTATCTCTGGTTTAATGGTAATTTGATTATTTCTTAGCTCTTATTTGTTAGTGTAATATCTGATTTCTGTGAACTTTCACATCAAACTTTAAAGACCTGATAATGCTTAATTCTATTAAGCATTTGTTTACTGTACTTCATGCTTATTCCTCACATAGGAATATACTTTTCATCCAGCATCCTCTCCTAGCATAGAAATGTTTTCTCTTCCTAAATACATAACAGCTTTTTGTCCACCAGGGCCCCCCAGTCCTTTCTCTGCAGAGCTGCTTTCCAGCAGGTCAGACCCCAGCCTGTGCTGCTCTGTGGGGTTATTCCTCCCCAGGTGCAGCACCCTGCATTTGCCTTTGCTGTATTTCAGAAGGTTCCTCTCTGCCCATCTCTCCAACCCATTGAGGTCCTTCTGAAGGGCTGCACATCCCTCTGGGGCATCAGCCACTTCTCACAGCAATGAACTTGCTGCAGAGGCATCTGCCCTTTATCCAAGTCATTGATGGATAAATTATACGATACTGGGCTCAGTATTGAACCCTGGGGGACTCATCACAAAGAGAAAAATCCATTCCACCCACTTTCTAGTACTATCTAACTGCAAAGCTGTCTAAATTTGACGCAGAAATCCTCTTTCAACATCCTAGTTTATTGTGAAATTATCCCAAGTGCTCCAAAATTCCTACTTTCTGCCTGCAGGGCTATTGCAACTTTGTATTGGGTGGGAAAATACTTTTCCAACCCCCAGCCTAATGAGGAAGTTTAAAAAGGTTATTATGTGATGCTTATGTGTTTTATCAGGCAGCATCTGAGCAAGTCAGTTGCTCAGCCCAGAAGTGGCGGAATTGTGTTCTAGACATTACCTCACTTGTTGTGACTACTTCATACCCCACTTGTATCATGGAAAATTGCCCAGATTTGAGGGTTTTCCAAGAAATTGATCTGAGATCTAGTGTCAATGGTGCAGGTATTCCAGCCTTTCTTCACTCCAGTCACCCTGCCTATGCAAACTTTTAGGAAAACTACTGAGGATATCTCCACTACATTTTGGAATTCTATTGCATTTGAGCCTCTTCTGGTCATTTGAAGCCAAAATATGGTATAAAGCATGTGCACACTCCTTTACACTCCTGCACTACAGTACAAAAATTTCCCCTTTTTAAAGCATTCACAGCTATGAGGAGTCACACTCAGTAGCCCTGTGACTCCCTCAGAAAGATGTGGTTTATACCCATAGCATATGGCAGCATTATATTTTATTTTTCAAGAAACTATAGGTGTAGATTTCCTTCACAGTATCTTGCTTGAAACAAAGAAGCTGGGATTCTTTGGAATAAAAGGTGGAATAAAACAGTGGAAGCTTGATGTACATAGGGGATTTTGTAAAAAGGACTGTGTCAAAGGGGGGCAGTGGTTACCCTAAGAGATTATTCTACAGTGTTGTTCCTCTGACTAATTTATCATCTGTGAATCATAAAGGATCTGAACACCACTAATCCCAAAAATAAAACTTGAAATAAATTTTAATATCATGACACATATATAGCTGCATGTGAAATCTGCAAAATATTGGGACTTTTTATGTTTGCTAACTTGCCTTCCTCACTCTACCATCATTACAAAATTATATGAGTCCATTCTAATGAGCAATACTAATAATTAGGGAGAAAATGCATTGTGCAATGTACATTGCCTTTCTATCTAGTGCAATGTAGCGTAATTCTCAGTGCTTGAATTCCCTTATTGCCTGTGCAGGCTGGAAATAATTGTTTCCAGAAAATAGACTAGAAATTGGAAGAGGTCAAATCTTTCCTTACTGTTGAGATATCAATGCGCAAATTTTAGGATATTTGCACTCTATGTGCTATGCATATTTACAATAAAATGCTGAGATTATTTAAAGGAATATTTGTCTTCACATAGGCACTTCTGCTACAATCACCATATAAACAAATAAATGCATATTTACTTTTCTTTATACCTACCTGTATCTCTATATACTTTGGTACCTCTTTTAGGACATAGCAACTTTCATGCACTGCTTTTTCTGTCTTGCTTGTCCTGTTACACATAGGTGAATGGAAAAAGCCCAAATCATCGGGGTAAAACAGAAAAAGGAATATGTAAAACAAGAAAAAGTGAAAAACTAGATGAAAATTAATGAAACCCATAGGATGACCAGCAGTATGACAGTAATGCCAGCCAAGAGTTGCACTGAGATAGCTTGAACCTGCAACAATCATGCCTCGATATTAACTGACACACACCAAAACATTTAAAGTAAATTATTCTTAAAGAAAATTGATTCTATGACTGCAGGAAAATAGAACATGCTTGCTTTGAACAAATTCCTTCCCTTGGTTCTCCCCATTTCTTGTTTCTGTTTTAACATTGTCTATTCTAAGTTTTTCAATTTAAAATAATTATTTGTTGAACTTGAAAACAGTCACATACAAGCTGCATTTCAGCCAGACTATTGAGGGCAAAGAATGTTATCTATGATAAGGTGTTTGCAGTACTGTTGAATTCTGGTTGAGTAACATTTACCTGTGAAAGGAATTATTTATCATGATTCACTAGTACATTTTTTTCCCCTATAGATTATTCAACAGTGCTTTGACTGGCGCAATTTTAAGTAATTTTTGTGACAATCCCTGTGAGAATCCTTGTGACAGGACAGCTATTATATCTGTTAATAGAGAAGATGCTACTGACTCACTAGTGGATATATTTTCTCTTATTCAAGCAAAATGGGAATAAAGAAAAACCTCCCATATTAAGTTCAAGCCTCTAAAGCCTCAGCTTACTTAACGTCACTAGGGAAATGTCCTTTTGCTTTAACAATATAAGAACACTGTACCTGATTTTCCCATTATGGTATACATCATCCTCAATAGATCATTTTCAGTGTGACATCCTCATTCATATACTTCTTACTTTAGTTCCCTTAATTATTAATTTTTTTTTAAATTATGCTCATCACAATCTCTCTGGGTGCCCATGTAAATTATTAAGAACAATGAGTAATGGATGACTGATGTAAAACTAAATTGAAAGAGACTCAGCTGCACAATATGATACAGCCCTTGCCCAATGCCCTGCTTCTCCCCTAAGGCAAAAGCCTCAATCAAGGGTTTTGCAATGTGCCCAGAGGGTCAATGCGTTTAGCCTATACTGACCTTTACAGGGAAAACATGTCAAAAAAAGCAGAACTTCCAAGTAAATTGTTCTCAGCCATTGTGATGTCAAAATTCCTATATGAAATGTGGAAATAATTTCACCTATGTTTATGTTCCCAAAGCAGAGGTGTCTCCAGAGAAGATAAGTTTCTCAGTTCCCATTACGGTAACTGCAGGTGTAGTCAGTTGACTCCAGAGAGCAGTTTCTCTCTTCATAAATAATACTCATTTCTCAATTTGGTTGCTTAAACATGGGCCCCTGATGGTCCCTAGGCTATTCAGGCATCTAGGGAGGTAAGAACCATGATACTGAACATATAGGAGACATTGCTTTGCTGGGCTTGCAGCTGGAGGTCAGAGGGGACACCTCATCTCAAACAATATCTCAAATGGTATCATTGCCTGTGATAAAGCGACTGAATCAAGCCCCAGCTGGTAGTTCAGCTGACTTCATTTCACCTCTGACTGAAATGTGGGACTAGAAATTAGGGCTTAGGAATGGTTTAAGAGATGAGTTCCACCTTAACATTTAAAACAAATGCAGTCACATTTGAACTTGTCCTAGAGTGACTGGCAGCAATAGTCTTATGCCGCTGTCAGTATGGAAAGAGATCTATTTACAACTTCTTGAAAAGATATTAAATCAAAGTGGTAATGAATAGGTATCTCTCATTACTCTATTTTTAGCCTGTAATAAATATAATGTGTAAGTTTTCCATTTTAAAATTCTGTGGTTTATGCTTGAAAATCTATTTCATATTTAAAAAATAGATATAATAGTTTTCCAATGATGAATTACATGCAATTCACAGCAAGTGAATCGCATTCTGCTTCTCCTACAGTTGTTGACTTGCCAGCAGCAACCTTTAGTTGTTAATGTCTTTTAAAAATAATTTCCAGCAACATGTATCTTCATTAATTTATTGTAGTGTCCTTGGTCAAAAGCCTGAATATCAATTTTTTAAGCAAAACCTTCAAAATACAGAACTAGTAAGGATTAATATTAATTACCTTGACTTCAACATTTCTGCAGAGTTTCTCTTCTTGGTGACCTTACCTTTTCCGACAAGACCATCAGACTTCTTTCCAGAGTTCAACAAATGCATTGCACAAATCTTCTGCTTTGTTGCACTTATCACTGCAGTATTCAGTTGTTTCTAAAGAGAAAAAGCAATGGGAAGATTATTTTCATTCTGATATCTTATCACTTCTAAGAGTAGATCATCTTCTGTACAGCCACTGGCTGATGAATGGCTTCAAGACAAGAAAAACATACATTCTGACTTTCTGTCTTTCCAGAAACCTAAGAAAATTGCAGTACTGCTACAGTCTATAGTGTCCTTACCTTTCTATCACTGCCTGAAGAGATTCATGCAAGGAGACATTCTTGTCTTGTTGTTGCTCAAAAAGACATCAGCAACAGAAATAGGTTCACGTCCTGTGGTTTGATTTTGTTTACGAACATCTTCACAAAAACTGATGCCTATAAAGTGGCAGAGGCAGTGTCATGGATTGGTAGAGTTTAGATACATGTAGATGGGAACTCCAATAATCATTTTATCTCTCATTGACCCCAGGGTACAGTCAAACTGACATCAGCTGATACATTTCTGTCCCTCTTTTGAAAACCCAAGGGAAAGGAATTCCATTGCCATTCTTGGATATTCCAGTGTTTAATTATTCCTATCATTATAAAGATTTCTTCCTACTATCTGACCTAGATCTCCTCCACCACAGTTTACCCCACCACAACTATTGTCTCCCCAGTAGGTACATAAAAAATTTTTTTATATCTTTCTGTGTGGAGCCTTTAAAACACTTGAAGATCATTAGCATATCTTCATAGGAATTTTCATTACATAGGCTCAACCACACTACCTTTTGGAGACTTTCCTTCTAAGTTAAGGTTTTTATTCCTTTAATTTGTTTTTCTCTTTTGGATCCTATCTAAATGATTTAGAATTTCCTTGGAACATAGTGCTCACAAATTGATATTGCAGAGTAGTGCAACTTTAGGACAGTTGACTGGAACTGAAAGTTGTTTCATGTCATTTAGCTATAAAAATCCCATTTATGAATTTGGTATGAAGTTACTTTTTGATATGTTTGTGTCTTTCTGTGTGTAAGACAGAATATTATTGTAATTAACAGTCTTATTCTCCTGTTCCTTTTCTAGTGAGCTGCTCTCTACTCAAAATCTTTCCACTCTATAATTGGGTATGTGGTGTCTAAATTAAAAAATGTGCCATGATATAGAGATGGTTGAAACCCAAAACTCTGGAAGAAGTTGAAAAACCAAAACAAAGTGATTTCCTGTAACATGTATTTGAGAAGTAAAGAAGGCAAATACTCTTACCAAACTGCATATGAATAATGAATAGGTCTTTATCTTCAATACTCTCAAAAAATTTTCCTTTTCAAGAAATGAAAGAATTTTTACACCTTTTTTCTTATTTGTCTGATGGATTTCAGTGACATTGCCCTTGTATTATGTTCTTCCAAGTTTTCCTTTGTTTTTTTTTAACATATCCAACATGTGTTCATAGTTATAATGTGTATAATCAATGTGATAACTAGTGGATTACAGCTCCGTCCAGTGAATATTTTCTTTCGTCTTCCCTTGATTTTTAATGCACTTCAAGCAAAATACATGTGTAAAAAGATAGGATTTCATAAAAATACACAGCAATAAAGAAGCTCTTATGTTCTCTCAGGCAAGTTCATCAGTGTTCTTTTTAAACTAATAAAAATCCATTTTAAAACAGCTCTCTCTTCTTTATGTTCCTAGAAGAAGAACTTTTAAAAAACTGTTGGCAAACATTTCAATAATATCAGAATAAAATTTCTAAAACCCTAACTGAATGCTTGGGAATTTTAGTTTTCTCTCCCTATCATGGTTGCATATTAAACTGGGGGAAAATAATTTGCATAAAGTCTAGGAGTTTTAAAGGTCAATGTCAGTCTTCAAATTTGAGGTGGCCCTAAGTGTCACAACATGCTAATGATGATACATGCAATTTTTACTGGGCATAATTAATCTTACCATGATTGTGTAAAGCTGCCAATATTGCCTACTGAAGAACAGGTGGAGGAAGACACTTCAAGTCTCAAATCCACAAGCTTCAATGTTTGAGTAGTGTGTTTCAGAGAAAATCTATGTTTTTAATTTCGATTTAGAAATTATTTTGGGTTTGTTTTTTTCTCCCCATTGGAAGACCCAGCATTCCAACTCCAGCTGTATTGTTCATTATTTTCATAATACCACATCTTTGTGAGAAGTTGATGACTACAGAGTTAAATAAGTAGATTTTTTTACTCTAGTTTTGCTGAAAGAAACCTAAAGTCTCATATTCCTGTGTCAACAGGCAGACACAAATAATGCAATTTCTTTTGAATTTCTTTGTTTTTCCTTTTCTTTTAATAGTGGGCATTGACAATATCAAAGGAGAAGTAGTTAAAGACAGGCCATAAACACTTGTGTAGTCTTTAGATACCACGAATAGCCAATGCCAATGTGGATAAATAAAAGTAATTTGAAGGGCCTCTGGCCAGCCCTTCCAGGTAGGAGAATTACACATGCTAATGTGGTACACTGTATGAAATCCTTTATTTTACTGTTAAAGCCTGGAATGGTTACAATGTAGATTTCTTCCTGGTAAATATGTTACTTGACCTCAGCTACCATAAATGTAATTTTAAAAATAGCAGGTTATCAACTAACCACAATTATTGAGAGGAATTTCAGAGTTAGTAAATATTACTTTTTCAAATAGCATAGTGAAAACTGCCTTGATTAAGGGCGAAATCTGCCCCCTGCAGATCTGAAGGCATGTGAACCACTTGAATCCCATTTAAATACTCCAAATGGAAGTGAAGTGGTGAACTTCACTCCAAGTACATTTTAAATGTTCTTCTTTACATAAAACCTTTGGTTCATAAAATTTTATTTTTGAAATTATTAGTGATGAACAGAGCAGCACATTTTCCATTGTGTCTAAATATTATTTTCAAGCCTATATCTCCAATGGATTTTGTTAATAAAGAAAATAATAGAGCCGCAGGAAATGGTGTTGTGACTGTAATAGACTTGGTTCGGTAAAGCTTCTGCTGTTAATTAAGAAACTTTCAACTTTGAAGTGTAGTATAAAAAAAATTCTTATTAACAAAGGTATGTTAGGTCAGCAATAAAGTAGATTTCCCTTTGAACATTATATCTAATCAATCCAGAGAGAATTAACACAATTATATTTTATCAGAAACATGTAGAGGCAAGGATCAACAAGGGGGATGGGGTGTGATTTTGGTATTAATTACAAAACTGTTTTAGGAAATAATCAATCCTTTGTTAATCAGGTCAGGTATATGAAATGACAAAGAAATTATTTATCAAGCCGCAAGGGTGAAAGTCATAGACAAGGGATTATAGTGATAAATCTCTGAATTGTAGAGCAATCATATGGGCTTTTCTTTGCATTTGAGGTTGTATATCTAATTGTATTCTATTCCAAATATCCCTAATTAACTTAGAAGGGAAACATTAAATGCTATGAACCATAAGAGACACATGAATTAAACCATTTCATTTTTCAGTGTTCCAGTTAGAATCTTGGAACACGACTATTATTTTTTCAGTCTTAATTTCTGAATGTATTTGACTTGATTAGATGGAAAGAATACATTTAGTCTCTTCAGTTGTTCTTGCAATAAATCTAAACTGCTTTTTTGAAACAAAAGCCACCTGAAAATTTACTGTAAAACACATTAAAAAACCCCATTATTCTTACATAGAACACCGTCATTTCCAAACTTGACATGTTCCCTAGACCTTACTCTTCTTCCCAAAATTGACTTCAAGTAAATTGTGAAATAGGAAATAAATCTCACTATAACTAGATCTTTGGGAATAACTAAGCAGCAAATTAGGCGCCATTCCTATAGTCCAGTTACAAGAATGTCTGAGAGAGGATCTGTTTTTCTATTCTCTACTGTATTACATCATAATATTTAGCTCATAACTTCTCATGCTTATTTAAACTTCTTTGAAAAATATTCAAGAGCTGTCAGAAGCACTACTTCTTTTTCCTACTTATTTCTTCTTATTTCTTGCTTATTTTGTTCTCTGACTGTTGTTTTTTCGTTAATGCTTGGAACATGCATCAAAATCTCTGCATGGGTCTCATAGGTGAAGTCCAAGAGCTAATTCATTTCTTTTTCCATTTTTTAACCAATCATACAACTTTATAACTGTCCACATCTTTTGAAATTTGTGTGTCATTCCTAGTCTATATGAACCGATGCTTATTTCACTCTCTGACATGTGGTTACTCAGTATCCAACATTTCCATTACAGTACAGCCCAGAAACCAGACATGTTGTACTCCCTACCAAACACTTATGGAGTGAGAGGTTTTGTTACAAGGAGTTTGTGTCCCTCTAACAAAAAAAAAACCAGCATCTGTGACCCCAGTGCTTCAGGACAGGTTAATGGTTGGACTCGATGATTTTAGCCATCTTTTCCAATCCTAATGAGTCTACGATTCTGTGATTCCATGGTTTTGTGGTGACTAAAGTGAGCCCGTCCATTTAATCTGTTACACAAAATGGAAATTTGTTTGACCAGCCAAGCAAGAAGGAGGATGTTGACAGATGGAGAATGTATGAAATCAAAATTCTTTGGTGTAGTGGGCATAGTGGTATTTGGTTGAAGATCTGAATTTATGATCTTGGAGGCCTTTTTCAGCCTTAATAATTCTATGATTTTATGACTGTTGATCAAAGATCTTTTTCCTAGGAATCTTACAATTTAAAGAAATTGCCTTCAAACCACCTGTTATTCTCAGGTCAGTTGTTTGATCCCCGTGTTAAGATCCATCACAATGTTAATTGCCATTGGAAAGACGCCTCCAAGGTTACCAGTTTTAGTGCAGCTTTTAACTACTACCTGGTGGAAGAAAAGAGAAGACATACTATTCCTGCCCTGCGGAGTAGAAAACAAAACAAAATAAAACAAAATGAAACAAAACAAAACAAAAAAAACAAACAAAAACAAACAAACAACAACAACAACAAAAATAAAACAAAAAAACGCTTTTTTTCTTCCTTATTCTCTTTTGGCTGATAATTATTCAACCCTGTCCTTCATTTTTTCATTTTTCCAGACACCGCTTTCATTAATGAAATACCTTTCCATTTAAAAACCTTTTCTCTCATCTCCACTCTTTCAGAGATCTGTCTCTGAGATGTTACTGTCTTGCCTGTTGCAAGCATTTGCTGGATTTCTTGAATCGATCTCCAAGTGTCAGCTGCACAATGCCAATGCCAATTGGCACCCAGACAGTATTCACAGTCAAGCCAAAGTCTTAACAGCTAAACATGGCTTTCCTTTATCCAGATCCTCCCAACATCATCTCTTACTATATTCTGACATATTGTTCATAGAAAGGAAGGCTGACTCCTTTCTATGAACAATGACTCCTGACTGAATGCTAGAAATAACCTCTGACAGCTATACCTGATGTTAACTGAGTACATTTCCATTATTCAAAATATACCTGCCTTTTTTCTCCCTCAAGACCTTCATTCACCAAAATGTCTCTAGGCTATTTTTGTCAAGGTTTGAAAAATGGCTTAGTATGATTTTTTTGATGCAAGTTAATACAGTGATAAGCACAGTAAAGTCTCCAGGAATAGCAAATCATTAATTTACTTCAGAAAATAAGACTTCAGTGATGAATAAGCCCATAAGGATTCTATAGTTTTAAGCAGCTTCAGTGACAGTAAATATCTAAACTGGCTAAAAGAAATCTAAAACATGTTACTAAACCTGTAATTATTTTATACAGGTAATCACTAAATAAACTTTAGAATGGAGGGTGCTTGGCAAAGTTGTTTAGTATTAGAGTTTGCTAAAATGGATGACCCCACAATTAGAGGAAAAGAGATTTCTGAGAGGAGTGCAGAATAAGGTTTTAGGCAAAATAAAACATTTTGGACTGTCATCACAATGTAGGCAATATCTTAAGTCACATTTCAGTTCCATATGTATTAATAAACTGATCAAGCCCTGCTGATGGAGATATTCATGATGAAATAATTCAAGGTACTGTGATGTTTCTGGCCTGGAGTTCAGCCCACAACTCCAGCCTCTGTTATACCAGAAGCAAGACAAAGGCAATCTTTTCCCTCATCCTTAGTGATGTTCCATTTTGTCTATTTTGCTTGAAGTAATTTTCCCAAATCTACCAATCGTCTTTTAAATCCTATCTCAGTTAATTTACTCATAAAACACTATTTCAACTGAGAAGAGTTTGCTGAGGCAAATAACTGATGCAATATCCTGAATTCACTAACAATACAGATTAATACATTGTGAGCATGACTCTGATATTGAAAGAGATCCTTAAAAAACTGCAAAGTCCTTTTCATTATTTGAGATTTTTATTGTCAAAACGAAGATACGTGTTTCAGGGTTCTTCAGCCAGAAATTGTGAGGAGCACATTTGTAACATTGTTTGAGGAATGGCAATGTGTGAAACAAAGGTATGAGTGACTTCTAGCCAGGGGAAAGCTTGTAAATGGTCAAAAAGCTACTTCTTATCACAACCTCAGGTTATCTACCAATATGTGACTTTTTGCAAGGGCATGCAGAGATAGGAAAAAGGGGAAATGGCTTCAAACTGAAAGAGACTTGGTTTTATTAGATATTAGGAAGGAATTCTTTATGGTGAGGATGCTAAGGGAAGAGGTTGCCAAGAGAATTAGTCCCCAGAAGTGTTCAAGGCTAGGTTGGATAGGACTTTGATCAGCCAGGTTTGGTGGAATATGCTCCTGCCCATGGTAGAGGGTTGGAACTAGATGAGCTTCAAGGTCCCTTCCAACCCAAACCATTCTAAGATCCTATGATATCCACATGACACGTCTAAGAAAGAAAATTTAAAACATCCCTTTCTAAAATGTGATGATTCCTCAATTTTACTTTCAAGTTGCAATTACATTTCTGGTGGAAACATATTCCTTCTGGATTTTTGGAACCAGCTGTAAGAGCCATGAAATTATTTGGCTCCAGTCCCAGTTTAGGGGCCAGAGATGAAGAAGGATTTGGCAAATTTATTTCTACTCTCTCTCTGTGGACAAATTTATCCGATGAATGAAATAAAAGAGTTATGTAGAAAAATTTAAATTATATCATACTTTGGTAGCTGGGGTAATATTAGGCTCATGCAATGAGTAGAATTAAATTTTTAAAATTCTTCTATGAGTTTTAACATTTGAATTTTAAAACTTATATTCCATGCAGATCAGCAAGGTGGCATTTCTGTGATACTTATCAAAAAAAAGAGAAAATCAGCTGTATTTATCCTTGTTCTACAAGTCATGTTATTCTGGACAGATCAAGATCCTGTGCTTAGTTATCTGAGGCCAAAACATACACCTGCAGGAGAATGATAAATCCTCCAGGATTTTCATTTACACAGAACTGGTAATCTCCTTGATGTCAGGAGGGGATTGGAATTGCAGGTACAGGATGATGTGCACTAATACTGCTGTTCTGCACAAAAGCTCAGCCTTAATGGTCTCCTTAGGAACACTACTACCCCGTGAAACTCAAGAATGGCACAAAAATCAAAGAACTTTATGGTTCTGGCAGTTAAAAAGAGCATTAAACTCCACATAAATGTTAACACTCTGCTTATACATGCCATGAATGCATTGCTCATAGGGCCTCACACACAGCAAGGCAGATTTTTTCAGTTTCCTCTTAAAAACCATTTTATTTGTACAGGTAAAGGTCCTCCATGGAGAATGATGCATCTTCCCAGCAGCCTGTTTTAAAGGATGAAAAGATTAATTCATTCTTCTCTAGAAAACAAAAATGGAAGGTAAATAACTGTGCCAGTAAATGAGAACCAGTCTTCCCAATGGGGACATTCCCTTGTGCACTATGAATTTCCCTGATGATCAATAAAATATGCAATTTACTTGGTTTGAAGATTGTCTGGAGACAGATGGCTACAGAAACCCCCTATCCAGCTTTTATTATCCCTATTTATTTCCCATGGTATGTCCAGAGGAGCAACATGAAAGAATCCAAATTAATCCTGACATTTGGGGTTTTTTAACACACCGTTAAAAACCACTTTAGAATATAAAACTGAGGTGGAAGCCCCCAGACTAAAAGTTAGAATTTCAGTGGTGGGTTTATTAACAAAGAGTTGTTTGGCAATTAATTAATTGCAGCAATAATTTTCTGCATTGGAAATCATTCATATCTTAAACAGAAGGACTCAAAGAAACAGGAACACTAAAACGTCTTGGCCAAGATACAAAGAATAAAATGTAGTCAGGCAAACTGTAATACATAACAGATTGTGTGAACCTTGTTTCATGAATGAATCAGAACCATGACATCCTTTTGGAGATAACCTACTGGCTCTAAGATGGTGAATTTAGTCCTGTTGCTCTTCACAGCTTAATGTCAACCTTAAAAAAAGTTCCGACAATTTAAAAAATAACACGGATATCACTTGTAAACATGAAACAGGATCCAGAGCTCACAGTGTAATGGAAAAATCCTATTTCCATTGCTGCCAGTGATATTTGGTTGAAAGTTCTTTAAGGGATCTTTGAAAATAGTAATGTAGACTGCTGCCTTAACTAGTTCAAAATTATTTCCTCCACAGCCAATCTAATGAGGTTAAACTACAAAATACTCACAAAAGAAAAAGAAGTCAGCATGGGTTTTGTACAAAAATGTGCAGTTTGCATCTTCCTTGTCAACTCAAAAATGGATGTTTTGGACATGATATTATTTTATTAAGACTACAGAGAATATGCCCAAATACAACTATAGCTTATGTTGTTGCCAGAGTTTGCCCAGGACAATTTGGCTAAAGTTTGGCTCACTGAATGGTGATTGTTGGTTAAGATTCAAGAGAAATACAAAAATTCACTTGCTTACCACGTCTTATATATTTTTTGAGGCTTCTGAAAGCAGTTATTTTTACTGGTAAATGGCATGATTTTGATGTAAAATGATTCAATTTTTAGATTGTGAAACTTGGGCAATGACAGTCGCCCTGACACCATTAAAATCAGAACCCAGCCAGAACAGGGGTCTTAACTTAGATGGCTCTGTGGTCTCTTTTCTTTGTGCCTACTCACACCTAGTCCAGGAGCATTCTAGGCTGCTAATGTACCACACTGATGGGATGGCCTGAGCCACCTCCAGAGACAGGACTGCAGCCATACACCAAATCGTTTTGCTAGCTAACTTTTCACTTTGGGTTCACCCGGAGTTCGTCGCATATACACTGGTTTGGGACACACCTTAGAATGGCTCCATTTTGGTGCACTGCATGTCTCAGCCATGCTTATTCCATTAATATTTGCTTGGGGCCATCCCACATTTCATGCCATTCACTAACATCTCTATAATGAGAGTCTCTGGGTCTTTGAGAGAAACTCAATGACTTACAATTTAACAAAGGAGTGACCTTGTGACCCAATGATTTTAAATACTGTGGAGTGATTAGGCAATTATTCTGAATATTTAATTTCTGCATATTCTCCATACTATAAAATTAATAGTATTCATAGCAACAGAGATAGAAAACTATCATAAATGTACATATTTAAATGACTAGTCTACATTTCATGCCGTTATAACAGTTAGTATAGAGTCAATACAGAATGAATTAGAAGCCAAGAGCGGGCAAAGCCCTGTAAGATTGCTTCCAAGACGCTCTGGCACTAACACTTTCTTCTTAATCATTATTTCACTTTTGCTGTAATGTTAATTATGTAAATTAATATATTCAGAAAGCAGGGAGTCCTTCTGCAAAACAAAGATAAGATTGAGGATGTATTCTTCTTTTCAGATGAGGTCTACAGCTTAAGAACAAGGTACCTTTACCATTTATACAAGGGAATTCACACCTTTTTTTTTTTTTTTTTGGTGTTACACTGTAAACAATTCTATCTGAATCATTAATAGCAGAGGAAAAGGAATCTTAAGATTGAATAATTGGAAAGGCTGGCAATGACAAAGAAATTGAAAGGCAAATTGAAGACGGTGTGTACAGAAGTGGACAAAAAGGATGATGAAAGAAAATAACCTGATTTTTCATTTGGATAACTGAAAGAGGCTGTCAAACATTTTCACCTCCAGGGCTCTTTTTGAATTAGCACTACTTTGACAGTTGCTGCTGTGAGGTGCCTCCAGATTAAAAGTGTGGAGAATAAAGATGTCATTCTGACTCCAAGAGAAGATGACATTCAGTAGATTTGTATTGGATTGCATCTTTATCACAGTAAAAAGCATGTCTCACTTGTTCTAGTAAATGTCTTGCTTGCTTTTCATTTTCTGGACACCAAAAAATGCAGACTGACAGTCTGATTAGCTCTCATAACTTCCATTAATGAGTCTTCTTTCAATCACATTTTAAGGGATATTTATTCTTTAAGATCGAGGTTATAAAGGACAAGGCAATAATGTTATACCAATTATTTTCTTTTTTCAGCTGTCCCTATGAAATACAGAAATTACTATGTTATTCAGCCAAAATGAGAAAATATTTATCAGAGTCATCACTGAATGTAAATGTTGTCTCCCATGAGAGTTCTACCTGTAATTGAACCATTCGGAAAGCAGCATGGGTAGTTATATTTTCCACGTCTGTTTAATTCACATTTATAAATAGGTCTGAGAATTCATTAAAACAGGAAAAAAATAGGACTGATAGATTATTTTAGGAACTATTCCTAAAGCTTCACTCAAAAAAAATAAAGCAGTGTCCTCCCCTTGGAAAAATGAATTAACTTGTAGGGAAATCTCTACACCAGAAGTCATCCTTTATAAAAATATAGCTATGATAACAACTTCAAAAAAATAATGTTTGAAGAGATTTTGAAAAAAAAGAAGATACTATGAATATTAGGCCAGGATATATTTGAAAATATTAAATAGCAGGATAACATATCCAGTGTTTTCTAAATGTAAAATTTTTAATATATTCAATACTTTGCAGCTGAAAATAGCATCATCTTTAGTGGCTAGACCCTTTTGATATCATGGCATCCTCATTTTTTCTGAGCTTCTCTCTTCCCCTCCGCCACCCCATAGTTAGGATTCAATTTTGGTGTGCATAAAATATTAGAAAACTAGGAGACTCTTTAAATTAGGTGTTTTAATTAAGTGGCATCTAGATGTTGGTAAATAAAGAGTCTTAAAATATGATGAATATGCAGTTCAGAGGCAGAAGTACCAACAGAATTTATATCTACTGCACTGTTAGTCTTAAAACGTACACTTAACAGTGTCCTTTCTGTAAGTATTACCAAACTGGAATAGAAATCTAAGTGGATTAAACAAACCAGACTAAAGTAACAATGACAAAAACCAATCACCCTCCCCTCACCAACAATAAAAAACACCACCCTGAACTCGCAAAAATATGGGAGATGTATATTTTTATTCTTTACCCAACCTCACCGAGATAATTATTCTTCTTCATGATGCCTTTTGCAGAAAGAAGTCATATTCCCTATTCAGGCTGTACTTAACCTGATGAAATGAGACAAGCATTTTAGTGTCCTTTGGTAAAAATAATCTGTTCTTTTTCTTAAACCATTCTATTTTCCCTAAATTTACTTTCTGGCTTCTACTGAAAATGTGTTGCTTAAAGCACTTCAGTTCCACATTTGTCTTTTTCTTGATGGTCTTATAGTGACATTTTTCAGACATCCTGTGATGAACCAACATCTTCTTCCTGTGTCATTTCTGAGCAAAAATCCCCCAGCTCAGCTGAGAAATTTAAATTACTTTTTCAGGACTATTTGATGTCCTAAATTTCTTATAATTCTATTCTTTTCCTCCTTTTGATAGAATAATAATAATAATAATAATAATTCTCTCATGAAACTTAGATTTTTTTCCTGCTGTGCTGTCCTTCTTTGAATCATCAGCAAGTTCTGCAAACTCACATTTAACCTCTGTATCCAAATCATTAGGAAACCTTCATAAGGCTCTTATAAAGACCAGTTCTTGGGAGCCTTTCCTGTTTTCTGTCCTCTATTCTGTTTATCAAGTCCTTTGTCTACCTTTAATTTATTTTTTTACTGATCCTGCTTTTTTCCGGGTTCTACATTAATGATCCATCTGACAGTTTATGAGGTGCATCACTGAAGCTGCAATTAAATCTATTGCATTTCCTTTGTTAAGAAAAACATGCATCTTGCAATGGACAGATCAGATTAAATATTTTGACACTTATTACCTTATCTATCAATTCTCTAATATTATCAGGGTGTTCTCCAGTTGTCATATGTTCACAAAGTCAAGGTGAAATGCAAGTTTAATTTTAATTTCTTGGAGAGAGACAACTAGACATGGCCAAAAAACTGATTTTTGTTCACTAAAAATATGTTAGCATGTCAAATACAGCTGAAATTAGAGTAAAACTCCCTCTAACACTTCATTATATTGGTTTAATAATTTCATTTAGGCACTTTATTATTTTAATAATTCATTTGTTATGTAATATTTTAATATTTCTTCATTTGTTATGTAATATTCACCTTGAAATAAAAATATTTCAAAATTAAAGAATGTTTTTTCTCCAAAAATCAAAAAGTCACATTATATCATTTTCAAAGTGTTTTTTCTATACAATACCATAGAATACACTTTTGTCCAAGTTGATGTAATTTCAAATTAAAAAAAAAAATTGAATTGGTTTTGTCTGAATAGCACTGAATGACACAAAACTATTTGCATAGAATTTTTCCAGCCAGCTCTTTTATTACCATCCTTAATTTCCCATGCTGGAGTTATAACTTTAATTAATTTTATAAATGGAATTTTATATTAAAATTCAAATCATGCTGTGAACATGAGCACATGTGGACTGGTCACTTCTGGAACCTGCAGTCTGCAGGGAGAGACTAATAATGGGGAGACTACAGTCTCAGCTGTCCCCGAGCATCTCAGTGACCAAGGACAACAGTTTGATGCATGAAAATGATTTTACAGAGCACAGAGTTGAGTAAAAGGAATTCTGAAATGGGGGAGAGCCACAAAGAAATGTGATCCACCTGCTTTACCTTGCAACTGAGGAACAAAGCCCATAGCTGCTGTTTGCACTGAACCTTTGCTTCATTTTTATGGGCATGAGAGGCCTCATTCACACACCTGCTCCAGAAGTGTGAGGTTGATGTTAGATCAGTAGGTAGAAAAAGAGTTTCTCTCTCTTTCACTCCCCTTCTACTGGAAAAATGGACTCAAATCCCAGTCTCACTGGGATGGGAAAAAGCAGAAAGGGAAGAAAAAGATTCCCTGTGGTATGTATAGCTAATCTATTGCCATAACTAATTTTTCTGTGATTCTATAAGGAAGTAAATCAGTAAAATTCCCTTCACTTGTATTATTTAGCATTTTCTTTCCTCTGAAAACTTACCTTCAGTGAAAATCTGGTGATTTATAACAAGTTCTTCATGTCTTAAAATGCTCGATTTTTGTGAAGAGCACTGATCTTTTGAAATGTAGACTTTCAGGCAACATCCTATGAAAGCAAAATAGAAGAGTTTCTGACACTGAGACATGTTTCTTTTTATTTTCTCCTTTTACTGAGCTTTATCTACATAACATGCACAGCAAGAGTACAACACTGCTTTAGCAAATGAAGACTCTAACTCCTAGTAAATCATCTTTCTTCTTACAACTGCAGAAATCACTTCCATGACAAAGAACTTATGAGATATTGAATGATATGCCTTTATTCTCTCCCACAGTTTTATTCTATCTTTCATCTCATATAATTACATTCTTTTCTATGAGGCTTTCTCTGGCTCTGTGTACAGTAATCTCATAGTAAAAAAAAAAAAAATACATATCCTCCCATAGACTGAATTTGAATGACAGCTGATCTTGACTGCTGAACACAGTCATTAAATTTAGAAGGTATTTCAGGTAGGCGAGTTTGATTAATATCAAACAAAGCCCATTTAATGCTACACCTTTTTCAGAATGAACTGGCACACATAATAATTATACGAAATGGCTTTAATTTCTAACACCTCTTCCATACCACTTTCATTTCCATAAGATTGGCAGGATAAGAATACTTAATGCCCAAACAAGAAATTCAAATACTCAGAACTATCAAACTTTTGTTATTTTCTCAGTGTAACTCCATAATTGAAACAAAAATAGTTTCCTACATTATTTCCTCCATTGTGTTCCTTTCAGTATGGAAAAGAACAGAACAAAAAAACCCGAAGTCCTGTTTAAAGCTGTATATTTCTTAGTGCTTCCACTGAGTTATTAGTCTAAAAGATACCAAAACCATGTATTGAAGATGCAAAACTCCATCCAGACAGAAGTATTTTAAGACAAAATTTGTTTGCATATTTCTTTTATTCATATTTATTCAACTATCTCTTGCAGTGATGAATAACAAATGTGTATATACATAACAAATCTCCATATGTCAAAGAGATGTCAACACATGGAAAAAAATGTATTATTCTATGCTACACTATAAATGGCTATCTGAAACTGAGCATGTTATTTAGTTTCCCTCTTATTTAGCATTCCCAACGGTAGACAGCATCCCTTGAATTGACTAAGATGGCCCAGAAGTGCTGCATTGTAAAAAAAGGAAGCCACACATTTTGATGATTGCTCCTGCCACTGCATGCTCAGAAACAAAGGCCTGTTTCAAAAGATTTATTATTAAAAAAAACCTTATGCATTTTCCAAACATTTTTTTCCAGAACCAAGGTAATTGTCACAGTGCAAGTCACTAAGGGGTATTATTGACTGTCTATGCATTTAACAGTCCTTGTTCTTGTCATAAATCCAGCTGGCCTGAAGGATGCTTCTCCTGGAGTTTAGTTTCCTGTATGTTGCCTTGAGAAAATCTCTCTGTCTTCTTGGTGATCCCTTTACTTGCTCAGAGTCCTTTCCAACATATTGGAGGTGGAGGGCAGAATAATAAAAATAGAATAAAAGGAAATGGGGCAGAATAAGTTAGAGGAGTCTGGGAATCACTCTTGTGCTAGCTCAAGTATTCCAGGACATTCTCCAGCTCAACATTTTGGCTGTGTGCTGAACTAAGGTCTATGCCATGCAGGAAAAAAAGGGAATATTTTTAAACCTTTTAAGAAAGAGGAAGCTCCATGGACATTCCACATTTATCATCTCCCATGTTCATTCACTCTAACTTGCTAAAAGAAACAAAACTCACTTTTAACTTCCATATGTTCCTCTCTGTTCTTTGGGGGATAAACAGGAGATGTTCTCACTGGCAAGTATGAGAAAAACTGAGCTGGGTTAAACTTAATTGCTGTGACATGAATGAGTTATTTCCATCTCTGGATTTCCAGAATTATTTATTAATTGCATCCTTTCAAAAAATTATTTTCTCAATATCTGTCTGAATTAAGCTATGTGTTATGTAAGTATTCTCGATGGATTCCTAACAGCGGTGCAGAGTGTGTACTCTGGTTTAATTATATGGGAGTAAGGATATTTTAAGTAATATATTAATTGGAATAAATAATACCACTAATACATAGAAACTTCTTTCTTTCTGCAGTGATTGATTTTACTTTGGCGTCAGGTGTCTCCTTCTCAACATAAATTTGAAGTATACTTGCTGAAGACGTGCTCTGTTCTGTGATTTAGCTGTAGCGTTCTTTGCACACCAAAGTTAGATGACATGGCTCTTGTATATGAGTACTGCATGCCAAAAAGCAAGAAAAAAATAGCTGTATTTTCACTCCGGACACAAAAAATTACATTCCCACTTGATTAAAAAAAGGGGTTGACAATCAGACATGTCATCTCTCCCAACACTCATAAGGTTAAAATTTGAAAGGTTGGGAAGATTAGAAAAGGACAAAGAATACCAAGCTTCATTTTTTTCTCCATCCCTTTCTGACCTCTGATTCTTCGCAAAGCAGTACAACACTTCAGAAATTACTAGTTATGGAATAACATCTTATAATCATTTTGATTGTTTTATAATTATCTATCACTGAAAACCAAAATTAGAAATACAACCCAGTATTTACTGGCATCCTAAACATAACCTTCATATTTATTCACACCATACACCTGAAGCAGTACTGATCAAGATTTATTGAAATCTCTTTGGCTTCAAAATCTGAAAGAAAAATTCTTTCTTTCATTAAGTATTGGAGAAATGAAATTAGAGGGGAATATCTTTTTTTTTAGACTTTTAAATTTTTTCCTACTTGTTCATATTGGATGTTTCTCACCAGATCATTTTATGTAATAATCCAGCATTTCTCCTCCAACAGTTTTCTTTTCAGTGTATTGGCCTACAAAATGTGTTTGAAAAATAACTACACAGAGGTTGGTTTTTCATATTCTTTTATTCATTTTCATTACTCTTAAAAAATTCCTTCAAATTCAAACAGTTTGAAAAGATCTTTCAATCATCAGTAGCATTCCCTCAAGATCCTCCATTTTGAGGATAAACATTCAGGTTTTTGCTTTTTGTTTGATACTTTTAGAGTGAAGGAAGAAAAACACAGCAAGGTATAAACTTTTCCTGAAAAGCTCATTTGTGTCAGCACATACCCAGAAAATACACTTATTTTTGTTTTAGATTTTGTTTGGTTTTTCCACCATTTCTGCTCCAAAAATGAAGTGTACATTTCTAAAACTTTTTATAGAGATATTTTGTTGTATCATATGTGCTGGTCTGGGACAGGCAGTTGTGTTTAAATTTGGCCCTTTTTTGGCATTGTTAAGAATTCTTCCATATTCCAATACAAATCAAGAGTTGCATTAAGCATCTCATTTCTGTCACTTGTGTTAAAGGAAAGGTATGTTGTAAAGGTTAGTGAATGTGTCCTCTTGGGTCCTGTTCCTGCCAAATGAAATCTGAATTCTGTTATGCAGAGTTTTTCACACACTTTTCTTAGAAGAAAATGCTGAGCCTACATTCTCTTTCATGAATAAACTTCATTGAACTGCATTAATTCATTAAACACACAGAAACACTGTTGGGACTAACCCTGGCATTGAAGGGAAGAGCCCAGGTGACTTAATAAATCATCCCCCGTTCATCACCTTTGACATGTGGCAAGCTGCTTTCCAGAATTGGCTTCACCTCTGTTACTGGAATTTTGAGCAGAGGTGCTGCCTCTGCCATGTTGTATATTACTTGTTCCACATTAACAAGACCATTAAAATAAAAGAGGGAGGTAGATTTAAATAAGAAGGAAAACTACGTTACTTATTTCTTCTCTTACGGTCATCGCCCTGACTCAAGTGTATCTGTTTCTACCTTCCTAACTTGTGAGAAATTATCTAGTTATTTATAGTTGGACAGGATTTTATGCTCATATCATCCCCTTAACAGGGATCTAGTTTTCTTCAGTGACTCTTCTGCATCTGAACAGCACATTTTTGGCTTAAAAAATCTATGGGGCAATGGAAACATTGTGTGTATGACAGTAATCATAAAATGGTACCTATGTCCCTATTGAGATTGAAGGTGATCTCAAGTGAAAGCTAATAGTGGGACTACTCTGGACTAATGTTATCATTCCACAATCCTGTGATTTCCAAAATGGAGCAAAGGAGCTGCTTTCCATCCCATTCTCTCTTCTCTTGCCCTTTTATTTCAAATGGGCAAATTCTCCTTCCCTAACCCGTTACTTTCAGAGAAATAGGCAGGAGGGAACACCCTTGTAAATCTGCTCCCGATCCATGGTTGAGAAATTTCTGACATGTTCAGGAATTTTATTACCATATAAATCCCTTAACTGCGTGGAAAAACAAGGTGACAAATGTATCAGCTCTTTCCAGTGCATCATGTAGAACAGCATCCCTGCAGTTAAAAAGCCTACCCACAAAACAAGTCTTTTCCACGGGTCTTACAGGATATCTCCTGGCCAAAGCCAGTCTCTGTATAACCGAGGAGTAATTTCTGAACTCAGCTATGAACTTGACTGGAAGAAAATCTAAATCGGCATATTGGAGCATCATAGAATTGTTAAGGTTGGAAAAGACCTTTAGATCATCAAGTCCAACCCTCAGCTGAGCCCCACGATCATGTTCACAAGCCATGTCTTCAAGTGCTGTATCCACATGCTTTTTGACTGCTTCCACGGAAGGTGACTCTACAACTTCCCTGGGCAGCCTGTTCCGATATTTTACAACCTTTTCTGTGAAGAAATTTTTCTTAATATCTAACTAGTTGGCCCTGATAAGCCATGAGGCCATTTCCTCTCATCCTGTCACTTTGTGCCTGAGAGGAGACACTGAAATCCCCATCACTACAACCTCCTTTCAGGCAGTTGTAGAAGGCAATGGGTTGGCTCCTGAGCCTCCTTTTCTCCAGGCTAAACACGCCCAGCTACCTCAGCTGCTCCTCACCAGACTTGTGCTCCAGACTTTTCCCCAGCTCCAGTGCCCTTCTCTGGACACACTCCAACACACCTCAATGTCCTGCTTGTAACAAGGGGCCCAAAAGTGAGCACAGGACTCAAGGTGCAGCCTCACCAGTGCCAAGTACAGGCAGAATGATCACTGCCCAGGGTTGTTGTGACCCAAGCGCAGGACCTGGCATTTGCCCTTGTTGAACCTCACACAATTGGCCTTGTCCTATCAATGCAGCCAGTCCAGATCCCTTTTTAGGGTCTTCCTGTGCTTCAGCAGATAAACATTCAGGTCCAGCTTGGTGTCATCTGTGAAGTGGCTTAGGGTGCACTTGGTGCCCTCATCCAGGTCACCCATGACGATGTTAAACAGGGCTGCCCAAACACTGAGCCCCTCGAGACCAGCCAGCAATTGGAATCAGCTCCATTCACCACTACTCTCTGGGCCCAGCCATCCAACCAGTTTTTTACTCAGAAAAGAGTACATCCATCCACACTATGGGAAGTCAGTTTCTCCAGGGAAATGCTGACCAATGATGAACATGCTCCTTGAAATAACTCAGCTATTAGTTGCCAATGAAGAACCCAGTTACTAAAGGATAAGCCAATATTGCTATGTGAGGTTAAATAATAAGGAACTTCTGTTAAGAAACCAAGGAAGATACAAACAAGTACATTTTTATATTTTAACTTTTATTTTTTAATAATTATTTTAAATCTTCTAAAAGAGGTCCAGCAAATGAAAGTGAAATGACAGAAGTTGGAAATAAATTCGAAAGTATAAAAATAATGATTTCCATTACATGAATCCTTTCTCTGGCCCACATTACCTTGTGGGATCTACAGATATTTCTGTCAGTGCAAAAGTGGAGGGTAATGAGCACTGATGCGAGGACAGACATATTACCCAGAAAAAGAAGAAAGGGAGCCTCTTAAACTTACTTTCTTATATGAAAAAATTACACTGGTGAACTAATCACTGGGCATGAAACAGTCTCAAAAATATAGTGTACATATCAGTTGCCAACTTACTAAATTCTTATCTGTACCCATCCAACATTATGAAGAATTTGTGTACACATCTTTCTCATCATATTCATCTACTCCCAGAGAAAGTCAAGGAAGGAGGGAAAGAGTTCATAATTATGACAATTAGAGCAGAATTTCAAAATTGAAAATATTTCATTTCTGTGATGTGAGGTCAATAATCCTATTAGTTGTTAATGCATTTGTAGTCCCCAGGCAATCACACTGGTAGCATTATACCTGCACATTCAGAATACTGGGCTAGCACTGCTTGATAAGTGCATTGAGTCTCCATTGTAATGGTGATTTACTTGTGGAATGGAATTATTTTTATTGTGTAAACAGTAGATAAAGCTCCATCCAATTTTTTACTGATGCACTGCTTTTGCATGGAGTTCCAGCTCAGCAAGAAGGGGTCATGAAGATACTTCAGGGGGAGAGGGAAGGAGAATAATGGACAGAGAGAATATGTCTGCTAAAAGTCAAAGTTATACAGCAAATACATCATTGGGAAAAACTCCTGAGTTTTGCAAGACTTCTGCCTTCACATCTAGAGTCAAAGTGAAAATCTTTAGTTTCTTTTGTAGTTCTCTTGTAGGTTGTGTCTGGGACAATATAAGGATGCTTATTTGATGTTCATACAGTGTCCTAAAGTTTGTAAGCCTGAACACTTTTGATTTTTCCACCTATGTTACTCTGCCCAAAAACAAAAAAAAATCAAAAAATAGCCTCTATACCATGAGCTTTTTCCTGCTCATACTCATTCTGGACTCTCTGCAAAGAGAAAACAAAAACACACCAGAGATATTTTTGCTTCTAATGGTTGAAATAGTATAGTTGGTTGTACGTCTGGGTGTATTATAGATAATTTCACTAGTTCTCCATATCTTGACTTTTTTGAAAAAGTCCTTTGAAAAAGTATTTCCTTCACGCTTGGCTAGTGAGACTATTATTTTCCATCAAGAAGCTGAGTGAGTTTTTATTACTTATAATGTTACATCAGTACACTGTAAGGGGGAGACATCAGTAGGCAAGGAAGAGGCCCATGGTATGGTGATGTCTTTTCCTATATCATATCGTTAGACTTGAGCTAAATGTTGCTTTGGGCAAATGCTATAGATTTAATTTTTCTTTACTTACCAGAGGGCAAAGTAAAGAGTAGAAGAATAACTTTTAAGATAGCAACATGCTTGCAAGAAAGGATGCGTGGAGAAGACAGCCACCATCTATTAGTTGTCTTCTTAAAACATAAAAAAAAAATCTCACCAATATTTCCAACACTTATTCTTTCTCTGAAAGTAGCAGTGTGAAAGGCTGTTTAGGGAGAATATGCAAGTCTAACCCTTAAATGCAGGTGACTTCTTCCAAAGTTATTGTATTCAGAATGTTAGAGGGTGCATATCTCCATATTCCCTTTCGTAACTGTTTAAACCTTTCTGTTGTCCATGCCACTAAAAAGAAAAAAACAAAATGGAACAACACCCTCCCCTCAAACAAAAGCCCAAAACCACAGTAAAAAAACCCTCAAAACCAACCAACCAAACAAAACAAAACAAAACAAAAAACCAAGGGAAAAGGGAAAAAAATCAAAAAAAAACAAGAAGAAAAAACAAATCTCTGGATGGAAGGGAGACCTGGATCTAGCAAAACGTGTGCTCAGATCATGAAATCTGCTAAAGCTAAATCAGGTCAGCAATGTTTGTTTAACAAGATATGGAAAACCTCCAAGGATGGAGATTCTCTCGCCTCTTCCAGTGTTTGGTGATCCTCTTAGAGAGAAAGATCTTTTCAATATGTAGTCCCCCAAGCCCCAGCTCATGTCCATTCCACTTTGATTTAGCATCTGCTACTAATATGAAGAATTGGACCCCATAATTTTTGTAACTGTTCTTGAAGTAATTCTAGGGTGTCACTAGGCGACTTCTTTCACTCACGTTAGTCATATTAATCATCCCCATCTTCCTCTGTCTCTGTACTTTCTGTACTCCAGGGCCTTAACCACACTCGTCACTCTTTGCTACCTCTGTTTTTGTGACATGTTTCTTGAATTTGAGAGGTCCAAGACTGAGCACTCTTCCACATGTAACTTCATCTGCCCTGGTGAGAATTCCATCCACTCTGTCTCTTGGCTATGCTTCTCATACTTTATACAAATATGGACCATGCCTTCTTCACAGTGAGTGCTCCTGGCTCCTGCTAAACACTGCACCCACCCACTGTGCCCAGGTCCTTTTCAGCAGAACTATTTCAGTCTGTCTGTTAACAGCTGCAATGATAAACGGTTTTATTCTGCTCATGTGCAGGACACAGCTCCTTTCCTTGCCAAACTTCATGAAATTTCTCCTCATTCAACCTTACAGTTCATCAAAGTCCCACTAGACTTAGGCTTTTTTATTTGTTTTGTCAGTCACTCAATAGTGTAGTATTGACTTTGCTCATTTAATGTCTAATTTGTCTCGTCTAATTTGTCTGCCTAATTTCTCTAATCCTTTTTGAATCTCCTGATACTCTGTGCCTCCACAATCTCCTCTGGCACTAAGCTCCACCATTTTATTTCTTCACTCATATTGTTTCTACTTTCAACAAAACCCAGAAATTTTAATATTCATGGCAAAGTCTGAACCCTTCTAGGGACTGTGAGCATTTGAAATGTTACAACATATACTGCAGTTTCCTCAAAATCTATTTATCTTTGTTTTTTTCACTATGATGCAGTATATGATTGCCATTAACATTTGAGTTCCATGGGGACATGGTTCTCCAAATATGAGCTGTTCAGCTCTACTGCTTGTCTTTCGTCATTAAGTCCCTAATTCAACATAACACCTAAGTAGATCCATCAGCACGTTCATGGCATGTTTTCTTGAATAATGATGATATATGCACTGCTGAGTTAGTATCTAAATGGAGAAACTGCTCTTTTTTGCTTTTTTTTTTTCAATTTTCTCTGTGTGCATAATGAAACAATATTGCAACACGTGCACATCTTGTGTCACAGCATGGTCATATATCCCAACTGTGGGAACACACATCTGTTAAATGAGGAAATAGAGGACAGGGAAGAGTGTCAGTGCAGCCAAATACATCCCTTCTTTGCTAGAGAGAGAGAGCATGAAAATCACTATGCTCTTCTAGAACATAAAACAAAGAAATTTTTTTTTTTGATTGTTCAGAGGAACCTCTACACCATGAGGAAGAGAGGATGCATTGTGTCACTTACCCAAGTTGTCAGTGAGGACGTTATTTCAAAATCAAGTGATTTACCAGGGAAGGAATATATAACAAGTCAGAAACCTTTCTAAAACGAGTTTCATTCTCCAGATTCTATCAGAAGTGTTTCTGTATGGTAGAAGTAGGTTTTCCACAAATACTGTCTAATCTGATTGTTTTTTCCTTTAAGAGTACTCATGATTTCTAATTTAGTAATAGACTATGCAGGTAAAAAAAAGGCACAAATCATGACAAAGAAATAAGCTGAAGGGAAAAAGAAAGATGGGAACCAGTGGGACATTGACTTCACCGTGGTATCCCAATATTGCCTTTTTAAATAAACCAGAAAGGGCAAATGCTTCTCATATTTGAATCCCTGATATCCTTGGAGGGTTCTGAGATGTCAGCATGGATGTAAGTGCAAAGAATGGAAATAAAACAAATCCATATTTAATTGTATTTAATACCTAAACCTGTTCTTCTGACAGTGATAAACCACTCAGGTAAATAGAGTATCTAAAATAAAATGCGCACAGATAATTTAAGATCTGTTTTAAAATATACATTTAAATTTCCATCAATTAAGGGGACATGACAGACCTCTGTGGATACTTTTCCAGTGTTTCTATCTTCCCAGTGAAAAGATTTTCCCTTCTGCATCACCCTCTTTTCATCTGAATGCTTCTGAGAAGGTCCCATGCACATCTTCTCTAAACACATCCACTAGGTAGCTGAAGACCACAATAAGACTTCAATTTCTCTCTTTTAGGCTGTCCAGAAGCAATTCTTTCAGTGACTGATTGCTTATATATCACACATTCTTGAGCCTTGGACTATCTTCATAAATCTACTGCTGGACTTGCATCAGCATGTGAATATCTGTGCGGAGCTGAGCACAGTACTGCGCAGGTTCTCGTGCCAATTTGGGTCAATATCAGGAAGAACACAGAGAATTAAAACCACAGTAAAATCTGTGCAAGTCCTTTTATTGAAAACAGACACATGTCATGAATATCCACGAACCATATCAGAATATACTTAAATGCATCTTTCAGTTAGCAATGTCTTTAATAGATTTTTAAATTGAGACCTTGATTAGTAATTTTAATCTTTAGCCACAGAAAGAGTCAGAAATTAAGCTAGTAGATCTCAGTGTTTATTAAATTTAAATGATTGAATCTTTACTTGCTTTTAACCTAAGGAAACAAAAAAGCAGGTAATAAAAATGAAGCCACCTGAAATATATTTGTTTTACATTTTCTTACTCCATTTTCTCCATGCAAAGTCAAAAGTGCATTAAAAAGTAATATTGTGCTGAGCTCACAAATATGCAAACGCCTCTAGATATCTTGTCTCAATAAAGTTTATAGAATGCAGTCCCAAAGGTCTGACAACAAAACAGAATAAATCGCAAGGCTCATAAAAAGATAATGCATGCCATTTTTTTGCTTACATAAACACAAACAAATGCAGCAAGAGGCAGGAGTGACTCTGAGAGGCCTCTTCCTTTCAAACTAATTTCTCTTATCATCACATACATTTGTAATGAATTATCACTACCTAAGGCAAAAATAAATAGAAGATTTTGTGACGCGCATGGACATTTCAAAAAAAAAAATCTGCATTCTTGCAAATTCTAAGGGAAATCATCTTTGCTTTCTTTCCTCAGTTCAGATTTGCTGCTGAGGATCATATCCTTTGGGGACCCCACTCTACAAAAGAAAGAGAAACAAAAGTAACAGAAAAAATTGCCCAACGTTACCATACAGCAGAAAAACCCCAGCAAAGTCCATTGTTAATTTATAAAGAAATACAAATACATAGAATGATGTTACATATTCATAGCACAAATATCCTAGGCAAACCCTTTCCTTCATCATAAACTGAGGAAGTTGCTTTCCTCTTCTGTGACAGGACCTTTATTCAAAAAGTGAGAGATGTCAGGGTATAATCCTGGTCAAAAATGAATCCTGAAATACACTTATATAACATTTAAGCCTCATTAGCTGAGTGACAGAGGTCTGACAGGAATTGTTAGTGTGGGGTTATAGTCTACCTGGCTACAGATTTATACTTTTTATGTACAAACATTTTTAAATGGTAAATGGAGTTAATTCCTGTTGGTGGCTGACCTCAAAGTGGTGTTCTCCAGGGCTCAGTATTTAGGCCAGCCTCGTTTATATCTTCATGGATGACCTGGATGAGGGGATCAAGTACACCCTTAATATGTTTGCAGATGAAACCAAGTTAGACAGGAATGTTCAGTTAATGGCCAGATTCAATGATCTGAAGGGTCTTTCCCAACTTAAATCATCCTATTCCACTATTTTACGGAAATAACCACTTCACCTTATATACAAATATTAACTATGAATCTTTGAGACACACAGAAGTCAAAGAAATTGCCTGAGACTACAATGAACTCAATATTTTAGTCACCATTCAGAGTGGTTCCATGGTCATCATCCAAAGTTCAAACTTGCTATGATATTGTTCCTGGAGACAGAAACAAAGATATTTCAATTTTATTTATTTTCACCCGATCCTCAAATATAAATGTCATGACTACAAACCTCAGGTGAACATAATAAAAAAGCTATTAATTTTTGCATACCTTAAAAATTATAATTAGCATTGAACATATCAAATTAAAACAAGTGGTTTAGGACTACTATATGTTTGCTTCTGCCTTTCCTTGAGTATAAATACTGCTGATACTTAATTTAAAATATTTTCTCTCAATCTGTGCTAACACGTTCATAAATCAAATGTGCATCTTAGCTGTTTTTATGATCTCATTTTTCATTTATATCATGATTTGAGGTTCTATACCCATAATTGGGTGCCAAAAAGAGGGTCTATTTTCAGTCCATCCTTACAGTTATAGAGCACTATATTCTAAAGTTATAGAGCACACTTACATTTGCTAAGAATAAGGGGGAGAGAAAAACTGTCAAAAAAAGAGTGAAGAGAGAAAGCAAAAAAAAATTCCATTCCATGAATCATTGTGTCACAGATTAATGTAGGCAGCACTGTCAGAACTGGTTAGACCTAGATTATATGGAAGTTTTCCCCTATCACTATTTTTCATAACTTTGCTGATATTAAGTATGAATTTTCATGGCATGGACCATATCACTAGTATTTTTATATTTACTATTGTGTTTGTAGCTGTATTCATCAAGTCCTGAATTGATGGTGTGGGGTTTTTGTTATTTTGGTAGTTTTTTTCTTAACAATATACCTCTGAGAAATAAGACTGTCTCCAGAACGCTTTTCAATATATTGTAATATGGCTGGTGTGTTATGATTCTTCCATTCACATTGTAATAAACTGCTGCAAAAGCAAAGCAATGTCAGCCCATTTTGCAGAGTTCCTGCCTAATAAGAATAAGTACTCTTGGACATGCAACTTCCATTATCATCAGTAATGGAACAATTACAATGTAAATCAATGTGATGTTTCAGAGTATGGATAATTTGCATATTATGTGTGAGTTTAAACTTCCTGAAGGTATTTAAAACTGTAAATGAATGGAAGTATATTTGGTATGGCAAGTTGAGGTTCTTTCAGTAGCTGGATTTCAAGCAAGAAACCCTATAATTCAATTTTTAAAACCTCAAGGTATCCTATTATGAAGTGTGTCTCATACATCTATACATAAATATTGATATGACTTGCAAACATGTGTAGATGGAAAAAGATGTCTATTTTTTTCTCCTTTTTAATTCCTATCCTGCTGTATAGCAATGACAATGGCATTCATTTAAATCTTTCCACTGATTTTGTGTTTGTGGTTCATGTTCCCTAATATTATTACCTTAGTCCTGTAGCACCAGAGATTCTCATGGGATCCCTGTCCAGTTATTAGCAGGGCCCAGGAGCCTCTGTGTAGGATGGATTCAGTTTGGAGTGACTGTGGGCTGAAAGATCTATAACCAGTAGAATAAAGCTGTCTGTACATCCTGGTTGAACTGATTTAACTCTCTCATACAGTTGAAGCCCTTCAGCCACACAAGTGACAATTTGTTAGTATAAATGTGTCTGTACCAAAATGATCCTTCCCTTACAAAGAATGTAAGATACACCATTAGAAAGTACTTCTGTAACTCTACAACCTGCCTATTTTAGAGGGTGCATCAAAATGCAGGGGTTGTCACTCAAAAATCATACTCATCAAAAGCAAAGTTATACTCAAACCAACTGTGTAAGAGGAGTGAGCTGAGATCAGATTTCGGTCTCTGCATAAGAAACCAAAGTTACTAATTTGGGTTGAGGCTGAACTCTGGGGCCATTTAAATTGTTCCTGCAGTCCAAAATCCTGAATCTCTCTTTCTCCTAAGAATTTAGCTCCAAATAATAGATTTCTTTCACAAACCCACAAAAAATCCAAGCAAGACAGATTGTCTCATGGTCACCTCTCTGCTCACCGTCTCTTCGTCTTAAACATTTAAGTGTTACTGTGTCTGGGAACCAAATTAATAGAGAAGGCTCAACAAGGGATGTGCAAGACAACACAATCAAGGGTTACAACATGTCTTTAGCCCAACTATGCCATGAACAGTTCCCTCAAGAGACCACACACCAAGTAATAACAAAGATCATATAATAATAGAGGAGGAAAAGCCTTGGATTCATTTCTTCAATTACATTTTATAAGACAACAGGTGGCTGTATTAGAATTCTCTAAATACTTTTCCTTCATTGTTCTCCTTTTGGGGTTTATTATTCCTGTCCTTTCCCTAAAGGACACTCAGTCCACAGCTGATGAGGAACATGGGCATCTGCTGAGGGACAGGAATAGCATGATTATTTTCCCTGCTCTGTGTTACAATTCCCTTTCTCTTTCTAGGCTCATACACATGTAGGACCATGCCTCCCATTGACTGATTACTGGCAGGTTTGATTATAAAAATAGCACTCTGCAATTCAGCTGAGTTGCAGGCAACAATGAAGGATTTGCTGGAGATATATTCTTTCTTTGCAGTCCCATTTATCAATGTACAGTTTCTCACTTGCCATTTATCATCTGCTTTTCTGTGCTTCCCTCGACATCTGGAGGATTTGTAGTCTGCTAAGTGGAGCAAGGCCTTGTCTTGAATACCTTACCATCCCTGTCTAGGCAGCATACTCCTGATTTTTCCCCAGTTTAACTTTTCTTTAAATAAACTTGACAGGTTCAATATATCCTCTCTGCAAAGAATATATTGAGAGGAGTAGTAAGCGACAGAGAACAAACTAAAAAGCTACAGCCAAAGGAAAAAAATAGTGAGACAGAGAGAAATGCACCTCTAATGCATGTATGAATTTGTTATAAAAAACGGTAGTGATAATTGCATGTCATTTAACTTGAGAGGACCATAAAACAGTGTGATGGAGTATGCACATGGGTGCCAGGTGGAAAGCAGGTCTTATGTTTTGCAAGTACAATCAGGATGTAGAGATGTGGGACGTAAAGAAGCTTCTTGTTCTCATTAGTTACGAAAGCCGTTATGCATCCTGGTGTATTTGAAAATTCTACAGGATGTCTAAATATCTCACTGCCTTACAGATGTTACAGACCTGAATACCTAAGGAATAATAAGGATAGGAAAAAAAAAAGGAAATTTGGGAGGAAAAATCGGCAAAATAATAACAAAAGAACTCCTTCAAAGAAATTGAGTTAATAAATCAGTTATAAATTTGGAATCACTTTGTTTTGATAGCGACCTTTCAAAATTTCTTTTATTTTCATTTCCAGATGTCAAAACAGGGCATTTTGGCAATTTCAAACCATGATATATTTTCTACAAAATTGAAATGTGGTATTTTTCACAACTGGTCCCTTTCTGCAAATGGTTTCACTTTTGAAGAAAGTTATTATTTTCAAGGTTGAGGAAGGAAATCAACATATAAATGATTTCTGAAAGATTATGATGCTCTTTACCAGTAAAGCACATGCTTGACCAAATAGGGGCTGCCTGTCCAGTTCCAGAAAGGAAAAGGTCGGGGCCCATGTGAGTTTGAGCTTTATCTGGCTGCTCAGCCTAAATAGCATCTTAAGCAGGAAGGGCATGATGAGCTGGGAACTGCTCTGCCCTGTGTCCAGCACCTGGACTAGCCAAATCCCTGACCTGGCCACCAGGTGGAGGAATTATACAGAAGAAAATGTTTTCCCTCTGTAACAGCTACCGTGTGCATTGACATTTTTATGAACGTCTTTAGCATCTGCAGTCAACGAACTGAAAGTTGGCTGAAGTCTGATGGTTTGCCTTGAACTTGAGTCATCATGGAAAGGCCGTCTGGTGCTGCTGGCTAAAGGGTTGGAATGTGACTTAGTAGAGGTGAGTTCACTCTGTGGCTGTTGCAGACTAATAGGGTATCAGGAGAACACCTTGGGACAGTTTCACAGGGGATCTTGCTGAGTTGCTGGTGCTGCACCTGAGCTCAGCAGGGTTTTCACAGAGTTGGGTTCATGTAGCTAAACCACACCAAGGAATGAGCTGACTCCCTCTGAAGCAGCATGGTCCTCTCATATCAGAGGTCCTTCTCTATTTGTTTGGCATTTCCAGACTTCATGTGACACTTGTCACAAATGTTTTCAGGCACATCAGCCATTTACCATTGGAACTCATCCCCTTTGTGTAGTTCTGTGCCCAAAAATTTCTCACGCACGGGATTATGTGAGCAGCAACATCAAGCTCATGGATGGTACCTGGGAATTACTGAGTCTTTTTGCAGTTAACAGGCTTTAACCAAACCATCTGCCTTGCTTGTTAACTGCTTTCTTCTCTCAATTTCCCTATAAAAGTCAAAATCAGATAATATTTTGAGATCTCTGTCCATCATTCAGCCTCTCTATTTTGAGTTTTATGATGCTGACTGTCACAGCAGTATCTGATCTCATTGCACACCAAATTAGTAAAAGCCAGTGTCCCAACGGACCGTGAGGAGGAACAACATGACAGGGCAGTCTTAAATGGTGCCATTTATGACAACTCCACCCAAACTGATAGAATGTGATGGTTTTCACCAGCATCCAAGACTTCCATCCCCCCAAATTTAAATCCCACATCTGTTCACCCCATTATCATCTCTTCAGAGAGTTCATATACCTTCTCAATATATGCATTATGCTAAAATTTTTATATGTATTTAAAAGTACAAGGAAATTCTTTCAAAATATTCTAATGAGGTAGAAGTACTCAATCAAAAAGCAGGAAAAAACTGTAATAGCAACAGAAAAAACAGTAGTAGTTCAAGTAAAAGAATTTTTTGCCTTTATAATAACACTTAACACATTTGTCAGTCTCTTAAATAGAGTTTCAATTGATGGACTGTGGATTAGTCTCAAAGCAACTGGCAAGGCTGTCTTTGAAATATTGCCACTCATGGGTTCGGATAAGAAAATTAGCAAAAGACAAATAAAATAAACATAAATAGTTTTAGTGGAAAGCTTTCTGTGAGCTGCTTCTGTCTTTCTTAATCAACTAAGAATAGGCTGTGATTACAGTAATCATTATGCAATTAATCACTATAATTACTTTTTATTGGAATAAGAGTTTAAAATGCAACTAACATATTTTCTGTTCTTGCTTGACTGGAAGATATTAAGTGCTTGTCAAGAAGTTACTAAAATTATGTCTTAGCAGTTTTTTTCTTTTTGTCATCTTATTATGATTTTTTTTTAATGTGAAACTAACAGTGCAAGTTTATGCACATCCCATACACAGAAAATATTCCTACAAAACAGAGATGTGCAGTTCTCCAAGGGTAATAGGATGCAATTTTTTGTCTACTTAGCGTGCCACATGTTTCTATACAGAGTGTACTTGCATATAGGTTTCTATTGTATGGTCATGATTACAGATGGCCTTGCAGCAATGAAAAAAATCAAACCGGGAGTAAATCAACAATGTAAACCCACTTATCATTGCAAATTTGAAGTTTTGCTGTTCCTGGATTTCTCTCTTTGGGACTTCAGTCGGAAAGCAGCTCCTAACATCTGAAGGATGGGCTATGTGTTTAGAGCTTCTCCTAAGATCAGCCAGGGGACTCAGCCCTTGCAAATACTTCTCACCTCAAGTTTCAATGTAATTGAAAGCAAGAGTTTGCTTCACAGAGGATTACAGTTGGGAACATTTTATGCATATATGCCTATTTCTGTCGTGAGGCTATAGTGGGAGGTGTAAGGGCTGAGTTGGGCTTCTATTTGGTGTTCTTCCCTCACCTCTTCTCTCTTGGGAACTCCTCACCATCAATCTCCTACTCTTTTCTGCCGCATCTCCCCCAGTCCCCACAAATCTCACATGAGAGTCACCAGAAACACTACCTTATCCAGCCCAACAGCCTTCCTACTCTGCAATTACCTATCTCACAGCCCAGGATATTTTCACTATTTCAAATATGTTTAGTAAGATTATTCTTACAGAGTCTTTGCACAGCTGTGGAGAGATACAATCCTTTTCTCTCTACTTACACTGCTGTTTTATGCCATCTTGACTCTGAACATATCCCAGACAGCTATGTGCCCACTGAGGAAACTGTTTTGCTCTATTAAATACAGCCAGGACAATACAGTGTATACATGGAATTGTGAAATTAAGAAAGAAAACTTTTTCAAGTAGGCAACCAGCAAGCAGTCCATGGCTGGATCCACTGATAAACAATTTAAAACTAGACCTGCCTGGACAATGTAAAGGTTTCCAAAATGCTGAGGTGTTCTCCCCAGTGAGTCATTTTATGTTGGTTTCAACAATTATCCCTGGACCCTGAACTTCTGGGTCACATGCAGCCTTACTAGACAAGCAAGCCATCAGGGCTAGGACTGATTTCCAGCACTGATTCTACCCAATAATTTTAAAATATGGAAGAAGTAAAGATGTAGCAAGTATTTAGCTCCAACACTTTCTTATAAAACATTTTATCTGAAAGGCTGGCGTAGGGCATGGATTTAGTTACTGAGAAATTACCTTATTTATAATCACTTTCACCCCACACACTTTTCAGAGATGGATCAACAGTGGCTATTTTTGTTTCCCTGGGCAGGAGGCAAAAATGCTTTTTAAAATGTTGATTATCTCCTGGGATTGGACTCTGACAATCTACTACTAGCAGGCAAACTGAGTGAAATGACTGTTAAATAGAAATTCCTCCCCATGCCTCATCTTTCTAAACAACTCTCTGACTGGCAGAACAAGAGAAATGCTCTTAAACAACAGCTCCTGCCAGTGTGGGACCCTGCCGGTACCTTTCAACAAAGGTGGGAACCAACATAACTTGAGTTTGCCCTGCAGCAGGATTTTACAGGCAACTGCTGGAGCATTTAGGCAGCTAGGAGACTTAAACTCGGAGCAAAGATACTTGTGCAAACATGGACACATTCTTATAGAACATTTTTATTTGAACAGATTAATATTTTCTGACCTCTGGAAAATTTATGATTCTCCTAAGGCGAGTAAAAATGCTTTGTCTACACTAGGGTTTTAATAGACAAAAATTATAATGTCCTAATGGCAGAACTTTTCTCCGTGGATGTCTGTGACACAGTTGGTGATATAAGAGCTTTGGGTAAAGATATGTCAATAACTTCTCCTTGTTTTTTCATCCATTTGTTGAGAATTTTTTTCATAGAATCATACAATTTCCTGAGTTGAATGGGCCCACAGGGATCATCAAGCCCAACTCCTGACCCTGCACAGGACATTCCCAAGAGTCACATCATGTGCCTGAGAGCATTTTCCAAATGCTTCTGGAATTCTGTCAGGCTGGTGCTGTGACCACTTCCCTGGGGAGCTGTTCCAGTGCCCAACCACCCTCTGGGTGAAGAACCTTCTCCAAATATCCAACTTAAACCTCCTCTGGCACAACTTCATGTGTTCCCTAGGGGAATACTGTTACAAAGTTCATTACTGAGGTTTGAAGAGTGGTTGTTTGTTTTGATGAGTGAAGACAGCCTAGCAATTTAGTGTCTAATTAATCATATATACTGTGGGTTTTGAGGCTATTTTGAACTCTCTGCTTGTTTCTTTTAAAATAAATGTAACTTGACTTTATTTCTTTTAATCCCAAACGGAAATATATGTCTCTAAAGTGGCTACTTCCTTATCATCTGTGTTCATAAAATATTTCATGAAATCACAAAGAATTTAAATAGCTCTAAAACTAATTTTTTCAATAACATTTTTGGCTGGACATGTGGGTCAGTTTTAGCCAACTATGATGACTAATTTCCTGCTCTAGGCTTGAAGCTGTTTCCTAAGCATTTGCAAGGACACAGAGTTCCTGGGACATTTGATATGTAAAAAGAAAATTTGTCTCCATTTTGTTTTCTGCTAATTATACTGGCAACTTTTAAAAGTAGTTATATCGGTAGGGGGGTATTTTTTATAGTCCTTGATATCAGTTTCCTTATCATATGTAATTTCTCTTAGAAAAAAACAGTAGGAAGTTTAGGTCCACTCAAATTGTCACTAAGCTTGTTCAGGTGTTATATAACATTATTATCTGAGTTTTACAATCAGGGGCAGGAAGTTTTACATCTCCACATTACTATAACTTATTTTTGGGTGAACTGAGCAGAACAGCACGTGCTGGTTTCACTGAAACTAACAGAAAGGCTTCCTCTTGACTGCACTGGCAACAAGGTTTTTGGCACAAAGGTTTTAGGTTTTAATGCGCCAGCACTGCGGCGCAAAAGCAGCACAGATTTGCCCAGTTTGGGGTTTTATCACAGCCTGTCCCTGAGGCATTGCTCCCTCAACCCCCACTGCTGGGCACCTGCAACCTTACAAAGGCTCACACAGAATACAAATGAGCTTGTTCTGCAGCAATGGGAACAGTGTCCTGTTCTCAGAGCAAAGCAGGGAACGCTTGTCCCCACTGCACCCCCTTAGGTAGCTCTTTGTCACCCAGTGCCTCCTACTGAGGGTGGAAGCTGTTGCTGGACTGAATTTAGGGTCAAAGATCACATTTTCCATTGAAAATACAGCTGATATGCCTAGCCAGCAGGGAAGTGTCAGTTCTCTTTCTCTCTCTGTTTTGTGTTTCATGAGACCAAAGATTTACTACTCCAATGGAGTAAAATTTGGGAATTTATCTTCATTGTTACAAAGCAAGAATGTATTTTGCCTTTGAGCCATGTAGGTGAACACCTGTTCCCTTTGAGTTTTGGCTTTGAACCAATGGTGAAATTCATAATACTTTCAGTCAAAAAGCATCCAGCTCCACCTGGTTTGGACATAAAACCCAGAAGCTTGTCTCAGGTTAAGCTAAACCAGATTTAATTTAAATGCTTGAAGGCTTTTGTTTTAGTTTTGGTGAGTTTGGGTTGATTGGTAACAAAACCCAGTCCCACTAAGTTTGCATGACTTCTGGCTGCCCTAAGGGGATTTTTCAAAGGTGAAGTAATAATACTTTTCTGATCTCAAGTATGTCTTAAAAAAAAAAAGGAAAAAGGTTTCTGTCTCTTTTTTTCTTCCTTTTTTTGGAAAATTCTGGAGACTTAATTAATCCTTGCAAAGCACCAAAGCAAACCAAGTCCTTTAAAAATGCTCTGTGATGTGGTTCAGCCTTTGTAAACTGAATTTAGGGACAGATTTAGCATGTCTGGAAATTACAGACACAAGTCCCTGCACACCAACAAGATAAGAGGAAATATGTGATATTGTCTTTGGCTGCAACCTCTCCCACAAATATGTGCCCTGCATTTTTGAAGGTGTTCTGTAGCATTTGCTTTCTGCTCAATTGACACCTGCTGATGAAAGGGAGCTCCGAGTGATGATCTCAGATTTCTTTAGATCAGAACAAAACTGACAGTCTTTCCGACTAGGGCAGAGAAAATACAGCTTTTCTGCCAAGCTGGGCCATGCAGAAGGATGAGTATGACAAAAAGAACTAGGAAAAATAGAGGGAAATTAGGAAGGCCTGAGCATGGCCTGTTTGCAGTGCTATAAAGTCACTAAAACCTTGAAGGTACCTAAAATATTTGATATTCATGCCACTATATCAAAAGGTCCGGACCTCCATTAAGTATTAAAATTTGTCATTTTAAATTGCTTTTTTTGCCAGCACTAGCAATATAGATATTGAAATTTCCTTAGAAAGTGCTTATCTCATCAGGAGTAAAATTATAGTATATGAAATACTAATTACAGTATTGTGAAGAAAGGTGAACTTTCTGGTGACATTTTATCTATTAATTGAATACTAATTTTCTCCTTTCTCAAAGCAGAAGATGCTACACATTGTGGTTTCAGTTACTTTCTCATCAGAATCTCTTTTAAAAATATGTATATAAAAAGGATTTTTCAAAATATTCTTGAAAATCCATTATTCCACAGAAGAAGCTGAGTTTTGATCATACCTGAATGAGAGTTCGTCAGTATGCACTGAGAAATTCTTCATGATTGCTAGCCAGTGGAATAATGTAAGAAACTCATCCTAGAGTAATGAAGAACCATGCTGCTGGAAAAAAAAACCAATGTTTTGTTTTGTTTTCTTTTGCTTTAATTTTTATTCTATTTTTTTATTTTATAATTTAATTTAATTTTGTATTTTATTTTAAACACATATTACAAAGTTCTGTTGTAACAGAGTAGAGAATTTTTTTATTCTTTTTTTGGTGGTTTACTTCTATTTTCAGGGAATGATCTGATTTAGGTAACTGTTCCTAAGATCAGGTACCATCCTCCTTAGAAACGTGATTATCATTGGCTGACATCTTCATTTAAATATTTGTCTTGTTTCCTATGTGTTCAAATAAAATCAGTTGAAAGGAAATCTACAGTGCTTTTGGTTTCAGAACTTTTTCTCATTTTTCATTTCTTTGGTGCAATTTTTCTTTGCTCTGTGTTTGTTCTTTGTCAAAGGCTGTCAGTCTGATCTCATGAAATGTCATACTGGGACTATAAAATATTAAATAAGTTTGTATAAGTTTTGGATATCTAAGGAAAGCCATTTCATTATGTCTCAGTTGTACACAGTTCAGTTATGATGTGCTTTGGTCAGGATGAAAATAACATTTTTTAAAAGTCTCCATAAATATTTTATCTGACAAATTTATCTTCTCTTTCCACCCAAATAATAGCACCTTCAAATAGATGAGTTTACTTACCTTTTTTTCACATATATTTGGAGATTTTTTTTCTTTCTGTGCACAAAGGCAAGCCTCAAATGTCCTGTGCTCACTGTGTTAAAATCCAGCTAGATGCCCAGAAGAGATTTATTAAATCAGTCCCAAGGTTTTGCTTTCATGATTGACAGCAAAAAGGCACAATCTATTCAACCACAAATACATTTGCATGAGTGTTCATCACAATGGTTCCACTTGCAACTTTAGCATTCATTTTTGGTAAATATTTGACCACTCATTCCACATGGAATGCAAACAGAAATGTGCAGACAGGAAAAATGAGAATAAATGCATTGGAAAACCACATCTTTTTCACACTGAATTTTTTTCCTTTTCTTGCACATATCCTGGTATTTTCAGACAGCTTTTAGCCTCTACTTTTAAATTACACTGTTGTCCAAAATTTTACTCTGTGGTCAGTCATTCCTGGAGTTGAGTAGGCAAATAATTTGGGTACAGACCTCCTGCTTGTGCAATTTTTTTCACTGCATATTCTATGAATGGTAGAGTTCGCTTGCTTCTGATCAGGAAAGGACTGTTCAGTGTGACTTTCAACTGGGCTAATTATCTACTGCCAAGGGACATAGTAGCACACAGAATTGGAATAAGAAACCATCAACTGATTTGGATTTTTGTCAGTGAGTGAGGATAGTTAAACTATTTATTTTAGTGGCTATAATGAGAGGTGCTTGCTTTTATCTGTCTGCTTATTTCAAAGCTATGGCCAGTTATGTATGAGGAGAACACAATCAAGTAAGGAACACCTATAAAAGGCAATTTATAAGGCTTGTTCCTGCAAACCTGACATATTACTTTCTTACTGATTTCAGTGGGTGGGCTTGTGCCTGTCCCAGCTACAAGACTCAACCTGTGGATAAATCTGGTGTCGTAAATCCTTTGTCTGAGGAAGAAAAATAGGAATCATACGCTATGTGAATGAGCTGCAAGCTGCTAATCATCATTCCACTGTAGTTCATTTCCACTTTTAGCACCTATTATGTAAAAAGGGAATATACTTCACTAAAACACGAGTTTCATTGATAGGAGTGGGAGTATAAAAAGTGGTGATCATCAACCCTTCATCTTCCCAAGGTTTTACCACACCACCATCCTCCGAGTGGCTGCACTGGCATTATGATCATGATTAGCTCCCTCTGATTGATGTCAGGCAGGTGAAGTAGGTTCTTGTGCTGCAACAGGGCCTCCTGCTAAATACAGAACCACTTCTAATAGCTCTGTAAATCAAGTGCACGAAGATAATAGTTTTTATCTACAGATCTGGAGGTTGTTTATGGCAGGTGAAGTACTCAAAAATACACATCGTCTTATTTCTCAGAGAAACATGTGGCCAACAGTTAAATCCTAATAAAGTACTTTCCCAGAATCTATTTGCTGTAAAGAAATGGCTATCTCGAGCAATAAATACAGACCTTGAATTCTTCACCAGCTAAGCAGAGGGTTTTCAGAGAAGATACGTGTTAAAGGAACAAGGAATAGTCACTGTTGTAATGAATGATCACTTTGTATACACATAAGTAAAAAAGCAATACTATTGACTCTCACATTTATGCCTTTCTGCTGAAATTTGAACCTGCAGACAACTCAGTAGGTGATGTTTTCATGCATCAGATAGGCATTTATCCAGATATTGAACATATTACTATTACACAATTTGTCTTACTGCGACTTTGAATTGTGTCCATCTGCACATATTTAAAATGAAACATGGTCAATTGATTAAGTGGAGGAGAGACTGATTTTTAGGCTAAAGTGTGATGACAATAAGCAATTTGACTTTCAAAAATTTCAACCTCAAATATTCTTGACATCCCTGACGTTATGAAATCCTTATTTTTAAAGTGTAAACTCTTCAATATTTACATGAGTTGTTAAAGAAATGGTTTCCTTCAATCATGTTTTGCTTCCTCCATTTATCCTGTTTCTCTGCTCTCCTGGATGTCTTTGGGCAGTGAGATCTCAGTGTGGCATGTAGTGGCTTAGGAATGGTATCCCTCAATTTAGTGTTCCCACCAAAACACCTCAGATTGGGTGCTGCTCTCTCACTGCTCCCCTCCTGCTGCGGCCACTGGAGAGGAGAATTGGAGGCAGGAAAAGGTAAAGATCACGGGCTGAGATAAGGACAATTTACTAGAAACAGCAATGAAATAAGAAAGCGAACAGTGACAGTGATACTAAAAACTGAGTGTACAGGAAAAGCAAATGATGCACACAATTGCTCCAAATGCAGAACCTGGCACTGCCTGAGCCCATTCCCTGGCAAACCCTGAAGAACAAAGCCCCCTGACCACTGTGCCCCTTTCACAGGGCGGGAGGTTGTATTGGATAACCCCAGGCTCCTGGCACAGCCCCTCGTGGCTGCTGCAAAAGTTAACCCTGGCATGGCCAGAACCACAACACATTGTTTGGAGGGATTGGTGACTGCTCTTCCTAATATGATTTTCTTTTTAAAAACCTGCCTTAGCAGGAGAGTTTCCCAAAAAGGAAAAAGTCTTCCTTTTTCTATTTGATTTCCGTTCCTATTCAACACACGGAGTATTTTGGAAAATGTTGTTTTCTTTTTTTTTTGATAATTGCCTTTGGAAAACAATCGTAAAGGAAACGAAAAATTGCTAAATATTATTTTGTGAAAAATATTATCTGCAGAAATAAAAGATGAACTGATTTCATTAATATATAATGTCAATATATTAATATTACCTGATGATCCTTCCTCCTTACCTGCAAGATGTCTCCTTTTTTCAATGAAAATTTTTTTTTAATAGAACAAGGAATTCTGAAGGCTTTTTTTTATTGTTTCCTTAGAGGTTATGAATTTTTGCTCTTACCAAAGACTTTTATTAACAGGCAAGTTCATTAAGAAACATAATTTTGTGAATATTATAGTAAGAATTATCTCTGCATGGCGCTCAAGATGCACATGTGAAAAGCTGTAAAAAACTAAAAAGCATGCACATCTATAATTGTTGTGAGTTTGTGGTAAGACCCATGTATTTTGAAAGAGAAAGCTCACTTTCAAAAGAGAGCACCTATTATCTGTCCCATACAAAAACACCATAAAAGAGAATTCCTTGCTCAAAAAACTGTAAAGGGAATAGAATTGAAAAGTATAAAGGAGAAAAGAGAGGGGCTAGACAAACAATCTTTCAAATGTTCAGATTATATTTTTATTTTTAAATATGAATAAATGGCCAGTTTTTATAGAAATCCTCCTGTATTATGAGGGTTGTACAAGACATCATATAAGTGCTTTGATCCCCAGAGAACAAACAGTCAGGGCAACAGGAGAATTTTTTTTTTCTGTCTGGGTCTCTGAAAGAGTCAGATTTCATGAAGGGTAAGTCTCTGAGGTATTAGAAAGCATTTTGTGGTCAAGTTCCCCAAAATAAGGATTTTGTTGTCTAATTGCATTTTTCAAGGCTTCAGGTGTGTTTGTGTGCAGAACACACAAGGGCATGCATTGACAGGACAGGAGGGAATGGCTTCAAACTGAAAGAGGATAGGTTTAGACTGCATATTAGGAAGAAAATTGTTGTTGTGAGGGCGGTGATCCACTGGCACAGGTTGCCCAGAAAAGCTGTGGATGCCCCATCCCTGGAAGTGTTCAAGGCCAGGTTGGATGGGGCTTTGTGCAACCTGATCCAGTGGAAGGTGTCACTGCCCATGGGACTGGGGTTGAATCTAGATAATTTGTCAGGTCTCCTTCAAACTGAACCATTCCATGATTCTGAGAACATTAATATATACATAGACTGCATTGCTGACCTTAAAACCATCATCCAAAACATCCACAGGCTGTAAAAATATGACAAGCAGAGAAAAGCACTGTTTTGATAAAATGTGCTTCACTGAGTAAAATCCACACAGCAACGCATTGTAATTTGAGGAAAACACCTGGATCACCAGCTAATGCCATGCTCGTGCAGATGAGTGCTGGCCTGAGCACTCCAGGAATGATTATTCACTCAGAGCTGCATTAGAGAAAAAACACTTGCAAGCAGGTAAATGAGATGTTTGACACCTTGGGAAAACAAGAGAGAAGTGAGAGGACCTGGCAGGATGATATTCAGTGGAGGATTTACAAAACAACATGCCACTAATTCATGAGACAAAACAATCCTGGACTGTGCAGGATTCAGGAAGCCACGCATGTGCTCTCTCTTAGCTCTGAATAAGCAATTTAAGTGTGAGCCTAACTCTTAGCTGCAGACCCATTTACCTCAGTGGGAGTATTTGTCTTCTAAAAAGTAAGCATATGCTAAATATCTTGTACAATTGGGACACATTTACATCTTTAAGTAGGAGAAGCAGCATGGGTGATGGAGTAAGTAATTTCTTCATCTCAGGCGGAGATAAAAAATAAAATAAAAAATATGAAGAACAAATGAGTAAGTGGTGTATTAGAGTGGTAAGTGTTTGCCTGTAAATTGTTAGCAAACTTGAGCCATTAACATGAATTCACATTTCCAAAAAGGCGGTGTGGAGAGTTACTGTTAACACACGTCATAAACATCTCTAATTATCAACAGTCATAAATGCCCCCAATGTTAAAACACATCAACCCACAAAAAAATGTACAAAATAACTCCGTGACTATGCATGTGTAATTTTCTCAAGTCTCACTGTTTGGGGTGATTTTCTTCCTGCGATCCCTGCTCAGCAGGTTTGTGTGTCATTGTCCAAGTTCAGGGATGGTGGGAGAGAGAAAAAAACACAATGAGGAAGTTTCTTTCAACACTGCATTTGTGCCCATGCTGTGCATACACAGAGCCCACTATGTTATCTCCTGGCTATACTGATGCTGCCATAACACCTCCTTCTGCCATGCCCTCTGAGGAACAAAAAATAGAAACAAAGGCGTTTGGGAGGCCAAGGTAGCTGGGGAACAGTGAAGTTCATACAATTAGCCCAAGACATAGAGAAGCACCTATTCAATTGAAATTAAGTGCCTTCTATATGCCTCTGATCTTACTCATCCTACATTTCAAACAACCCTATTGAAAGAATTCTGACAGCACAAGAAATTGTACTTTAGCCCATCTTTCTGAGATGGACCTGTATTTTCAAGCAGCTTGTGACTTTTATGCTCTTGAAGCACCAAAGGGGCTTGTTTCATCCAGATATATTTTTAAAAATTAGGTATTGCTCGGTCTTACTTGGGCAGTTGAAGAGAAGGATTTAGTAGCCATTTCCACTAGTCAAACTCTTCCCAGCCCTCTGCCCTCATATAAATCTGAGTTGCAAGGGTTTGAGCTCAGCCTCTCTAGCAGAAAGATTGGATGAGCAGAGCATGTTGAGTTTAGATAGAGGCACAAGGCAGCAGATCCCAGTAAGGACTAAATCTCTCAGCATAGTCATGTTCTTGCTCCAGTAAATTTGACCCATATTCAATTATTTATGAGCAAACAGGCTCATGCCTAGAGATAATAGGAGAAAGTGAGTATAAGTGAGTCTTTGTGGACTCATGTGCAGTTCATTCTCTGCATGTAGATTTTCAGTTGTAATAAGATTTTTGTGAATATTTGGCCTATCAACTTTGAAAAATAATTTTTTGTTTAAGTTTGCCTTGTTCAAATATGGTGCTGTTAGTCCTTCCTTCCACTGCATCACAGAAAAGTCACTGATAAAATTTATATTCATAAGTTTTTAGTCTTAAGGAACTGGCAGAAAAATTAGGTACATGTTGGAACATTTTCCTATACATAAGCACTGAAAATCCATCTGTTCCAATTCTTTCCCATTTCTTGAATTCTCATAGCACAAGCAATTTCTCTGTGTGCAAGTACACAACTGGACAAGGCAACCAGGAACAATGATACCAAATGTAGAGGTTTTGTGTGTACTTTATCTCTGCATCCCACAAATATTCTGTAACTAAACCACGCACAAATGCACATATGTAATTGTCTTTATTTCTTTGTGACATTTATAACATTTTGTAACTTACAAGCTAAATAGTGCAGAAAGGAAAGAATGACAAGAAGAAGATACCAGGTAAATAACAGATTCTTTTTTTCTAGATGCTGTAGTATTAGGAATTTCTTCATTTTAAACACTTTCTCATTGACTGAATATGGAGCACAGACAGACATATAAAAAAAGAGTTACGCAAAAAAGCATTCTGAATCTACCACTTTTATGTAGCACTCATCACCATGTTATTGGAGTGCCATGCCTGCACACACCCTCAGCAAAGGCACAAACAGGTAGTGCAAGAATTATCCTGTAGGAAAACCGTTCTCCCCAACCCATTGTCTGAGCGAATGTAAAAAAGATGCCTTTGTGTTTCTGGGTGGTAATAGAAGTGCCAGAATCAATTATCTCTGAGATCTCTCGGGCAGTAGGAGCAGGCATGTCTGACAAGGCAAGGGCCACTTGCCATGCCATTAATTGAGTCTGAGATATGTAACACAGACAACAGCTCCCTGTGATTGCAGGATCCACTTGTCCTCTGGTCCTTTCAGGGGCAAGCCCATTACTAGAGATGAAGAACCAGGAATTACATGCCCAGATTGGATGTTCCATACATACAAGGCAAGTTAGGAGTCTCTTGGGTCACTTCTATTTACTAACCTTGTGCTTGGACATGCACTTGGGATAGCAGATGAGAGGGAAGTGACACGTCATGGGGTAGAGCAGCTGCAGCTGCTGTGAAATAGCAGAGATCAGTGTGATGAGCCCATTTTGAGGATTGCTGTATATAATCACCCCAAGTGTGCTGAGCAAATCATCTGCTCACTGAAGAATTCATAAATTGCTTGCTAATATCATCTGGGGAGGGGAGGGTGCCTTTGACTTCTGCTGGCTTTCCTGAACAGAGATTTCCATCAGTAGCTCCTGACATCAGATATGGTACCCAAGAACCCTAAGAATTTCTGTCCTAACTCATACACTTCACAGGACTTGAATTGTTGTGTTTGGTGGTTTTGGGTTTTGGTTTTGTTTGTTTTTGTTGTTTTTTGTTTTTTTTTTTTTTAATATAAATTGCCATATTAAAGAAGTCTTATGATATAACAAATTTAAACAATAGGAGAAAAAATTCTATTTACTGTTATATGAATAGACTAATGAGGTCTTTTATCAAGCTTGGATCTCTTTTCCCTTCCCCTCATTTTATTAACTGATGTTCAAATAAAATGAATTTGCCTTATGACTCAGAATACTCAGATCTGACAAATTAACAGCCAAATTGTTTTGGTGCAGTATTTCAGTGATTATCAAGAGGACTGTTAGTCACTGATGCACTTGCTCAAGAAAGATGATAAACCCTCTTGTCAGTCATTTCACCAACAGTTGAAGCAACATGGAAAACAATCCTGCCTCGGGCACCTCAGTACAGCTTCGGGAATGGAGAGGGTGTTTTTGTTTAGCTGTTGTACCTGATCCACCTCAGACCTGTTGAAGAAATGTGTGTGAGCACCCACATCGGTGGGACTGATTTTTTAGCATCTAGTTGTTCTGCAAAACTGTGGCTTCCAAGGGGGTGAAAAAACCTTTCAATTTCTGTTGAAATCCTATGGAAATCAAAAACTGCCACCAAAATACACCTGAGGACACATTTATACCCATTGTAAACATAGATTGGTTGTTAAAGAAAATTTATTCCCTGAAAGGGTTGTCAAGCACTGTAACAGGCTGTTCAGGACAGCAGCGGAGTTGCCAGCCCTGGAGGTATACAAAAGATATGTAGATGTGGAAAATGGGGACATGGTTTAGTGGTGGCCTTGGCAGGGCTGAGTTAACAGCTGGACTCGATGATCTCAGGGATTTGTTTCAACCTAAATGATTCTTAGACTCTGTGATTCTTTTCTATATGAAATTAACTAAAAAAAAAAAAGAAAGAAAACCTGTCCTTCATCAGGTAGCAAACTGTGTAAGAAACCACCATATAGCAAACAGACACAGTACATCTCTCTCCTTTTTTCGTTGATCACCCTCTCTCTATTACACTATAGACTACAGAGCTGAGGCAGGGAGGCACCAAAACCCTCCAAAGAGGTGGCTAAACTGAATGGAAACAGCTTTAAATCTAGAACAAGTAACAGTTGATTTTATCCAGATTTTTGGGGTTTTTTTAACAACAATGGAGAGGCAAAAAGGGTCCATCAGAAGGCTAGCACCTTGAATCCAGTTCTTTTGTAAGATGGACAAAATTAATGCCAAAAGCTTCAATTTCAGGTGCATGTTTTGGCCAACTCAAGAATGGGAAGTCTGCTTCATTCTCCTCAAACTGGATCTTATACAATGAGGAAGGCAAAGCCCAAGGGACAGAACCCCAATTAGACAGGAGGGAGTTAAAGAGAGGACAATTTTATCATGCTAGTGTACTTTATCATTGCCACTGCATGTGAGAGTAAAAAAGTTGCTCAGGGCTAGTAGGTATTAGAAAGAGCTCCACTAAGGTAAACACTGTTAATTCTCCCCAGATTACAGTGGTAGTGGCCAGAGTGAATTAATATCATGACATGTTTCAATTTCTACAGTGTCTCAAGTCTAAGTCATAATATCAGATTATATCATAGCTAAACAAAGTTTCAGAAAGAAGTTGATTTTCAGAGATTTTCCATTTTAATACAACAAAAAAATAAAAAAAACACCTATGTTATAACATAGATCATATGTTCAGATTTGGGGGAAAAAAAGGGAGGGGTGAGTGATTTGACTGCTGAGTTTAACAGTCAAAGACCTTATGCACCTTCAGTGACCTTCCAAGTGACCCTTAGTTAAACTGGTTTCAAAACTACATAAAAAATAGAGAAACACAGTGTTCTGATAACTGCTGTAGTGTTCTCTTATTACTTTTATTGTTTATTTAATGGTTAGTTACAGAAGTGAATCAAGACTACAGCTTTCAGTGCCAGATGCTTTGTATGTATAAGGCTGTATGCACTGCTCTATCATCTGACATTAAATTTGAAACTCTAATTTGGCTAAACATCAAACATTTTTAGGATGAAGGTCTACAGACCCTGTGCTTAAAGAAACCTAAATCTGGTTCTGTAACCCCATACAAACATGTCAGCTATTGCTAAAATCTTGTATAAATAAGATAATAGCTAACATGTTCTCCATCTGTGTGAAACATCTATAGCCCCTTGCAGTATCCTTAATGTCTTTTCTGACTTTCCATCAAGTTTATCAGAAGATCTGTTTGTCAATTATTCTTTGCCGCTGGATATTTTTTGCTTGAGAAATCTCTTAAGGGAACTGGTGACATTATGTCATGTACAGTGTCCTGGCCTGTCCTGAAATTATTGTGTTCATTGTACAGACATTGCAGAGTTACTCTATGAAATGCTCAATTCAACATGGCTCAAAGTGCATGGTAACTTTATTGAGTTCTAGGCTCACTGAATTCCTTTCCTTTTGGAAACCAGAAATGTAAGCAGATATGCAGGATTCCTTAATGCTTTTTTTTCTGAGACTGGCACTCATAAAAGGGTGTTGTATTGGGATCTTTTTTATATTAGTCAGTGTATTAGGCCCCCTTTTTTGACAATTTTTTTCTGCTGATGACTCTTATATCTAAACCTACAAGTTATGTGAAGTTTTATTTTTAAAAAGTACCTCAACCCTCCTATTTTCTTTGCAAGTTAAGCACATGCTGAAGTGTTTCAAGAATCTTCTTGTTCTTAAATGTCAAGTCAGAGTTGAGAATGGATTTAAACTCTCTGGACAAAAAATTATCTTCATTATTTATGGCATAGAAGGGAACAGAGACATTTGAGAAATTTTGGTGTACGTATGAGAAATAATGGTTCTTGGATGGACACATAAAGACTTAATGTTTGTTAAGAGTACTGTACCCTGAAAGGGAAAAAAATCCTAAACCAAACTAAAATAACCCAACCAAACAAAAACAAACCTCTCAGCAAACAACCCAAATTCAACAAGTTTGTTTTCCAAACTGTCAATGGAATTTAAAATATGTCAAATTAGTTTGAAAATCTCGATGTATTTACAAGTATTTTTTTCATAAATGTCTTTTCCATCTAGTTTTATAGAATTCTATTGATGAAACTCTTTGCTGAAAAGCTAAAAGTCCTTGGAGTTATTGAACATGGAAAGTTATCTTAGGGACAGTATTATTTTAAAAATCTCTCAGAGCATAAGATTTAAATATATATATATATATACACATTTAAAAGTAGCATCTTTTGCAATATGTAGCCTAACTCTGCCTTTGATCATGAACTTCTCAGTACTGCTACTTAAGATACAGGTACTTAGGCAAAATATTTCTATTTTTCTGAAAACTGCTGTGATCATGTTGAGATACCAATCAGCTAATGAAGTCAATGAAGACATGCAAATGAATTCTGATTTAGCTCCTGGTATCTGTGTCTGGTGTGTCCCATCACATTATCATTTTCTTTACCTACAGCATTAATATGAAATGACAACTCTTAATATCAGCTGAGCTGACACAATGCAATATGACAACAATGTAAAAGAATACACTGCATAAAGACTGTTTTTTACTCTTCATTTCCAACAGGCTCTACATGAGCTAAAATAAACCAAAGTGATGAGATGCCAGTTTGCCACAACTGCTGTGAATGCCTAGAAACAGTGCTGTCTACCGTCTCACCAATTTGTTTTCAGGAAGTTGAGATTAAATGCTACATTTTAAGAGTTACGTAACCTATTTTATGTATTAGCTTCATACGGTTCCTGTGGAACTTGAACACATTAAATTCATTAGAAGCTTAACTTAGAGGGATTTTCTTGAGCTTGAGTGTATGGGCAAAGGTTGCTTGACTGGGGCATTTGGTTTATTCAAAGTTTCTCAATCAATCATTTCTGTTAAGCTTTTGACTGCCAGGTACTGAGTTGGTTTGCACTTTCTACCTCCATGAAAAACCTCCCTTCCATTATTTTGTCAGTAAATGGGGTTACACAAGAGGATTGGTTTCCATCCCAGAGCTACAATACACTACCACATGACCTCTTGGACTTTTCTTGTTGCCCCAACTAAAACTGGTTAGCACAAAAATTAAAGTTATAATGTGTATGAATGAGGGTTGTCTGATATATATACATACTTCTGTATGTCCATCCCGCTTGTTCTCTAGGGTGTTTTGAAAGCATAGGTTGTCTTTCTCAGGACAATAAGGTAGACCTCACTGAGAGCAGAAGCACCTTTAGATCTGAGCTTATTCTATTGAATTATCTTGCAGCACAGACAGACATGCATAGCCTTGCAGTGAAGCATGGGTTTAAATAACAAAGGGTTTTGGAAAACTGCTTGAGCTCCATTCACATAAAGTTGCATCAAATTATCTACCACACATTACAATTCTTTGCCATGAGCTTGAAAGGATAACTGGCTCTCCTCAGGACTAATGTATGTACTGGAACAAACCTCTGTTTTTTTCACATTATAAAATCTTTGTTTCCTCTTGGAAGCACAAGAGTTTTGACCTCTCCAGTAAATAGGATTAAAGTTCTTAGAACCTTGCAGGCATTTGCTAGTTATTGCTCACAGCATCCTAAGAGGAAGATAAGAAATTGCTGCTGCTTCATTTTATATCCTGGTAAAAAACAGGAGCAAAGAAAAGCCGAGGAATTTACAAAGGCTTTTGTTTATACCTCACCTAACACTGAGGACTCTGGACAGCAGGTGCTGAAGTTATGTGATTACATTGTGCTTGAAGTAAATAAAGGAAAACATTCCCTTTAAAAGATGAAAAGCGATGAAGATCTTTTCTTCTTAAATATGAATGGTTATATTAATATTTTTAATATTAATTCCATTGTATTAATTCTAAATGGGAACATATTTTATGAACTGTTAAGAAAATTTGAAGTTTAACCTTTGAGAATAAACCACATAAATGTGTATTGTCTTTCAGTACTTTGAGCAGTGCTCAAGCTGCTAAATATTAGAAGCAGTGTTAAAATTTCTCTGCCATTGCACACTAGCAGAAAATCTCTCTTGTATTTTCTACTAGGAAATTTTCAGATTTTGCTTTTTTCCGGAAAGGTTAGGTCATTTTCTGCAAATATTCACAGAAACTTGCTCTTCTGCCCTGATATTGGGAAAGCATATCCCTCACTGCTGTCTGCTAACACTGGTTCTTGATTCTGATCTAATTCCCTTCATCAGTGAGATTATTCCTTCTTGCCATTTGCTAGAACCTGAATATGGCATCAAACACTTGATGGGAAACATGAGGTTCTGGAGGGAATATGACAGTTTATGTCCTGGTTTCTGCTGGGACAGAATTAATCTTCACCCTAGGTAGCTGGTATGGTGCTGCAGGGTTTGGATTTAGTATGAAAACTGTGTTGCTAACACATTGATATTTTAGTTTTCGCTGAGTTGTGCTAACCCCAAGTGCAGCTTCCAATGCACGGATGCACAAAAAGCTGTGAGGGAGCATGAGCAGCACAGCTGACCCAGAGTGACCAAAGGGATATTCCACACTATAGAACATCACATCACTATATGTACTGGGCTGAGTTGGCCAATTGCTGCTCTGGGATGACCTCGGCATTGGTCAGTGGGTGATGAGCAATGGTATTGTGCATTCCTTGTCTGTCTTGGGTTTTGGTTCTCTCTTTTGTTTTTTCCCTGTTTGTTGTTGTTATTATAATCATCATCATTATTTTGTTGTTTCAATAATACATTGCTATTATTGGTATTTTTATTTTTTATTCAAATTTTAAACGGTTCTTACCTGAATTCACACATTTTATCTATTTTTCCAATTCTCCCCATCCCTCCAGGAGTGGGGTAAAGACAGTGGCTGCTGTCTGGAGTTACGTAGCTGTTGTCTGAAGTTAAACCATGACAACATGAAATGAGAAATAATTCAGAATCCTCCCTTCTCTTGTGATATGGAACAGCTTTTTCTCCCTGTCAGATGCTTCACATCTGTCATAGAATATTTGATACCCCTGCATCCATCACATACTGTGTCTTAGATCAAATGCCAAGCAGTTCACATCATTTCAATTCATCACAAAGCCGAATATGTGTCTGCACTGGGACCAGGAAATATAAGCTAACAAATCCAACTAAATATAGAGAAGTCATTGACTCTTCTGTTGGTCTGTGCTCCAGGAGCAGACAGAGGCTTCGCAAGCTTCTTGATGTGGAAATCTTTCAAAGGAAGTTTAACCCAGCTATAGAAAAATCCTGTGGTCATATGAGGATGCTTTCACCTTTTCTTTCACTTACTGTTTCCTTATAGTTTGATTATAGCTCAGGTAGCTCTGGAACAAACACTAGGTTTCCTTCTAAGTTTTTCTGAAATTCCATATTGGTGGGATTCCCTGGAATGTCTGAATCTGTGTTTTGGATAGGCAAGACAGGTTTACCCTATGACCACTTTTTTAAGCATCATATGGTTATTCTATGCTGTTATTATTTTTGTTTGAATTCAATAGTCACTGGCAGGAGAAGATAAGGAATTAGCATCTATTGCCAGATGAAATTAGGACAATAATATTTTAAAGGGTAATAATGTTAAAGTAAAGGGTCAGAGTTTTGAAATGAGCTGGGGTGCAACGAGTGCTCCATGATCTTAATGTGAAAGGAGGTTCCCATCTTCTTCTCTCCAACAAAGACGATGGAGGATTTATGGTCCTTTGACCTTGAGGGGATTGCATGGAGTTCAGTGGAAGCATTACATGACACAAAGCCAGGTATTATTTATTAATAATAAATTAATAAGGAAGGAGACAGCATAACGAAAGGAAGGAGATGGCACAATGAGCAGGGAGGGCACTTGTATTCAAACAATTTGGATTCAGAATGTTTAATCTGATGAGTTTTAAATCAGCCTCAACATAAAAAAAAAGCAGTACAGAACCCTCAGAACTCAATGACTGTTAGGTGTTTTCAAGTGGTCTGAAAAATGTGAAGTATGTAAATACCAGTGTTATTACCAAAGTCTCATGTTTATATCTCATTGTTTGTACAACCAAAGGCTCATAGGCTTTTAAAATTACCATTCCTGCACAAGGTCATTCTTTCAACACATCATCTAATTTTATCCGTATGAAGGTTAATCATTGAAGGTAATTATCTACAGCCAACACAGAGAATGTAGCACCTCCACAGGCAATCCATCCTACACATTCCAGATATCTATTCTTGAAAGGAACTAATTGCTTAGTACTGATGCCAGTATCTCTTCATTAAAATCACAGGAAATTTAAGCAATTTGGTTATTTAAACTGCCCAATTTTTTATAACTAAAGTTGAGCAAAATAAATGGCATTTGAGGCAATTTGTCTTCCAAGGAGAGACTGAGACCTATGTGAGGTCCAGTGATTAACAAAAGTCCTTAGCATCCTCTGTGGAATTTTCCTTGTGGAAAACCATGTCAATTTGAGCCATTGAGGGTATGAGCTTCAGAGGGAGCTTTGTTGAAAATAGCCTTCAGAACCTACAGGGAGGGAGGGATGGATTCATGCGTGAATACATGGATGCTAAAGGCTGTTATAAAATGAAACAACTAATTGAGTCTGGAGCCTTTGAGGGTTTAATGGTAATAACACCCAGAAATAGCGCAGTAATTTGAACACGCCAAATTTTGGAGGTTTCTTTGATGTGTGGTAGAAAGTAATTTGAATCAGCATGAGAGTCTGAATCAAACAACGTAAGCCCTACCATAACCCGCTGGGGCTGGCATTCTTCTGGCTCGATAAAAGGTTTCTCAAGGCATTAAGTAAAGTCCATGGGGGGTGGGAATATAAACACAAACAGAAGCCACTGAAATGTAAACTCCAGTTTTCCCTTCCTTCTCATCTTTCTTCCATCTCCCAAGAATGGATTTGTCATGAGGTTCATAACATAATGTGTGTTTAAAAAAAAAAAAAAAAATATATATATATATACACACACACATATATATATACTGGACATCTAGCAAAGTTTCTGGTGTGGAACACTTGTTAAGGTAATTTTTCACCTACTTGTGACAAGCTTGGACACAAATATTTTACGATAGGAACAATCTCCTATTTAAACACCACTGTTTTGGTCATGCCAGTGTAACTCAGGTTCAGCATCTCTGAACAAAGCAAAGGTTGCAGCTCAGCCCTGGCAGGTTGGAGCTGAGGTGGAAGGAAGTTCATCCATCCCCATGCACCGACCCGGCGTGTTCATCCAGATCAACCTGTGCCATTGCCAAGAGGCATCTTTGGGGTTGTTCTTCTTCCCAGAAGTGCAGCTTTTGTCATATAAAATGTTGAGTTGTATCAGCTGCAGCTGCCACTCCACACACAAAGATGATAGCTCAAGTGGAAAGCTTTAGCTGCTGAACACAGCATCAGAACAGCTCGGCTTTAAAGCCTTGAGATTATTTAGAGCCACTGTGTTTAGAGCCTTTAGGGAAAGAATACCAGACAAGTTAGATCACTATGAAAAATGATCACTAGGGACTGCAATACATAATAAGGTATATAAATAAGTGTCACACAAAACTGCCGTAGAAAAATAAAAAACAAAGCTTACAACGTTCTTCCACATAATGGCTTTATGGAAACATTACAATATTACACAGAGCTTGGAGTACAATATGAACCCCTGCAGACTCTGAAATGTGGTAAGCTGTAGGGTACAGGAACCCACAGAGCAGCAAAAGCAAAGGTTTAATGGTATTTCAAATGTTATGACTATACAGAAGGAGGAATCTGCGATCTAATCTTTTTCAGAATTCTTTGTGCATGGCAGAATAAGCAGGGACTCTGATGCTGTCCTCTAAATCCAGCTGTGGCCAAGCAAACTCTGGTAAGGACAGCAGTTAAGAGAAATAGTTTGCAAAGGTAGGGCTTAGGATATCATCGAGGTCTGCACAGCTCTTGTTTCTCAGTGCACTTCTTATTGCACTGAGAAGTTCACTGTGCATCACTGGCATGTGCATAAGTTTCCATTCTGAGAGACCCTTCCCTCATGAAACAAATAAATTTTGCTTCCACAGGCAGAAAGATTGAAAGACTTGAATGGTCAGACTCCATGACATTTGCCTTGAACTGAAAGTCACTTCACTTCCACGGGAGGTTCCTGGAAACCTAAAGGAAAAGAATTTGGTTTCTAAAGTAGGATAGGGTACTTCTAGGTTAAAAGAAGTCACTGCAAGCTTTGGAAGGATTATAAAATTGCTCAAGTTTCTGTGGAGTGTCATCAACTGGAATTCAGACAGCACTTATGTAAGGAAAATAATTTAACAATGGATATTAATTTCTACTGGACAGGTCTGCCTACTTTGCCCTGTAATACCCAGGTTTTTCTCAGTATGAATCAGATGGGAAAACAGGAGAGGGTTCATCTCATGAAAGTGTCATGGACACGCATTTAATGTGCTAAAATTTACTTTCAACATAGTTGTCCTTTTACAGCTGACAGATAACCAAAAATATTCTTGTTTTAGCTTACATGTCCTTCTGATTATTTTTTTTTCCACATCTTTGAAAATTTAGTCTTCAATACACATATCTGAAGGTTGAAGAAAGAAAATTCATACTAATGAAAACTATTCAACAAGTAAGAAAAGGAAAACAAAACAAGGAAATTAAAACACATCTTTTAAAAAACATTTATTTAATTTCTTTGAAACAAACCTTTGTCTGTCATAAGTCATCTTATTAACCAGCTGTTTTGTTAACTGAAATATTGATCAAGCCTGTCACACTTTCTTTGTCTGTCAGGAACAAGAGAAGGTGCTGACCCTTTCAGGAAATTGTAGTGACAGGTCTGTAATTTGATAATCACTTGTTCGGGAAAGATTTCACTTTGCTCCCTGATGTAAATTCAGGCTACTTAGTTTCCTTTGATTTTTTTTTTTTTAAGTGTCAAGCTTAGCCTTCTGAAAACTTCAGAGTTAGACAAAGAAACACAATATGATTGTTGCTTTTTTAGAATAGACTATATAGATTTTTTTCTCTCTTTAGTTGAGGTGACTGTGCTTATTGATGAGAGGCTATTTATCTTTTTTCTCCAATTTCTCATCATCTGAGAAGAATGCCTACAGAAAAATCCTGTCACATTGCTTTTTTTCTGGCTGGAGCTATAACTTGGCAGCCATTTCCAACTGTCGTTTTTACTGTTGGATCTCAAAGGGTCATGGAATCATACAATGGTTTGGGTTGGATGAGATATCAAAGGTCATCTAGTTCAAACTTCTCTGCCGTGGGCATGAACACTTTCCACTAGACCAGGCTATTCAATGAGTTTTTTAACCTGCCCTTGAACACTTCCAGGGGTAGGGCATTCTCAGCTTATCTGGACAACATGTTTCTGTGCCTCATCACCCTCAAAGTGAAGAATTTCTTCCCAACAGTGGTTCTAAACCTGCCCTTTTTCACTTTGAGTCCAGTCCCCCTTGTCCTATCACTACATGCCTTTGTAAATAATCTTCCCATCACAAGGGGCTGGTTTTTGGAATTGGGCATTTCCCATCTTGAAGTGACAAGGAAACTGAAAAAACACTTCCCATGGGTGTTTTTAGATGCTGTGAGGCCTTGATTCAGGTTCCTTTTCTCAAGTACTTTAAGATAACCAAATCACCTGTTAATTCATCTTTTCTGCCTGCACCTGGAAATTCCTGGGAATAGAACAGTGCATCCTGCAGAGTAGAAACCTTCTCTCCCAAATTTTTGAGTAGTCAAATAACTAAGTTAGGCAATCCTTCTGTGATTATTTTGTACCATTAAATGTTCTATCCATCAGAATTTAATTGTTGTAATTAACAAAAGAAGTATTCTTCCTCTTCTCTCCATGTCACTGAAATGATCTTCTGCATGCCATTACTTGGCATCATTAACGGAATTGAAGAGTGTGTGTCTTCATTTGATGAACAAGGCTGTCACCTTCCCTGGATTTTTCTTTCTTTTTCGTATGATCAAAAGTAGTAAAATATTTTTCCCCAGAGCTAAACTACAGCAGTCATGTTCAGAGGTTACACAGACCTGAACAGCTACTTCTACAACAAACTTCATCTTCCTCTCAGATGAGCTACATTTAAAGCAGTTGGCTGAAAAGATATTTGATTTTGAGGCATGTTATAATATAACACTGAAGGGCATATTAGTTTGCCATACTACTGTTTGGTAATATATGACTTCTCTTCAAGAGAAATTTTCAAAACTGTGTCAGAGAACTTTTTCCCAAATCCTGCCACATCTTGCAGAGTGGAGGTTCAGTTTTCTACAATCCTGTGTCAATGTTGAGATGCTGTTGCTTTTCACTTAGGTTGTTTAAACCTGGAGTTCCAAGTTGGTAACTAATGAATTGATTCTGCCCTCAGATGGATAATCTGAGACCCATTTTGCCTTCAGTGGTTAAGCACAGGGCCAAATAATTCCCTCTTAAAATAAGGTGAAACGTAAAATCCATTTTACTTGAATTCACACCATGAAAACTTAGGTTTGTAGGTCAAGATGAGATTCCCTTTATATGTATTCAATAGAGAGAAACTATTTAGGAAAACATCCAAACCTGAGTATTCACAATAATGAACGTGAGGATGTCTCTGTTTTCCTACTGACTATAGGCAGGGCCTGAATCAGAAGCAGACATAGAATCACACAAAATAAACTGACTTGGAAGGGGGCTATCAGGATCATCCAGTCCAACACCTTGCCCTGCAGAGCACCATCCCCAAGAGTCACACCGTATGCCCAAGAGCATTGTCCAAATGCTGCTTGAACTCTGTCAGGCTTGGTGCTGTGACCACTTCCCTGGGGAGCTGTTCCAGTGCCCAGCCACCTTCTGGGTTAAGAATCTTTTCCTGATATACAATCTAAACCTCCCCTGACACAACTTCAGGCCATTCCCTCAGCTTCTGTCACTGGTCATGACAGAGAAGAGATCAGGGCCTCCCCCTCCTCTTCCCCACATGAGGAGTTTTTAAACTGCAATAAGGGTACCCTCAGTCTCCTGAATCATGCCTAGCTTTAGAGAGCTAACCTTGATGAGGTAAGTCCCAAACCTACTGGCAAATATTTCCTTATCTAATTCTAGGGACATCAAAATAGCATTTTTCACATCTAGAAAATATCTGTAATTCCATGGCAACTTCCTCTGCCAGAACTGTGGATTGACATCTTGTCTGTCTTTCTGACGTACATCCCATTGCAGGAGTTTGTTATTGCCTCTGTAGTATCCTCAGAAGCAGCTTAAAACTCCTTTCATTCACACTGAAGAAAAGCAGGTGTATTTCAGTGAACCAAGAAATAACTCTGTGCAAGAACAGAATTATGTCTTTTTTAAATCAAGCAACAACTCTGACAGGAGTATCAGGCCTGTCATGTATACATCCTCTTAAAAATAGGAAAGAAAAGGTTAAGGAGAAAAGGAAAAAGCAGAAAAAGCATGTGAGGAAGGAGTTGACCAAGAATATTATCTGCATGTTTCAGTAACTGTTGCTTTTTAATTTCATTTTTCAGTTAAGCAAAACAGTGCTTTGGTTTTACCATTTTTGAGCTTATTGCATAAGAACATTAAGGAGTTAATCGTTTCATTGAAACCTCCAAAAATATAGAGGATGCTGCTAACAGCTAGAACTGGCAAGGCTTGCTGAAGTTGATATTTTTTAAGGTGATGCAATGTGATGATATCCTGACTCATCTGTTGTAGTTACTAGACTGCTCCTATTAGTATTGCATTCACTCTTCCCCTGTGTCAGGGGAATATTTTACTTCTCCTTTATGTTAGATAAACTTCACTTGGTTACACTTTTTGTGTAGTTTTATTCCTGGATGTGGCCCCAACAACAGATATTAATTTTGCAACCCAGGTTTTACATATGAGACACCCCTCACATTACTACTACTTCAGCTCTTCTTAAATATTTTTTCAGTAAAAGCCCATTTTCTTTTAAGCACAGCCTGATGCCTCAATACTGTGGTTCTGAGGAGTTTTATCAACCATAGGTGGTGCTGTGCTGTAATTCTTTGATTATTTTTTTTAAGTAACTAAAAGAGGCATAGAGAGGCCAGCAAGAATCAGTGGTTACAGTTTTCAGAAAAAAATAATAAAATAAAAATAAAAATGGATGGGATTAGTTCCAAACAAACTCAGTGGGTGTTCCACTGTACTTCTGAATTCTCAACTTCTTTTACTCTCTTTCTATTTATATATTTATAAACTTCCGTGTATTTCTTTTCCACTACCTCTGGCTGTACTTTTCATTCTGGCACTTACTGGGCAGCCCATTTGGTGGATATCTCAGAGCTTGACACCTTAATTTACTTTGTTTATGTGCAGAAAAGCATCGTCATAGAAGCTTCTGTTTGGATTTAACTTTATCAGTGCCTATCTTTTTGTTGACCTGTACTTATTATCCTTCACTCAATACATGTTTCTGAAGTTCCACTGGAGACAAACTTGAAATCATGAAATGAAATATTGATCCAGAATCTGGTCTGAATGTCTCCAGCTAGGAGGCCAAGGTGATTTACCAAACAAAAAGTGCAGAGACGTACCTGAGTCCTTTGACACTGGTACTTGTTTGTGTGATGTTGAGCTAGAAACGTCCTGGGAAAGCCATTTCTGAGAGGCTTTCTGTTTTGGCTTAGCTGAAAGGGTCTGGAAGCATCCTGTCATACGGTATCACTTCAAAAATTACTGCAATTGCTATAAGAATTTTAAAAATAAAAATGCTCTTTTTTTTCATTACCCCCTATCTGCATGTTCTCTTTAGGTTTGACTTTTGTCTCAAGATAAGTTCATTATTGTGTCTTAAAACCAATGCCTCCTTTCCTGTGTGTTTCAGAATAAGAAAACCTTGCTCAAATAATGTGGTTTAAATCAAATCAGTATTAAGGAGGTATCTCAATTAATTAGACACGTCATTATCTCACAATCAGTGAAATGTACAGTCAGGATCAATTCAGCAATAACACAAACAAACCACAGCACCTGACACTTGCAAAATGCTAACAAATGCTCATATTTTTTGAGACATCCTCCTGTAACTATTCCCCAAAAGTTTTAATCACACCCACACACACCCATGCAGACAGAGAGTTATAGGACCATAGAAAGATAGAATTGTTTAGGATGAAAATACCTTTAAGATTATTAAGTCAAACCATTAACCCAGTAAACCACATCCCTAAGCACCACAGCTACATGTCTTTTAAACACCTTCATGGGTGGTGACCCCACCAGCTTCCCTGGGTTGAGTGCACACAGTTTCTCCCAGGATGTGGTAGTTACAAGCACACATCCCTCTTTCCAGAGCTGTTTTCCCCTTTTTCAAATCCTTCCTGTTGGAGACGTGTGGGTACCACTGCGGGCACCTGCAGCAACTTTTAATTCCCACCTGTGTGCATTGACACACACACACACACACCAGCTGCAAGCCTCTCCTTGCTGTGCCTGCACTGTGAGATAGGAATAAAACCTGATGCCCTTACCTTTCAATTTTTTTGTTGGGTTGTATGCAGCATTCTTGCAAACATCTGTGCACACTAGTTGACTCTTCCACCACTGCATGTTGCAGCACAGTGCATGTCCTTGGAAATCCTGCTAGGAGCTCAGCTAGGCTGGTTTGTGGCAGTGAGCAGCACATGATCATTACTGATCAGTTATTTATTTTTCCATCCTTTGTTAGGTATTATCAAAGATAACATACAGCATTTTGTTCATAATTCCCTGAAACTCCCTCCAGATATCACCCTGTGAGACCTCAGCTTACAGAGAATGTCTTGATTTAATAAAAAGGGAAGAAATCTTTAAAAAAAAAAATTTGTTTTAACATGAGAATTTATTAATTCCTTTTTTCCTTTGCTTCCTGCTTGGCTATGTATCTTCATCCATTTTTATCTTGTAAACAAAAGAAAAGGTCCAAGCATTTTTTTTTTTTAATGGAAGAGCTTAATAAACACCAACTGGACTTCAGAGAAATTTTATTTTGATTTTTAAATATTCATTCTGGACATCCCTGCAAATGTCATGGACTACAATAACACTCATGTTCTTCCGGCTTAAAATAAAATTAACTGATCTGAAAAACAAAAATTCTGTGATTGGTAATCTAGTGAGCAGAGTCTATATTGTACTTCAGTTGTCTTTGTTGTGGTTACCATCATCAGAATATAGGAGTTCTTAGCAGCTAATTGATGGACAAAGTTCTCTTCCAGATAAGATACTTTTTAAGTGGAGATAACTGTCACAAATTCCATTCTGTTTCTTATGGAAGATTTAATCAAGCCAGGAAACCTCTTGATGCAGTTGGTCAAGAAGTAGTTCAATCCAGTGCTGATGTTTTCTGGAAGCGAAGTCAACCTGTTCATCTCCATTGAAAGTATTTTATTTTCTGCCTCTTCTATAACTTATGCTTAAATAGTTAGAAATTATTCCAGCAGTTGCTGAGACACCTAGAAGGTGAATCTCTAAGGTATTTGGAGGCTTATGTATGAATTGCTTTGAAGAGCAGAGGTCACTGACAGCCAAGAGAGCAACAGATATGTTTATGGCTCATCCTGATACATGGGGAGGTCAGTAACCAGCTGAGACTGTGCATTATTTTCTTCCATTCAGCAATATATGCAATGAAAAACAGCAGTGCAGTGTAGAGAAGAAAAATGCACATGTCACCATAACTGCACTCCTCTGTGGAAAAGTGAAGATTCTTAGGTGCTGGAAGAATAAGAAGGTAGGATGAGTAATATGATACTTACAGGAAGGTGTGTGTTGCAACAGTAACAAAGTGTTTGTGTCACAGAAAAAGTCTTTAAAAGACATCACCTGCAGATATAAACCTGAGCAGAAGCATGTGCACAGTCTAATGTACAGGAGGTCTGTTTGGAATGTCTAGAAATTGAGAAACTTCTATCAAAACAAGAGACCACTTTATGATTGCTCTGTATATACACACTGTATGGGAAAATATCAGAGAAGAACAACCAAACCAAAGGTTACAATGGTCTTAAACTGGACATAGCTGTAGTTGAAATAGCAACTATGAAGAAAACCCAAATACCAGAAAAAATCTAGACCCAGACAAGTATGGCAAAAATTACATCTGAGCCAATTTCAAGATGAATCTTATGTTCAGAAAACAGATCCTGTGAATGAGAGTGTACAAAGAGCTGGATGGGTGACCAAAGAGATTTCTTTCTGTGATGCATCCCTAAACTTTTCTTCCAAATTTACACTGAATGCAAGCCAAACCTTTGATCTGATGATCTCTTGCTAGCAGCTTTCTCTGAAGGAAGACAGCATGGAGGAGAGATTCATATCAGTCCCTCATGTGTGACAGCCTTCAGAGAAGAGCACTTGCTTTCCTTGTATTCTTTGGGATCTGCTGGGATCAATAGTGTATGAATTATCACAGACTCACAGCTTATACACTGTCTGTCTTGCTGCCCATCTTTGTATTTCCAGGCACTAGATATCAAGCAAGATATGTAAACATAAGCAGTGGAGTGGAGAAAAATATAAGGGAAGGTTCTAAGGATCTGAAATTCAACCTTTTATCTCAGTCTTCTGACAATTTAAGATGTGCACACTGTTAGAAAATCACATTCCCAAGTCTTCCACTTCTTTTCACATACATTTTTGTAGTGCACTCTTTTCTGTTGAGCTGGGAGTTATTTTCCTCACTTTCAAATGTCTTTAGTGCTTAACTCAAGCTACTCCTCTTTTCCTCTCTGTCCTGATTCTACATTCCAAAATTTATACGCAATTGCCAGCGAATTACCTTTACTTGTTATAAACCTTTTTCCCACCCACTTGCCTTCATCTCTTGTTTTTTTTCTCTGTTGAGACACAGATCATGTCTTTTTCATCATATCTGAAGAGAACCTCACAAAGATAGAACACTATATAAATGATCATTAGTGAGGAATAAAAAGTGTAGCAAAATTCTCCAAAATATTTCTACATTTTAGTACAAATTCATCTCAGCTTTCTCAATCACCTAGAAAAACTTATCCTGCGTGGAACTTTGTGGAGAAAAAGAAGAAAAACAGGCATTAGGTCTACTTCTTTCAAACACAAAGTTCCAGATCCTGCTTATTGCGATGTTCACTGCCTTCCTTCCTTGGCAGTGTCATAGCATATTTACCTGCCTAGGTGCTTGTTTGTCTAATAGAATACCACAGCAGATCTAGGAACCTTTTTCCCCCCCATTTATGTGATAAATATTTGCATATGGATTAAAAATGAAATCTCTAAATCACACAAAGCATGTAGAAATAATTCTTGATCTGTTTATGCAGTCAGCCAGCATATTGCTAATAACATAATCACATTGAACAGCACCTCTGAACCTCCAATAAGTTCAGTTTATGGAACAGAAAGTGTACTGATAGATTGTTTTTCTCACAGATTCATTCAATATAGAACAAAGAAACACACAATGAAGAATTTCTTTTTTAGGGACTGAAGTATTCTACATATCTAGAAAATTTACTTTAGGGATCCAGCTTATAAAAAGATGGGACTTTTGTAGGTCTTGGGTTTTTTTTAACATCTTAGGTTTTCAGTGTTCCTCTGAATTTTTATTTTTGAAGAAGAATTTTATCTTTTGCTTTGAGTATTTTCTGTTACATCTACTTATACCAACATTTCTAAAATATTCGGCAAACAACTGTTTTCAGTCATGAGCCATCAGATTTACATGACTACATAGTTTTCATATAAATTGATAGGTATTATCAACTATACCCTCTGTTCTTTCCATTAGGGATAATATAATGTTGGGGTTTTTTTCCTTCTATATAAAGGACATGAATAATTTCTGAAAAATACTCCCTGTTCCAAGAATTTCAAGTTTTGGAAACCCTCATTAGGAAAAATATTTTAATCTTTCCTTGAAGTCTTCCTCCAAGCACCTCTGATACCCACACTGCAGCATCAGTTTACAGACACTATGGAAACAAGACCTAAACTATTCTGTGATGATCTACTCTACAATAGTTACCAGCAGAATCCAACATAGAAATCAAAGGAATCTTACCCTTACTTTCCCCATTTCACATGGTATTCCTTTTCAAGAATTGAGTAGGACACAATCCTTGTGTTTATCAACAACAGCATCTAGTTTTGAACAGTTATTAAAATTAGAATTTTCCTCAACATATCATCTGCCACTCTAATAAAGCTATGCCAATCTCTCGGCTGACATCTCAAAAGATATGCACAAATAAATTCAATGGAAGAATTACAGGTTCATTATTCCTAATTTTAGGCCAAGTTTACAGGAAAAAACATGCTATTAGTTTTATTTAAAAAAGGGCCACTATAAAAGCTGAAATTAACTATTTTTTCTTTTTCTTTTTTTTATTATTATTACCATTATTATTATTGTTATTTTTGATCAGAGGGAAATGCAGGGGGAGAAAAGGCACAGAGCATAATTATGGTGGTCTTAAGTTCGCTTAAAATTCTCTGCCAGGAATCCTCTGCCATTTCTCAGATCTTCTTAAAGGACAGTGCAAACCCAATCACTCCCAATGTTTGAAGACCCTGATCTCTGCAGAGCCACACAATTGGTGAGCTGTTCCAGGCTCACAGCAAACCAAGTCAACCATTCAGACTCCTAAAGCTCACTGGTCTCTCTATAGACCAGTGTTTGTGAAATGTTCAGTTTGATAACAGTGACCCATCATGTGCCATAATGGCATCTTATCCCCCAGGAAAATGCAAATACACAAGTCCCACATAGGGGGGAAGGGAGTTTGAAAGGTCGGGCTACTGAGAAATGTAACATAATTGAATACCCTTTAAAAGACAAAACTCCTTATAACATTACTTAGGCAGTAATTTTGATTCAAATAATGTCAGTAACATTATTTAAAATCCTTTTAGATAAGAACACCCTCCCCCGCACTCATCTCTTCATCAACTGACACCTGTCAAGAAGAAACTGTGGGGGGAAGGACTGCTTTTTAAAAGGAATTTGAATAATGTTAATCCATTGCTCAAAAATATTTGGCAGACACTTTTCTTCCTAACATCTCTCTTCTTTGACCCACATGTGCTTATGCAATACTCTTGAAGAAGAACAAGGAAAATATCTAATATTTCAGCTGGAGTTAAAATTTTCTTTATATTTTGAGAGAAAGAGAACTAGTGGTAAAATAATGTTAAATTATTTAACTTTTCCTGAAAAAAATAAAGCTGCATGAATAATACAATACATTATAGATTGCAAAACTACTGCATTTAGAATCACAGAATGATAGAATTGATTATACTGGGAAAGATTTTCAAGATCATCGAGTACAAGCATTAATCCAGTAATGCCAAATCCACCACTAAGCCATAGCCATGCCACAAATACATGTCTTTTAAATCTTTGAGTATATTTGGGGATTTGAGATCAACTGGAACATACAGGCAGACATTACAGGACATTCTAGACTCTGTCCTGACATGCTACCTGTGTTGCCTAAGTTACAATACACCTCTGTTGGTCTCAGCGTGTTTGGCAACAGCCACACCACATTCAGCTCCTGTCTTTGTCCACAGTGGAAGCTGCCAACAGAGCAGCAGTATGCCAGGTGTGTGGTTATGTGATGTAGAAAAGAAGGGTTTGCACTGTACTGCTTTCCTTTCTCGTTGCCCTCATTTATGAAAATGAATATATGAGTAGCCATTTCCCATTCAGTCAATCTCTGCCAGCACACTGAAGTATCAAAATTGTAATGACTCATGCAGTCTGGGAAAGATAAAGTGAACATATACTACTTTGACTTTATCACTGCTCTGTAATTCAATTGCCTATGTTTTTTTCATTCTCTTTGCTTTTGACCTTCCTGATCTCATAGAAATATAAGCTAACATTGTCCAAGTGCAGGTGTCTGAAGTTCTTTTAGTCAGAACAGATAAGGAAGCTGCTATTCAGTAATTCTGAGTGACCAGAATGGTTTAATGTTCCAGTGATTACAATCCCCGGTGGTGAATAAAGACTTCTGGGCTTGAATCTGTAAAAGCACTTGGAACAAGGTGGTCCCTGTCCCTTGGTAGAGAAAAATGACAAAACTGAAGGGAAATGTTTGATAAAAATTTAGAGTTAGGGTCTCGACACATAAGAATTTTGTCACACAAAGGAGCTGCCACCACACAAGACCTAAGTGGGATTATCTCCTCAACTATTTCACTGTAGGATTCCCACAAAAGCAAAGGAGAAGACAGGGCATATTTAGAGGGAGGCTGCTCTTAAGGTGCCCTATATTCCTAAGGTTGTTCCGGTGAGCAGCCCTGTTTCTGTACAGAAATTGCAAGAGGACACTAAAGAAATTGCTGTAGATACAAGAACCTGCTCTGCAGGCATTTGAAAGTTAGGGAAGACAAACTTCTGTCGTGGGCATCAGCAACTTCCTGGTAGCTCTCCAAGGATGTGTACTTACACCGTTACAAAGGTGCATAATTCAAGAACAATCATACTGCTGAAGAATCTGTGACATTGTACTCCAAAGCAGACATAGATATCTGCAGAACAGGAAGCTCAGAATGCTGCGTATCTTTCCATGGTGCTTGATTATGAAAGGGAAAAATGTTTAAACCCATAACAGGTAGATAGCACAGTAAGAAAATTTGAACTGCTTTGTATCACTTCTCTCAAAGAGATAAAATTGATTTTGTCATCATTAATAGAAGCAAAATCCAAGGAAAAAGAATGGAAACCACTGGAGTAGGACAACCTTTTTACAGTGGAATCAATTAAATACATGCTGCTCTCTTAAAATGCACCACTTCATTTTAAGGAGCTTAAGGTATGAATAACAAGGCCATAAAATGTTAATAACTATAATAACTGTAGCTTCTACGATATTTTTTAACTGTGCGGAACTGTAATGTGACAAGTAACAATAAAAAGAACTTGCAGAAATTACTCGGTTTAGGAAAGGTTGAGAGATTTTACTGAGAAAGCTCTGCTCTTTCACCTCCTTGACCTTGAATGAATAAAGGTCCGGACAAGTGGAGTGACCAGGTAGTTTTTTCAAGCCACGCCTTAGGAATAGCCATCATATTTATTTTGTTACTGCTGTTTATGTTACTGTAATTCCTAGAGGCCTCGTCATGAGCTATTGTGCTAAGCGCTGAAAAATACAGATTTAAATGACAGTCTCTGTCTCTCAGAGCTTGTATGTAAAGTGTAAGGCAAGAGAAAACAGCCTCATGCAAAGAGACAGGACAACACAAGGAAACATTTTCTTTCTTGGTCAGCCTGATAAGCAGTGGCCAATTTCTTGAGGGTTTTTTCGTTTTTCAGCAGGCTCAATGGTAAAGGATTTGCAAGAAAGTAGAGCTTTGTGGAAGATTTTGGAAAGATCCTGTCAGACAAAGAGGCTGTCTGGTAGGAGTTCCAAAAATGTCTTTTACATGTCTGGAAGAGGTCTGAAGGAGATAGGACACTGAGCTGTAGATCTGAGCCTATCCAGAATGACAACAGTCCTTTGGAGGATATGTGGAAAGAACAGAGCCAAGCGAATTTGGACCCATCAGAGTCAATGAAGGGTAAAAATATCTTCAGATATACTACAAATGGATAGCAAGCCAAGGAGAACAGGATGTGGCATTCAAGCCAGTCCATGAAAGCTTGAAAAATGTTCTGCTTCTCTGCTCTGCTGCCTGTGAGCACACATCTGATAGGAGTGAAAGGCATCTTTGGAAACATCATCATTGCTTCAGTAAAAGTCATATAAAACACAGGAGACTCATTCTGCCTTTGAGAATTACCTGTCCAACACAAGGGAGAAGCACCTGAAAAGTTCACCCAAATTTACGTGCAAACTTTCAGGGGTTGCTGAAATTTACAGATCAATTAAGGTGAGGAGCTGGACCTCCAGGCCCCCAGGTCCAGCCAGGAGCAAGTCTGGGCCTGTGTCCCCAATAGGTACAAGCTTGGTCACGTGAAACAGCACATTCTGGCAGATTCAGTGTTTAGATGAACAGCACCAATGGCCTCACACTGTTCTCTGGCATGTGGAAAGTCCATTAGCTGGAAAAAATCTTTATGTATAGATATATACAATGTGGATGCATTCAATATGTGGACTCAGCCTGCCTAGAAGCTGCCACTGGATCACCAGTTTCCCACTTGCCCTCTCTAGACACACGCAGAGAAACTGTGACCTCAGTCAGTTCCCAAACACTACAGTCTCTTCAGCAGTTGGCCTGTAGCCCCAGCCCCTCCTGTAGCCACCTCATGGAATCACAGAATCACGGAATCATAGAACGGCTTGGCTTGGAAGGAACCGTCCTCTGGTTCCAACCCCATTACCACAGGACACCTTCCACTATCTCAGGTTTCTCCAACCCCCATCCAACCCAGCGTTGAACACTTGCAGGGATGGGCATCCACAGCTCCTCTGGACAAACTGTGCCAGGTCCCATCACACCCAGAGGTCACTCCCACTTACACACACACCCCACCAGCTTATGACCACTTCACCCTACTCACCAGTTAGCCTGGCTTGATATTTACTGGTGTTGGCACGCTGCCATGTGCACTTGCATTGGTTCCTGGTGCCAAAAACACACAAAACTGCAAAATCAACAGATGTTTCTGATGTTCTGATGATGCTGTGCCTTGTTCTGCTCAGGGATGCTGCAAATCAGTTCTTACATCAACCTTTGCAGAGGCAATCCTAGAAAAGCTATCCATTGATGTGCTCATTCTTGTCAATGAAAACCTAAATTACCTATTATGACAAAGTTACAATTTTTGCCTGAGAAACTGACACAGGAGAGAGTAACTGGTGTTTGCTGCTTCTCCTCAGAAGCACCAAGACTGCCTCTCCCTTCAGGAAAAAGAAAAAAAAGCACAGAAGGGTCTAACAATGCAATCATCTTCTATTCAGAGAACACAAGGTGAGGAGTCAAAACACTTCTTGCACCACCACCTTTTTGAAATGCTGAGTTGTTTTCATAGTTTGTGAGACACAGCTTTTCAAAGGAAGAGGGCAATGGCATTGAACACTTCCAGAGAAAGGGCAACCACAGCTTTTTCAGGCAACCTGTGGCAGTGCCTCACCACCCTGATCCTAAACTTAGTGTAGGACAGAACCTGCACCAGTCCCTCTAAATGACCTTTAGAATCATGGGATCACAAAGTTTGGAAAAGTCCTTCAAGATCATTGAGTCCAACCATTGTCCAAAGACCACCATATCAACTAAATCACAGCACCAAGTACCACATCTAGGCATTTCTTGAAAACTTACACTTAACAGGTTTTGCAACTTAGAGCATGGGCAGAGGTGGCCCATGGCTGTGCTACCTCACCATGGGGATTAGCCAGTATTTACTGAAATGTGGAAAGCACTGGGACAGTATTTTTATGCAGAACACAGTCAGATAAAACTCATATCTCCACTGCTTTTGTCCATGTATCTTTCAAAGATTTTTAATCTGTCACAAATGACTGCATGCTAAATGTCTAGGCAGATAGATTAGTTACATGCCAACCCAAAGAGAAGCAATCACCTCTTTCTGTAAGAATTTGTTTAGATGGGAGATTGCAGGAAATTAATTCCAAATTAATTTTTAATGGTTTAACGAAGCAATGTAAATACACATTATTAGAAAATCAATGTGTTTATGAATTAGCTTACTTAAATAACTTTACATTCATATAGTTATGTAATGTGGATAAGTTTTCATTTTTTTTTGATGTAGAGATGAGGCCCAAGCATTTTAGAAGTGACAGATCTCTTTGGAACAATCAAAAGCCATGATCCAAAATATTAAGAATAGATGTGGTCAGAGACGTTTCCATTGAAAATTCCAGTCTGTACGTAAACAGAAAAATTCCAAAAAGCTGCTTTGGGATAAAAAATCTAAACACAGAAAAATTTCAATTCTCAGCAAAAATTTTCTAATTTGAGGCTGTAATCCCTTAAAATAAAGTGTGTATTTTTCTTTTTTTTCTTACTTTTACATGCTAAGAATTTATACAGTAAAAGACTTTCAATTAAAAAGAAAATATAGTCACTCTTAAGACTTTTTAAGCCACATAATACATTTGTCAGAATAAAATTCTTTGGAAGACAGAACTCAATCTTTTTACAGTCATTCTATCATCTCTAACATTCCTGGCACTGAACATTTAGGTGAGATTTCAGCACCTATTCTAAGATCTGTACCTAGATGTGTTGCAGTATTCAAGCAGCATTGTCTCCAGGCTTCTGCTTTTTTTTTTATCTCTGATGTGCTAATTGCAGAACCAAGGGAAAAGGACACATTTCCTTCCACTGTGCTGAAATTCCCATCAGGCAAAGGATGGCTCAAGGGATATGAATCCACATCTTCCCACTCTGAATCCAGAGCTTTACTCTTGGGAAAGGGAAGTTACAAAATATCCAGCAAACTATTTACTAAATGTATTTTTGAAATCTTCATCTCAAATTTTGGTGTCGGGTGACAGCCGTAGTGGGGGCAGTTCTCACCTCTGAAAACACGTGGGGAAATAAAACAAGGGGGGGGAAATCGAGCATGCAAATCTGACACTAAATGATGATGAAAAGCAAATAAGAGGACTCCTGATCCTCTTTATCATCAGACAAATCTAGCTGTTATGGTAGTCTTGGGTCAGCTGGGACACTCAAGACCCTGTAGTGTATTAAGGAACGATTCCACCAGCAAGTTAAGTTTTTATGGAGGGAAGAATTCACGTTTGAGGCAGACACTCAGAGTACAGGTGTTTGCACCTGCCTGGTGATGCTGGGCTCATTTCACAGAACTTAGACCCTCCAAGGGTGCAATTCAACTCATCACACACCTCCAAAAAAGGTCAGATGAATCACAGCAAAGAAATATCTCTCTCCAGAGACCAAAAAATGATCTTCAGTGACCAGCTGAGGTGGCAGACATACCACAGATGGATACAGATGACAGCAGTCTCAGCCTTTCATCTGAAAACACCTGAAACAAATTGTTCACTATATCTGAAGTACAATTCTATAATTTTTTTACAGAGCCTTCTATCTTCCTATAGAAATGAACACTCTGCAATTGTGGTCTGTAAAACATCTCATTAACCTCCAAGGGTAGTGATTTCTTATTCAGTAGTAATTAGGTGAGTTGATACTGTGGAAAAGTTACAGATGGACATTTAGCAATTCTGCAGTGGGAACAAAAATTTGAACAAGGAAATGTTTCCAGTTTCTGATCAGGATGGATTTAGGACAGACCAAATAATAAGTCTCATGCTTCAGGGCCATCTATTCAAACTTTGCTTAGCACAGGCGAGCTGTTACTAAGTACCAACTAAAATGAAATAATTTGCCATTATTATTTAGTTATTAATGGCTCTGTATCCAAACTACCTCCACACTGCTGATGACGTTACTTGCTAGTCCACATGCCACTGTTCTGCTCATAAATTAAAATATCATGCAATAGCTTGTGGTTGCACCTTTCACTATTAGCTACATAACCTATGCGGGGTACAGACATAAGCCTCTAAAAATAGTACATGTTAACTCTGTGGATTATATGTGTAGATTATTCTTTTAAAGGATCATATTTTTCAGATGGGAAAAGTGGAAAAATCCCATGTCTGACATAACAATTATGCAATATGTCATTAGGGCATATAGGGATAAGACTAGGGGGAATGACTTCAGACTGAAAGAGGGTAAATTGAAATTAGGTATTAGGAAGAAATTATTCACTGTGAGGGTGGTGAGGCACTGGAACAGGCTGTCCAAAGATGTGGCTGTCACATCGCTGGAAGTGTTCAAGGCCAGGTTGGATAGCACTCTGAGCAATCTGGTCTAGTGGAAGGTGTCCCTGTCTGTGGCAAAAGGGTTGGAACTAGATGATCTTTAGGTCACTTCCAATCCAAACCATTCTATAATTCTGTAAATGGAATTTCTGTACATATACAGGTCAACTGCACAGAACCTGTGCTGTAATTCTGCTGTAGTATTGATTATTTAGCCATTCTGTGTATTGAAAAAAAGGGAAAAGTTGCTACTTTATATTGGCCCATTACCATAACCTAATTAATCATGTTGTGAAATGAAGATGAATTTTCTATAGAAAAATTCAATTTTACTTGGATTTATATATTCACAGAGAACAATTTTATTAAAAAAACTCTTTAATAGCAACAACAAAATCTTTAATTCAACTATCAGCAGTCTATCAATTAATGGCTTATTGTTCTTCCTGTTGTCCTCATATGGTGTAGGTGTCCTAATGTCTACCAGGCACACTCTGTAGTTGCCACCAATTTCAGAAAAGTTCTAGTCAGCCATTTAATGAATTTTCATAGGTTTAGGTTTTAATATCAATGAAGCATTCCTGTCTCCGTGCTTTATTCTCTATCATATTTCTGAAAAAAATATTTGCTTGGGACACATTTTTTTCTGGAGTTACTGAGATGTATTCCTCAGATACACTGACAGGATCGAGAGAAAGGGGAGTGACCAGAATAAACACATTTAATTGAAGGAAAAGAAAGGCAGGAATTTTTTCTGAAATGCACAAACTCAAGAATGAATGAAGAGGTCCAGCACTCTTTCTTTCAAAGAGTCTTCACTCTGAGAAGAAGAAATGCATGATGTAGCCTCAGAAATCCAATCTTATTTTTTTAAGCGAACTTCAGTGAAACTAAGTCCTGAATTCACAGAACTTCACTGTTGGCATTGCCTGCAGCATTTAATTTGGTAATATTTTCACCATGACTCCCTACAGAGGAAAAATTAATTCTTAAACATACTGATTCACCTCTTGGCAGAGTGTCTCCTTCCATAAATAATATATTTCATCCATTATTTTCCAAATGCAATTATTGACAATAAAAGAAAAAGAAATCTTGCATCATTTTGGTATCAAATATGTTCCAAAAAACTGTGTTACTTCTTGTGCCAAAGAGAGTTTTGCAGCTAGCCAAAACTGGTGGAGACTTTGAGGCATGCCTAATAAATCATTTTGCATCTTTGTCACCCATGTCCCATAGGATGGGCTTCTGCTGCTTAAACTTAGTTGTCTAGTATAACAGAAGATTCCTGGGATACCCCATTTGGTTTTGAGTTGCTGTTCCAGAAGTTGCTCAGTCATATCTACCAGCTCCATGGGAATGTTTTGGATAACCTGGCATGTCTAAAGCACCACTTCAGTATTTAGGCAATTGAATTATTTCCCTTCTTTTCAATCCAGCGCTGTAACAGCATCCTTATCAACAAGAAAATTTATGAACTGAATGATGAGAAGTGTAAATTCACACAGGGTGGGGAGAAAAAAAGCTAAGATGTGATAATCTCAATATTTATACACAAGCCATGAAGCCTGGGCAGCTTCAGCCCCTCTGTCTACCTCCAGGCTGTTTCAGAGTTTGGAGCACACCCCATGAATATGAAAAGAAATTATGTCTTTCTAATTATTCTTATACAATTCCTCCATGTGACATTAAACTGTGTGCTGTTGCTGGTGCCTTTCCTTTTGAGGAAAGGCTTGAAATTAAACAAAATAAAATATGATAAGGATTTTGTACCACTGTACAAGCAACTTCCAGTTCTACTTTTCTTGTCACATAAAATTCACTCTCACTTTTGCTCTTGTCTATGGCTGATTGTTCATGTACAAAGATTCTGAGACAGGCATTTGAGATTTTTCATGGACTTGTTTGTATGCCACGTCCACAGACATGCAGGCTTTCAGAGCATTCTCAGTGATTTCTTCAAGAGCAGGGATCAAACCAAGGGATTCTGTCCTTGTAAGTACTATAGTAACTGCAATACCCCAAAAGTATTATCCCATGTTTTGGACCTCAGATAGAGATGAAGAAAATAAAGTTGTCCTCTCCCCACATGTAATGGGCTGTATTTGGATCATATTTGTCCCAAACAACATATAGGTGACCATAAGAAATGCATTAGGTGGCATTTTGTGGCCTCTGATGGATAGAAAATCTACCCTGATAACAACAAATTTCACAATTTTTTCTGGTTGAGGCATATTCATTGTATTCAAATTTGGACAAATGACCAAACTGTCTCTCACAATTCAGTGCTGATAGACTTTGCTCCTGTGGTAAGAGATTTCTTGGTGTAGGAGAGTCAGTACTGCCAAATATCTTAGTCCAGAAAATTAAATTTCTAAAATTTTCCTTTTGTTCCAGTACATGAGACAATACAGGACACCTTAAGAAAGATATCTAATATTTATTTTATTTTATATGCATACTTTCTTGTAAATTATTTGCACTTAATACTTCCATAGCACTTTCATTTTTAATGAATGCCTTGTAAAATAAACCACTGGGGTTTATACGTACACCTTCTTCTCTACAAATCACTGGACTATTCTAAATATGGAAGTAGAATATACAACTGGAGAAGTCCTTCCTGCCTTACAAATTGAGAAATGAAAATACATAGATGTGGTCACACCTCTGGGCATGTTCCGCAATTAACAATTTCTCAAAATGTGTTAACACTCAGAAAAAAATCATGAAAATGACCAAGCAAATAAAATCCAGAGGCCAAAACTCTTTTTATTCAACCATAATCAGCTGTGTAGAGCAAATAGGGAAAGAAAATGCGGTATCCATGTTATTTGATCATGGAGAGAAGGGCAGGGTTTGGTTACCTGCACTACCTGCAATAGGCTTTGGGTGATATGTCAGCTGTGCAGCACATCCCAGCTGGACTCCAGCCACTCTTCTATGGGGCTCAGGGGTCCTTTTGTCATGTCTTTCATGTGGACAGCATCCATATGATGGATGGGAAGCATCCTTTGCCCAGCACCCAGCTGGGATTCCCTGCAGCCCAGGAAGAGAGGCAGTGAATGCTGGGATCGGCGTTCAGTGTCTGGTATGTCCTTTCACTGAATGTGGTTGAGAAGCAGAAGATGAGGGTGCTATATTCCAGACTGGTGCAAGGTTATTTCTTCCAGGAGAGTAACAGAGCAAGATGGGGCAAACCAGGAGAGAAATGGGCTGCTGCATGCACAAAGAGCCACTGGGGCATACGCAGAACCAGGGGTCAGAATGATGAAGAGAACAAGAAGGCTCTTAACCCAGAGCTTGTAGAAGGAATCTGGGAAGAAAGGGGCCTCTCTATGGGACAGATCAACAGAGAGGGGATTTGTTTCAAATTCTTTTGCATTTTACTAAACTAATTCTGTGGCTTCTCTGTTTCACAGAGTTTAAGGATCACCTTCATATTCTTATGAAAGTTAAGTCTAGCTTTGTCAAGCCTCTTTGGTGTTTTTGGGGCCCTCTGTTTAAGAAGGAGGTGTTGACAGGTCCAGCTTTAAGCCTTGGCTGACTCTGGGACTCATCAAAGACACTTTCCAGACCCATAGAGAAAATTACCCCATGAAGCAGGAGGCCATAAAGCCACTATAAATATCTCCATTTGCCACACACTTTTTCTTCTCTCTGCCTCCCCTTCCTTTTCTTGTCAGCTCTTGATCTCCTTTACCTTCCTAGTGCTGCTTCTTCTGTACCCTAAGAAGTCAGATTTTCCTGGGAATGAAGATACAAGCAATAAAGTCCCTATCATATGTATTCTATAGCCTACCTCACAGTCTTACTCCACTCTGAGATAAGATGAATGATTACTTAAAGGGAGGGGTTGTTTCCAGTGAGTCTCTCGGGAGCCACGGATATTCCTGAACCAATCTGGGGTGGTTGCTATAGAGAATCATTAACCCGTCATTACAGAATAAATAACACAAGAGTCAGGAGAAGGTCATACCAGTCCTGTCTCTTTTTGTAAACTATCTTTAAAGTGTCTGGTCAATGTCACATCTCACCTGCTCACCTACACAGCCGTTTGCATTTCTGCTCTATCTGCTTATCCTGCACTGCAGTAAATCTGCAAAGCAATGCCATCCCTATCATGCAGCTGTAGTGTTGCCCTGTTCCCTACTGCCTGCCCAGACAGCTATTCTCTGTAAGAAAAGTCTTCATTATTTCTACCAAAGGAGTTTAAATTTAAAGAAGAATAATGTTATCATTACTATTTATATTCTTTATTACCTCCTTTTTAATACAAACAGATGGGAACTGGTTACAGAGCTAAGGCAATTTCAAGAGGATATTTAGCCACAGAAAATACACATTTGCAATAAAAAATAACTTTTCTTCCATTCCTGGTCACTGCAATTTCCTTTCTGATTTTCCAAGCTATTGTCCTGTTTGTGTTACATCATTTCATAACTAATATCACTGTCAAAGTTGCAAAATGCTTGCATTTACAATTATCTCTCCTGGCAGATGTACCTGAAACAGATGCAAACTCTTCCTCAAAAGAACTAAATAACTTGGTCTTTACCCTTTATTTACACAGGGGAATTGGCTTTCACCAGCCTTTTCTGGCAAAAAGCTTATTTTATCCTTTTCTTTCAAAGGTCATATTTGTATGAAACTAAAGCAGTCCCTTAGGACAAGGAGGAACAGAAGTTCCTGCCTGTCTAAACCTGGTCATTGAACAGGAATATCAGTCCATGAAGCTGGTGTAGTCTGGAAACCTGATCAGTTTGACCAACAAAAGGCTACATTTATTTACAACTGGACCAAGTATAGCAGTTGGGCTGGGCAGTAAAATTTCACTGCTATTTGTAAAACACCCCAAATATGATGTACAGTGTATTGTGCATCTGCCTAATGTCAGATGACCTGCACTCCACGGAAGCTTCCATCTTTGTTGCCCTGAAGATAAGTGCAGATAAACAGGTGGTACAGGGAATGGGTTTTTTGAGGTTAGAGAGATTTGGGAGTGGGGAGTGATAATTTGTGAGGGACCTAGACTGTTCACAAGATTCACAGTTCAAGGGAATTGATAATAGTTGGACTCAATGTTCAGTCTTTTTCAACATACATGGTTCTGTGATTCTATTCTATAAATAACCACAGCCATAAACCTGAAGAGGAAAAACCTTTAAAATTTCCAGAGATTGATGTTTACTACAATTCTTTTAGTTATTTTGTCTTCCAACTGGAACTCTACTTCAGAAATTAATGATTTCAAAATAGTGATGGCATTTGAAATGGAGGAACAATGCTAAAATGGGCAGTATAACTTTCAAACATTCAAATGTTTTTTATTGGCTTGAATGCTATTTTCAAAGCAAATGCATATTACTGGGTAAGAAAGTGTGCATTTTGGTTTGGGCCAAAAAGAATACAGTGTGAGTTTATATATAGGCACATAAATTTTATATCTGTATAATGTTTATTCATTTATTTATTTATTTATATCTGGGAATCAAGATTTATAGTCTTTCATGTCTAGGCTGTGAGTTAATGCAAATGTCATGAGCACATGAGATGGGGGGAGGGAGTTTGGAATGCAGTTCAAGTGTGTCAGCTTTGGGAAGGCACGAGCTCCAGTCAGAACAATGCCTGGTCCTAACCTCTGGATGTACACATATCTGCAGAGCCAACTTGTTGAATCCATCACAACAATGCTTCCATTTATCCCTTTGACGGGGAATTGTCATTGAAATGGATACTTTGACTAAATAGTTATGTACAGCTGGTAACTAATGCATGGTTGTCTGTAGAAGCCTGAACAACGTTTAATGGAGCTTTATTGCTTTTCATAGAGCTCCATTGTGTTCAGTTCTATTGTCCTATATTATCTACTAGGATTATTTTAAATACTTTTGACACTTTTCGTTAAAAGAAAAACACATCTGCTAGTTCTTGAGACCTAAGGATTTCTCCTTTCCTGGACTGCTGGATGTAAGGCTGCTGCTTTTTCCATTTTGGGGTCCATCCATGAGCAGGACTGAATGTGTAACCCCATGCACCCACTGTGTGTGCAGAGATCAACACAAACAGGGAACTGGACCTTTAACAGCACCTGTAGAAACAGAAGCAATGTGATGGCACATGGACTTCAGTAGCAATGGTGGCCCCATCCTGTGCTTTCCTCTCCAGCTGGTCAGGCTTCAAGTTTATTCCTACTTCATATTCCACTGCTTTTCTATTTTAACATGCTGGCTCTTTCTCTGCTTTTGTCTCTTCACAGATAAACAATCTGCACCTAATTGTTTCTCTCTACTGGCCCTATTTTGGTCAAATCTGAACTCGAATATTGTATTTCTGGTGAAGTTTCTCATGTAATCTCAGCCCTAAGCAGCCTTGCTGCTGCTGCTGTGTCTGCACTATGTGTTGCTCTGCTCCCCAGAAATTCCTGAGCACACTTGTCTGTGTATTTGTGGGTTTTGACTCACCTCACTCCTCCTTGAACTCCCACGGAATCCATCCATCCATCCATCCATCCATCCATCCATCCATCCATCCATCCATCTCTACAAGCTTTGGCCAGAGTCTCACAGAGTAATTAGTTACATCCCCTGATTTCTTGTCTCATGTCCAGTGGCTTTTTTCTTGCTCAACATTAGGGCAGAGCTTAATCACCTGGCTTACATACCTTAACAACTTCTTGTCTCTAAGTTTTTATCACCCATTTTTAAGGCTAGAGCCAAACCTACCAACTTTAAAATATACCTTCCATGAGCCTGGGATGAAATCTTTATTGCTACTGCCTAACTTTGAAAGATAATTGGGAACCTTTTAGAAGAGCAGAGCGAGCAATTTTTTGCCACCATCTGGGGACAAATAATTTTCTCTGATCAGTAGAAGTAACCTTCCACATGAACCAACTCTAGTAATTGGGAATCAGATACTAAGTCCATCTGCTTAATGTGTTGATTCTTTGGTTTGACCATCTGGCACTCAGGTAGAGGTAGGCTAAAAGCATGATCTTTACACTCAAATTGATTCCCCTTGGGCTGAATTCCCCAGGTAATTCTGGTATTTTCCCATTGCCTGTGTTTTTTACTTTCAGAAACTTAACTTAGAAATTTAAATTTAAAGCTGTTTAAGTCATATTTGTGTTTGTTACACTTGTGTTTAATTTCTAACCGGAAATCAGCAGGAAGTGCTTCTTTCTGACATTCCCCACCTCTTAAAATCAATGTAAGATTGCAGTGAATGATATCAAGGTATCAGGAGCTCTCCATAAATTAGAACTAATGGAATTAACATTTTGTATTCTCTGGACTGATTCCTTTTTAGCTGACATTACTATATCTGTAAGGGTTCTACAAATTTAACTCATTAATTCAGACATAAGGATACTACCTAATTAAGTGCACAGAATAGTCCCAGAGGGTCTTTAGAAAAATGTTTGCATTCAGGACTCCCATTTTATAAACTGCTATTCATTAAAAATAATTTAAATTAATTTTCTTTTGGGTAAGGATAGTATTTCCAGCATCTATATTTGGCTAAGGTCAGAATCTATTTCTGGTGTTCACAAGAAAAATTGGAAAAGACAATGCATCGGGGGAACACTGATATATTGATTTAATTTTTTAATCTCTTGGCATTACTGACATTACACAGTCCTACGTTTTCTAAGTGCAGTCCCCTTTGCCCTTTTGCCCTCCAAAATTGGTAATGTATTTTTTAACATATTAACTAGGAAGAGAAGAACCACATCATTAAAAGCAAAGTTATTTTTTCTCTGTTGTGAAATGTTATGCTCTGACATTTCTGACAATTTCCTCTTCAAACGAAGTTGCAAATGCATTTCTTTGCCTGTATATGTATCAGGTTCCATGGATTTGTAATTATTGGAATCTTGCCATAAAAATAAAAGCCCATAAAACAATTAGGAAGTACACAAGCTAATAATAAATATTAGATTTTTAAGTGGACTTTCATTAAATTATTCTTATCTGATTATAAATGTTCAAAGTAACTTTTTAGGAGTCAGCTTTTTCCTAGATATGGCTGTTCATGACAAAGAGAAAAAAAAATAATGCATCATCTTCTGTTTATTATCAAGGGCTAAGTACTGCAGAGGAAGAATTTTCCCTCTCTGAAGAAAAATTTTAACATGCGCAAAAATCAAAAGCCTTAAAAAGCAATAAAAAGTCCTTTGCAGACTTTTGGTAAAACAAAAGTTTAATCAGTGACAAAGGTGTGGTAGGTTCTGGAGTCCTGATATTTAGTAGTAAAGCATGGATATCTTGCTTACAGAGAAAGGGTTATGATACATCCCAGAGAATACAGATGGGAAGAGATCAAATTTGAGATTGAGAGCTGTGCAGCTTGTCCAGACTGGGATAAATCAATCTCAGTTAGCTTGTGTTTCAAGTCTAGACAAAGCCCCTGTGGAAGGCAGTAGGGGGTGAAAGAAAGCTCAGCTAGATGACCCCAAGTAGGAACGTCAGCTTTTGTACAGAATGTAGCAATAAAGTAGGGTTGAAAAACAGAAAAAGAAAATACTGAAAAATTAACAGCAAGTGGCTTGTGGAAAGTCCAAATATTACTCAATTCTGCAGTGTAAACATCGGGCATTTGCAATCATCTGAATTAGCCTGAATTCAACCACAAGAAGTGCTGCTTATGTCCTACCTTTACCAATGAATTACAGCAGATGGTGTAAATCTAGAGAAGTCCACCTGAACTCTACAGACAGTCTGGAGTTTGAATTGATAATGAAAGATGTTTAAGGAATAAATTCAACCCAGCTTTTACCAACTCAGACACAGCCTGCACAGAGATTTTGCTGGGGAGGCACAGCTGAGCAGATGTGTTTGAGTGGTAGATCGCTAGGCATGGGTGCTCACAAGCCTCACATGCTTCAGCAGAACTGGGACATTGTCTGCTCCTCGCTGGTTTTGTTACTCTGACATGTTGTACTTTGAAGAGCACCATCCCAGTTGTGCATGGCTCTTAAGACTTCTGCAGAGCTCAATGAACTCCCATTAGTTTAAGCTTCTTTTTGCAGGAGGCAAATGTGCGGTTTCACAATGAATCCTGAAAAACTTTCGCTTGATAGTAGATAACTCTCCCTCCAACCTTCAAAAACATTTCTGAGCAGAAAGGAAATAATAATGCCAACCATAGAGATGCCATAATAAGCAGGTTTATATGTTTATCTCTGGCTTGGTTTCTTTTCTCTCCTGTGTGTTCCCACGGAGTAGATATGACAATGGCCAGGATGGCCAGTCACAGCATCCCCATGCAGCAAAGGCTTCATCTGCAAACACGCAAACAGAATTTCTGAGGTTGGAGACAAGTTACCCAACTCATTCAACTCTTCAACACACACACAAAAAAATAAAAAGTCTATAAAATGAATGAGCCTTTCAGTATACATGATGGGGTAATGAACTGTCAAGATTTATCTGTGCATCTTTACAGAGAATTGTGTAACTCAGAATTTTACTATTCCCAAGGATACTATTGCCCCAAATTTTGGCCACCAAAATTTTTATGTTGTACCACACCATACTTTCATAAAACTTCCCCTCTCAAGAGATATGATGGCTTAGTTCTCCAGATCCTGTAAATCCACTCTGGCTCATTTAATTCAGTGGAACATATGAAAACTGCCAGAAACCAACACTTAAAACACGAGTGTACACTTTTAAATGCATAACAAAAATTCCCTGCATATTAATTCACTTCCCCAAGGCCTCCCTTCTAGACCAATGCTCCTAAACAGAATTCATTATTTGCCAAATATTACACAGATCTATACACACACTAACTGTTGTGGTTCACATTTTAAGATGAATGATTATGACCATGTTTTAACTTTTAAGTGAGTATGTGTGTACTACAAGACTTGCACTTCTTCTTCCAATAGAGAAAAAGAAGAAAAATGCTAAGTACGTAAATGAAGAGCATTTTTTTAAAGCAGACCTCTTCCCCTTTCAGTTAAAAAAATTGGACTTTTTAATAAAGATTACCATTTTAATGTAACTCCTAAAAGAAAACCACTTTTTAAAAAGTAACAAAACAAGCCAACTCTTCTTAATAATCCTATTCATGTTCTCAGATGAAAAAATAAAGGCTGCTAATTTTTATCACGATGTTCATTTTGTAATCAAAATTCTCACAGAGATACTGCCATGTTTGTGAAATGTGGGCCTCATTGTATTAAGATAAAGGAGTTTCCTATTCATACCGCAGATTGCTTGTCTTTTGAGATATATTTTGTAGTCCATTTCCATAGCATGAAAAGAATGGAGAATTGTAATTAAGTGCAGTAGCGTATACAACGTTTTAATCATAATTGCTAGAATTATAATCACAATTTTCCTCACATGTTTTGCAGATGCATTCTCTTTTATTTACATGCCATGTAATTCATATTCCCGTTTTGTAGAAGTTGCCCTCAATTTGTTTCCACATGTTTTATGTGTCACCATGTTTTTTTCCCTTCCTCCTTTGTGGAGGAGAACAAGGGTCTGATTCACCAGAAATGTCCTATGGATTTTGTTGTTTCTCCTCTTCTCCAAGCCCCAAGGGAGACCATCCACTCTGCATCTGGTTTGTCATTTGCTCAGCCATGTACTGAATTATCCACTTAAAATACTGAATCAATTGTGCACTCAGCCCATCACCCTGAAAATTCAAAAAGTGCAAAGTACTTCTCTCTGGGAACAAACTGTAAAATGTATTTGAGAACAGAGATTTTATTAATTGCTAGTGGCACTTGTAGGCCTCCTGTTGAAACTTGCCAGAGTGCTGTAAATGGCATCATTTGTACCAATTTACAATGTAAAATGAAGCTCTCCATCCAGCTTTAGTATTAGTTACTGAGTCCTAGGTGGGACTTTTGTTGTTCATAGTTCATAAAATATCAGGATTTTTTTACTTCTCTTGCAAAAATTATGGCAAATTAGAAATGATGACAGACTCTGGAATATGGGCTTGGTTGTTATTAAGGGCTGCTCACCTTCTTGAAGGAGACAAAGATCAGACTTCAGCATCTGTGAAATGATTGAGGGAAGAAGTGCAATAGGCCCAGTGAAGCATCAGATGATATTGGACTTGATGGTCTTGGAGGTCTTTTCCAACAACAATTTTTTGATGTTTCTATGATTAATATCTCACACTGGCACTAGACCTAGACTAAAAATCTGCTCTGTCATGCCTCCAAAGAATTAGAAGGTTTCCACAGGATGGTCAAGACCCTTGGTTAGATCACAGGAAATGAAGAGGATACATAGACCTTTCTGTACTGGTTCTCTGCACTCACTCCCTCCCACCCAGTACATAAAGTGCTCTGCATATTCTTTGCACTTTTTATTTTCATAATTTTTTTTTTTTTACTATATTTGCAGACTCTCTCTGCCAAGAAATGTGACATCGCCTGGATAGCCTCTTGCATCCAGAATAAAATCTTCAAATATATCAGTGGTTACTGCTTTGAGACTTTTTTAATGCATCACGTTTACTAGTTTCCTAGTACTTAAAATATCTTGCACAAAAAATGTGACAAGTGTATCCAGTGACTGCCTTCTCCCCTAGTCCCTGCATGGCTGATGCAGTAATCCCACTTTAACATCTTCTTTTTATCATCTCAAAGTCCTCTGAAAAAAAGAAATCAAAGGTTACATGTGAATCTTTTAATGGACACATACCAGTCTTATTTTTGCTTCCCCAAGGCTTTTGTTCAAAGTTAGTTAGAAGTTTAAAACATTGCACGTTTTCTTGCTCTGTTTTTCATTTAAACTTTCGACTGGAAGACATTTCCTTAGGTACACCTTTTATTCCCTTGAGAAATAATTTGTCAAATTCAGAGCAAAATAGTGTAGTTGTAGTGCTATTTTGTCCTTCAGGAATGCATTCATGTTCCATGTTTATATTCTTTATTTATAGTGGTTAAATGCATAAAATATTAACACTGAAATAAGATCCTTGAGGGACAGTGAATTGAAAGAGCAGTTTGGGAAAGGGAGAGGGAAAGCATCCAAGAAGAGATATTTGATTTATTTTGTTATTACAACAGCTCTAACACAGCAAACATTTTACAAGGAGCCACAGTGGGTTTGTGTTGAAGTCTGCAGAGTTGGTAACAGAAGATAAGCAGAGCTGGTGTTCACCAGCGCTATGTGCTTCAAACACATACCACAAACAGAGCGTGTGGCTGGGTTTCCTGGAAAAGATCCTGGTGGAATCCTGGGGTCTGAGACTTGCTTCTCTTGGTCCTTTTGAGTCCAGCTATGGACATGGCTCAGTGATATGCAATTGCAGCCCAGAAAGCTGACCATCAGAAGCAGTGTGACCAGCAGGATTGGGGGAACTGCTACTGCACCTCCCCTCTGCTCTTGTGAGATCCCACCTGCAGTGCTGCATCCAACTCTGGAGCCCTTAGCACAAGAAGGATGTGGGACTGTGGAATCCTAGGTGATAGCCACAATGATGATCAGAGGACGGAAGTACCTCTCCTAGGGAGATAGGCTGAGAGATTTGAGTTCATCCTGGAGAGGGAAAGCTCCAGGAAGATCTTAAAACCTCTTCCAGTATCTAAAAGGGGTTACAGGAGAGCTGGAGATGGGCTTTTGTCAAGGATATATAGTGATTGGACAAGGGGGAATGACTTTAACCTGAAAGAGAGTAGGTTTAGAATAGGAATTAGGAAGAAATTCTTCATTGTGATGGTGGTGAGGCACTAAAACAGGTTGCTCAGGAAGCAAGGCCAGGCTGGATGGACCTCTGAAGAAGCTGGTCTAGTGGAAGTAGAAGGTGTCCCTGCCCAAGGCAGGGGAATTGTAACAAGAGGTCTTTAGTGTCCCTTCCAGATCAAACCATTCTATGATCAAATATTTCTATGAACTGTGCTTTCAAATCTCAGTGTCTCTTAGGATTGCATGGTAAAAAGGACAGCATGTGTTTAGATATGAACTTTGAACCGATCCAAAGTAATTTGCCATCATGCAAGGAGTGGAGCTGGATGCTCGAGGCAGGATAGTGGCATTTCTTGTTTCCTTATCAGCAGTCTCATCTTCTCGTTCTTTGGTCTTAACCCTCAACTCTGCCCTCTAAAACAGGAAAACTTTTTCATGCACATTTTATAAATAACAATACTCAAGGCAAGAAATGAAATTCAGTTCCTGCCTAGAGCCTCGAGGAAATTAGAACAAAAGCCAGTTTGCAATTCTTGACTCCAAGTCTTACCCACAGGTCACCTCACCCCCCACCTTAACAGGCTAGAAAGCACATGGGGGTTCTGCCCTGCCAGTGCCATCCTTATACTCCTTCCTCTGAATTTTCTGCAATGAAACCGTGATAAGGCATCCATTATAGCAGCTTGGAATTCACCCTATTTAAAATACGTTTTCTTCTGCATCTGTGTTTGCTCTAGAGATGAAACAGCAATTTATGTGTGACAATTTTCAGCATCACAATGCTGCTCCTTTAAACGTTGAAGGCAAACTTTTCTGAAATTACCCAGGTATGTCGTGATGCCAGTGCAAGCTTGTGTCTAATTTGCTCTGTTATCCACACAGAAAGATCTGTCTGGCAGAAAGCCTTGTTTCTGTACACGTTTTTGGGTGTTGTTTAGTTTGGGTTTTTTTAATTACAGAATCTGAGTGAAGCCAATCATGAGACTACACTAAATAAAAAGGTTCTTCTGCTGCATTCAGTGCTCAGTCTAAACAAAGAGGAAAAAGGCTGCATTTTCTCTGTGAAAAGTCACTAATCTATTTTTGTGCCATGGTACAGGACTGTAAACAAAATAATTTCATAGTATCCATTTCATTTATCAATGCTGAGAAATTTCAAAGCTAGACCTTAAAGCTTTGGTTCTGCTTCATTGATTCAACCTGTATTTTGACATGACATCAAGCAAAAAAAATCCACTTTTAACTGGCAGCGTGTGGAGAGGTCGTCTAATGGAGAGAGGTCTGACCTGGCCTTCAGAGGATCTGTATTCATTTTTCCTTTCACCTACAGGCTTGATGTGATTTCATCTAACAAATATACTAAAAGATAACACAAAAGTAGAAAAATACAGAGAGTTCATAGACTCAACAAAATTTCTAAGTGATACATAGATGGCTCCCAACAGACTGGCAAAACACATTTTTTAAATAAAAAAATACCCTCTCCAAGGGTGTTTAAGACTTACAGCCAAACTTAGTCTCCAATAGAAATCTTCTCATTTCATTTTCACTCTCAGACTTCATCTGGGATTAGAAAAAAACTGCCTTGTATTACTTGAAGCTGAGATTCTCACAACTGCCAGGAATTTCACTATCTGCTGGATTTTAGCAGTCTTTGGAGGTTTGGATATGCTCCACAGGAGAGGCTCGGTTCTTGGAAGCTTATCTGAAAATCACTGATTATTTGGAAACATAGTGAGCAAGACAGACCTTCATGAGATGTCTAATAATTCCTACTGGCTCTGGGCATTCTTTCATTCTTTGTGACACCAGTCCACAAGTGCATGCCAAGAAACGATCAAAACACATTCTTGAAAGTTATATGTAACTTAAAACAAGTAACTTAAAAGTTATGTGACTCTTTGAAGAGCCCAGCAGCCTCTTTGGGTGTCTCATCATTCCCTGGGCTGATGTGATGCAGCTCGTCCTCTGCTGAATGGAGGGCAAATATGATCATGGTGATTCAGTGATGTGTCGGGGAAACCTAAGAGAGTTCAGTTAGACGAGGAGAAAAAAAGCCTCTGCTCTTGCTGTTATCCCTTATTTTAGTGACAGAACTCTGTGAAATCCTAGAATATGCTGAGTTGGAAGTGACCCACAAGGACCAATGAAGTCCACCTTCTGGCCCTGCACAGGACACTCCCAAGAGTCACACAATGTGCCTGGAAGTGTTGTCCAAATGCTTCTTGAAGAGCTGAAAAGCTGCCTGCTTTTCTGTTTCTTCCTCTTTCTTTACATTATGAGGAAGTGCATCAATGGCCCTTAAGCAAAAGAACAGTTCATGATCAGCAGGTGATAGTTATAAATTTAAAAAGAGGAACCCCCAAATCACTAAACGCTGCTCAATGGTATTATGTCCTCCTGTGACAGGGGGCAAATTAAAAATCCCACTGTCACCCTTGCCAGGCGAAACAGCAGAAATTCCTCCTGTAGTGCTGTGGGTGACAAGCTTTGTCAGGAACATGCAGAAGCTGACGAGGATGTCCTCTAGCTTCCCTGGGCTGTGGATTAAGAATGCTAGTTAATAACAGAGAAGGACAGAGATTCAGCCTTACATGCTGTTCGTGGCATGAACCACAATGTAAGGATTAGCAAAAACACCTGTGCTTTCTCCAACCAGCTAACACTGAGCTGTGGTGTTCCTCTGCACCTACAGGGATGCTATGTTCACATCACATCCAGTAAAAACATCATCCTAATCTACACCTAATCTAGGTGAGAAAAAACTACACACAGGGAAGGAAAGTTTGATGAGGAAGGCCAAGGGAGAAGGAAGTTTAACAAGGAGAAAAGGTGTCCAACACAAGAGTTATACAACAACAACAGCAACTGCATAGAAAAAAGGTAGTAAACCCAGAAGAAAATACTTTTAAAATATTTCTACTTATTAAACCATATAGATGACAACTCAGAATTTGTTTTTTTTTAAATTTCATTGGATGTAACTAAAGTTTCCAATCCTGCAGTTTGGAATCATGTAGGTTTTAATACTATGTCAAGGAATGAGATTTTGCTTTGTTTTCATATTAATTCTGAAAATCTAGTAAACTACAGGTGAAAATCCTACCTAAAATCGTAATAATAATAAGATTACTACAATCAGACATGCAATAGTTAAATGCATGAGAAACCTTAAATCATCATATTCTTTTCTCATATGCTACTCTGCACTGGAATACAGCTAGAGTTCATTAATATTTTTGAAGAATTTCAAATTACAGAAAATTCCATATGGAAATGAACAGAAAAGTTTGGCTAGATAGTGTTCAGAAAAAAAAAAAATAAATAAAAAGAACAAAACAAAACAAAAACAAACGCAAAGACCAAAAAACCCCACAACCTCCCCCCCCAAAAAAAAAAAACCAAAAACAAAGACAGAAAAAAACCATGCAAAGCCAAACTAAAAAAGACCCACACACTGTAAAAGAATAAGAAAACAACATTCTGTATTTCTTTGTATTCTTTGTGTTTCTGGGCCAAGTGAGATCAGGTCATTCACAAGAGTACAAGACTCTGATCAAATAAGATAAATAAATATGTATACAAGCACACATATTTTTAGGTTTACTTAAGGGGACATAAGTAGCTAAATTTCTCTGGAGAGCTTGAGCTTCTGTTTGGTAATATTATTCTTTCAGTGGAGCTTGGGATGCAGAAGGGTGAGAGCATCTCTGTGATTATGTCTGTGTATTGAAGGTAGTTCCAAAGTTCATCATTAGAAGATAAAAATTAAAAGCTAGTAATTGCTTTCCTTTGTTATTTAGAACATATAAACTATTTCAACAAGGGGAAATTATTTCCATGGCAGTCCTTTAAGTCAGTTTTGGTATGAGGAGACAGATGCAATAGCTCGGCCTTCTGCTGAAATCAAACTGAGGCTTGTCTCCCTCTGTTATCTCAGTGTAATGACATGATGATCCATCAAACATAAAAATAAAATATAAAACAAAACTATATTTCCTATTTCTAGGTCCACTTCATTTTCATAATTACAGGCAACCAGCTTTTCAGGTGTAAAAGCACTAAATAGTGAAGGACTTTGTTCTCTTTGTACAATCCAATTTTCTAAGGATAGAGTTGAAGAATGTTACCAAAACACGCTATATAAATTTTTATCAGTGTCCTCTTTACTACAGATTAATCCAAATACATATATTTAAAAAATGCAAATAATGCCTTCATATGCAATACAGAAACCTCTCCCGAGAAAATGATCTTTTCTGTAATATTTCTTCCCATGAGGTCAAAATGAGAAAATGGGGCATCCATGACAGATGTTTCCTGTAATGCTGAATTTTGTGTTATGAAGGCAATCAGCCTCTACAGAATAGATCTGTGACCTGAACACTTGGAAAACAGGGCTGGTCTTCTTTCAAAAGGTGTTTCTGATTAATGTTGACAGATCACTGCGGAGCTGATGATCGATTAGTTAATGTTTGTACAGTACTTAGGAGATGTAAAACTCTCTAAGTACTGAGCATTGCTGTTATTATGAGTACACTTCAAGATCCTTAGGTAACTGTTGGGAGTACAGCAGACACGATTTTAATCTATTAATAGCCCTTTATAAGTGCAGTTGTTCCAAGACTGCCAAAATATCACTATTGTAGTATAATTCTTTCTTCTTTTCTTTTCTTTCTCCAGATAGCATGGGTGTCATGAATGTTAATAGCAAGGAACCAAAATTGCTCCTGTCATCTTCTTCCCATTTTTATACATACAGTATATGAAAGAGTCTGTTTCCTTTAAATGACAGGAGAGAATCACATCCCCCTAAGGCTCCAATCCTCTGCATAAGGTCTTTAATTTGGGATTTGAGTGCCAGATAATTAGTAGTTGAGGTAGAGTCACACTGTTTTGTGAGTCCCATGGCCCAATTAGTAAATCAGATTGTAAAAGGTTACTAGAAGGGGCTTTAATCTTTACCAGCATTTTACTGTTATTGCATGTGGCAGACAGAGCATCCTGTATCAGGGACAGGAGAAAGGAGAAATTTAGTGTCATAGCAAATAATCTGCTGATGTAAATTGGTACAGCTCCTTATTTACAGCAGCTCAGAACTTGGCTCTTGGCCTTATAGACACTCCACATAGTGTCTGCAAATGAGTCTCCAGTAGCCACTAAGGGGAAGTGGAAAGCTCCTCAGTGAAGGCATGCATGTCTACAGATGTAAGGCAAAAAACAATGATCCCAAAATCAGAAATAGCAAGCTGTTCAAACAAAAGAAGTCAGTGTAAATTCAATTAAGGCCAGGGAAGACAGAGCAAGAAAACAATTAGGAAAATAAAAATATATTTTTGAGTTGTTCGCTTATATCTGCACATGCAGACATGCACAATGACACTCTCACAGCACCAAGTGTGTACCAGTGTTGGTAACTCCTGAGAGAGGCTTTGTCAAAGGGATGCATTCAGAGACAGGGTGGAGCTGCAGGTAAAGTCATGTATCACACGGCTGACCTAACCTTTGCTTTGTCCAACCTGCCCTGACAAAAACACTGCACCTGAAATGGAGGCAGAAGGAGCTGGAGGGATTTTCTGCCAGTCTGCACTGATGCTGGAGGGAACGTCACTGTCAGAATTCCCCAGGATGGAGAGAGTGGGAGCAGTGTGGGTCAGGAGAGGCACAACTCAGCAGTGCTGTGTTCCAGTTGTGCAAGAGATGGGAGGGGAGAGGACAGGCTGGCAGGAGAGCCCAGCAGCCTTTACCTAGTGCATCACTGAATGTTGGGCAGCCACTGAATCTGTTCTGCTCATGCTCCTTCCCCAAAACAAAGGTAACAACTCTGCAAAATACTGCATGAATGTGAAGTAGTGGCAATACCAATTCTGTTTACAGGAATATTTGTTCCTCTCTGTGTTACAGAAGTCTGCTATTAATCTCCAGATCTCATTTAGTTTTGCTCAGCGCTGTCCACACAATTACCAATTCTCATTATGAAAATAATTGCTGCCTGTATCACTGTGTTTTTGTTTGATAATATATTTCATGTTCAGAAGGGCCTATTAAAATTATCTAGCCTGACCTCCCACACAAGGCAAGCATTATATTCTCACTGAGACATTCTTACAACAACTCTCACAGTGGAGCTGCTCAAAATACCAGCACATGTTCACTGGCCACTGTACCAGACACAAAACAAGGGATCACCTCTTCCCTGAAGAATTTATAATTTCACTGGATCCTGCAGTGGGGGTGAGAAGGAAGAAATGTGGCTGTCCTTAAGATTATTAATAGAATATGTGGAAAGCTTAGAGAATGAATCTAACTCCCACTGTATTTATTGTTTTCCCTCCAAAGCCATCCTTTTTGTGATGAATAAAAGAAAATCTTCCTTTGTTATGGTAATTTTCCAACACCTCTTTTTTCAATTGGTGTGATTTTAAAAATAATATTAAATTTATTTCCTGAGATAGGAGTCCTCGTCCCAACCACTTTGGTCCTTAAGAACCTCTGCATTGGTATTACAAGATTTCTGCCTGTGCCATGGCCTGATATTTCTTGATATTACACAGCACCCATCACTGTCACAGCCAGCAAAGCAGCCTCATGAAGATGGAAAGCCTACCATGTTAATTTTCAGAGTTGTGCTCTCAAGCTGCTGCATGGGGCATTAGCCTCACAGCTCCCATTAACCCCCACTGTGTTGAGTCAAGAACCAAGTGCATAAAGGATGTCAGGCATTATGCACAGGCAGTAATCAGATTTGCTGGTCACTTAGCCCTATCTGCACTTAAAAATGTGTGTTTGGAATAAAAATATTGGATAGCAGCGAAGCTGAAATACTTGACAGCAGGGGTTGTTTTTTCAGACCATCTAAAATGCACTTTAGATGCGAATGTACTGGGAAAATTGTCCCAGATTGCTAATGCCGTGTTGGAATTTAAGTAGACTTTTACCCAAGCAGACATCGGTACTGCCAGGGCAATTAAACTTTTCAGCGTGGCTTTCCTGCATGTGGGGAGTTATTTATATGATTGTTTGCACTGTCCCCAGGCCACAGTCTCTCTCGAGCTTCCATTGTGCTGAGTGCTGGATAAGTCCAAACAACCAGACAGTCCTTGCCCTGTTAGAGCTTGCAGTCTGCAAAATGACATCCTAACTCCTCAGCTTGGTGTCACAGTTCAAGAAAAAGCGCCCTGGCTGGAGGGGAAAGAGCTGAAACTGCAGGAGTTGTTCTGCCTTCCCCCTTTCGTGGAGGAACATAACACACAACAACAGCTGCCTCTTTCCTCTTCACCCCTTGCTCCTGCTGTCAAATCCCTCTTGCTGCCGTGGCATCTGACAACCAAACCTTTCCTTCACTCTCACCTTGGATTTCTTTTTTCACAGACGCACATTATTAGCAACATAAATTATGGCCTGAGAATGGTGTCACTGAGCACACAGGATTAAAATCGCATGCTTTAAAATAAAAATGTCACTCAGACAGGTGTACATAGGCAGGCCTGGGGAGTATTTTTAACCAATATGAAATTTCTTTTAACATAGACCTTTGGAAGGGAAAAGTATTTGTAAATTCATTTCAAGTTTGATTAAGTAAGAAATTCATATGAATTTTTTTTAGCTATTCCTACATTTGTTTAAAAGAAATCTATGCTGAAAAAAGAAAGATATATGGATATACTAATTGATAAATGTTACTGTAATAAAATAGAGCATTGAAACTGAATTAATGAAATATATTAAGCTTGCTCAAAACAAAGCAAAATATTAGAGAGAAAAATACAGACGGAAAATAACATTCTTTATGCTCTCCTCTCATCTTAGCTTCTTGATTTCTTTTAATAACCAAGCCTCAGAATTGTAGCAGTTATGCAGCCCTGTTTATTACTTGAATTTTAGGGCCAGCTTTATTTAAATGTCATGGGAAAAGAGTTCCAGGGAAAGGTCACTTGTATTTGAAATTGTCCAGACAGAAATTCCCAATACCAAAACAAAATTACAGAGGGGGTTAGGTCTGAGGTCGGCTTTGGGTTCCTCTTCAGCAATTCAAACACCATGGACTTGTGCATTTAGATTTTTTTTTTCACATTTAGATTTGCAAATGCAACAGACAGAAGGAGTTGTTTAGGTTATTTCAGGCTTGTGGAGAGGTTGAAATGAATATTTCTTATCTGGTTTTGAAAGTACTGCACATGTTATAATTAGAGCTGTGATAAAAGTGGATGTCTCCATCCCTTCCAACTGGCATGGCACCTCTGTTAGCCCTTTACTAGCTGTGAAGTTTACATGAAAAATTTGCATTGTCCGAGGCCACGTGGAAACTTCAAAGCTTAAGAGACAGTACATGGGAAGCAGGAATATTTGTAAATCCCTTTTTAGGAGTGACACCTCTAGTGGTTGCAGGTCACTCTGCTTTCTAAGTTCCTCACCTTTCTTTTCCCAGCCCTTAGATGCAAAACTCACAAACTGAACTAATCCCTTCTTAAATAGTGTAAGAAAGCTCAGTTCTAGCATTTCCTTTCATTTCTTGTGTTTCTTTGATAATCCAAAAGAGACATGCAAGCGTTATTGTGAGGTGAAGGGCTGACCCCAGGCAGCAGGGGTAGAAATTTCCTATTTATTAGATTTTTACTTTAATTTGCACATGCACATACTGGAATAGATCACAAAGAGGCATGAAGAGCTTTCTGGGCTCATCTGAGGGCTCTGCCAAGCTCTGCAGGGTGTCACCTCTGGGTTCTCTCAGCAGCCCTTGTTAGATTATTTCTGCTAAACACTTTGCAGCATTTAGCTTTCACTTGGAGCCTGGAATTACTTGTCCCTTAGCTTGTACCTGAAGATCCAGGCTTTTTTTTAAGTGCATTATTTTTCCCCAGATCTATTGTTTGCTGCTGGCACAGGTAAGTTCCAAAGGCAGCACACTGGAATGACAAAAAATTGCAGGCACTTCTTCTCTGAGGTATGAATGTCGAGCATTCAGCCTACTTTGCAGCTTACTCTCTTATAATATTCCTTCAAAAAATTTAAGGAATGCAAGTTTTCGCTGAAGAACAGGTCTATTTTCTGTTTCAGAAATATGTGTCACACCAATATTAAAGTGGAATAGCAGATCGCTTGGTTACAGCTAGTGTCCTTCAGCTTACCATCATGAAAAAAGAATTCTTGGTAGGACAAAGGGCCCCTAAGGCTGTGCAAAAGCAGTCATAAACATTAGTCTTAGAAGAGAATACCAGAGAAATTCCAGACAAACATTCTGGCTAAGATCAGACCACACATGTATTTTCTGATAGTGCAAGAGACTCTCTCTGAGAAGCTGTGATTACAAGATTACAGCTGGAGATTGCTGACAGCATCTTAGGCTTTTTTTCTTCCTTCTACAATCATTGCTAAATACGAACAAAAATCTTCTCTATTGTCCATAATTTAAGGCATATGAAATGGGAATATAACACATTAAGCAAAAAACCACAGTGCCTATAAGGTAAGGAGTCTCTGTTCCAGTAATGCGCTGTTTATTTGCTCCATCTACAACAATTCTCCTGCTCCAGCTCGGAAGTCTTCATCTATTTTCCCCATGTTTCTCAACATTTGTACCAAAAAATTCCAACTGACCACTCAACACCCCAGGGCCCTGAGTCGCTGTAGGAGTCACTGTAGTCCATGCAGCGATTCTACAGGCATGGCAGCAAAGGCTGAGGACTGACAACTCTCCATGACTGTTCTTCCTGTGGTCCAGGCTAACCCAGGAACTGTTCAAATACCTTTGGAAAAGACCTGAACCTATCCCGTGGCATTTTGGTATTTTTGTGGGTTTTTTGGTTTTTGTTGGGTTGGTGTTTTTTTTGTTTTTTTTAATACAGACTCACATGAATGTCTCATCACTTTTAACACAGGTTTCTGGGCAGTGCTAAACAAAGGAAAATTCCACTAACATGCAATTATCTTCACTGAAAAAAAAATCAAGAGCTGAAATGCTCTCTTTTGTAAGATCTTTAGAAAATTTACCTTTGTGGATTATAATAAAATGGATAGGCAATATCTTTGAAAGCTGAGTTTGCCTTTAGGGAAGAATTAGACAATCTAAAAATTCCTCTCTGAAATGTCTCTTTTGTTGAGCAATTGAAGCTGCCATAATTAAGAGTGTTTTGTTCTGCCACAGGTTTGTTTACATTTGAGAAAATGTAGTAGAACAATTAAAATTTAATAATATGGTAAACAAGATCTGAATAATTTATTCACAGCAAATAAAATGAATGTTGATAATCACTTTTTTTGAGACTAAAGGAAAACACTGACTTCTAAGACTGTATAGAAATTTTGTTCTTATGTTTGGAACAAAATTTGATTGGATCCATTATCAAAGAAGGAAATACAAATATTTTTGCTTAGGGACAGAAGTACTCTAAAGAATGAGCTAATTTGAAATAAGATAAACTTGAATAATATAGAAATTATGAAACAGGAAATGCTGATTTTGAAGTATCACATGCCAACTTTTCCCTAAAAATAGATTTATATATGTGTTTTCAGTTGTGTAGTTATGCATTTCTTTATACTTTTACAATGGGAGTAATAGAGAACCTATTTTTTTGCTATTAACAGTAATGGAATCTGTACCAGTGCCTTCAATAGTGCATGACCAAGATTATTATTATAATCATTTCTTACACCAGTACCTATAAACTCTAGATAAATAAATAGATCAGAATCACATTGTAGTTATGTATAAAGACCTGCAAGTTAACAGAATGCTTTGTTACACAGATTCTGGAAAACCTTTCTTCCCACAAATATGTACTTAGTTTTCTTTCTCTGAAATAAATTGAAGTAAGTCAAATGGTGCATCTTCCATTCAGAAAATATTTTCTATCTTATAATTAGTTACTAATACAGTCAGTAAAGAAAGCATTCTTTATTTTCCTCCAAATATACTGGTTTTAAATATAAAGGAATATTCTAAATACAGAGAAAGAGTTCTGTGTGATTTGCAGTTCAAATTAGTGCACTCAGAAACAATACTCATGGTTCATGGGTGGTTTGCTTAGCTCTGGGTTCAGATAATTCCTGGGCCAAAAACAGGAAAGAAAATATTTTTGGTTGTTTTTAAAATGTAAGAATACCACCAGAGTGCATTGCTGAAAAGCAATAGGAACAATCCTTCACAATACTGCCTAATCCTGCCTTCAACATCCAATAGCCCAATGATCTAAATTTAAAGCATAGCCTGGGTTTGAGAGGATGTCTAGTTCGAGAGAGTAGAATTACTGCTGCAACACTAGGGAATGCAACAGAAACAACGACTAAACCCATAAAATGCAGATTCAAAACCATATGTAGATCATTTGAGGTTTAATGTCTCCTGCAACTGATGGAGAATGTGAAGCAATGTAGAAACAGGTCCTGTGTCATGACTGGACTGAAGTGAAAAGCAGCTTTCAAACAGCATAGCAGAACCCCAAGAAACTTAAAAAATAGCTCAGTGCACATAGTATCTTTTAATTGAAGGGGTCAGACTGTGTCCCATACAACCTGAATGTTGTATTATTTAATTTTGTACATTCAAATATAATAAGTAGAAAAACTGAGGCCAGTAACACTATTCAAAGTTAACAATAAAAACAGTGTGTCTCAAATTTCAGGATTATTTTCTGTCCTTGTAAGAGGCCATAATACTATGTGACATCCACAGCAACTTACAGAGTTATTCATGTAAATATTCATGTAAATAGGCAGTCTTGTTTTTTCCATGTCCTCTGTCTTTTCCTTTTCTGCCCTGTCACAGTCTTCTAATCTGGCATTAATCTGGAGAGAAAAAGAAAAAAAAGATAACCTCTTCATTTCTTCTGATTAGCCAACTGCAAAAATATTAATATTGAATGTTTTGGTGCAAATTTTCTCTTTTGAGTCTGATAAATGAAATCCTAGAGCTTGCACCTCCTCAGTGTGCTGCTGGGGCAACATATGGGAATGGTATGAAGGATAAAGATATCAGGGCAGATCTCAGAAAACTTGAATGAAACACCAAGCTATTGAAAATCTGAAGTCTGTGAATCTACTCTGGTATGTGCTGAAACAGATCTCCATCACTGCTGCAGTAAGTGAAAAGAACCTTTGACACAATATGACATAAATTATATATTTATGGCAAATGATTGTTAACTGGTTCAATGTGTCCAGAGAAGAGTTAAAACAGGGAGTTTTTGCTTCGGGTGGTGAAAATGGGTTAAAGATTCCTTCTCCACCAGTAGAAATTAAGTAGTTTGAAGACCAGATATGAAATGGGGTGAGCAAGGGGGTCTCCACTCCACCATTCCTCTGGGCATGGTGTGCACTCACTGCAGCTAAGCAGGAAAAATGGGCTGTGAGCCTGTATGTGCTTATAGCATAGACGTGATGTTGACATGACAGGATGGAAGAGATATTTGCTGTGGTTACCAGAAAAAATAACTTTGAAATTTGAAAACATAAATTTGGTCTTCAGGCCTAATAAAATGCATGGTAAAAAAGCATTTCTGAAGTCTCCAAAATCTTAAAGTAGCCAAGATAGTAGCTGGAATGTATGCACAGGAGTACCCAGTTTGTGTTTCACTGCAAAATCCATGGCTTAACCTACAGTACCAACTTTGATAATATTAGACATATAGTGTTAACTGCCTGAGACTGCTAACACTCATTAACTAACCTAGAGGTTTTCTATTAATTGCTGTAAAGTCTATAAATGAAAAGATCCAGTCATCCATTAAGTGTACAGCATAAATCATTTGTACCTGCAGACTGTGTCTTTTGCAAAGCAAGAAGTCATATGTACCAGTAATAAACAGCAAAAACCCAACAAAAGCTCACTAAGAACATAGTTGTCTTGGCAGGTTTTATTCTTCCTCATCCTTCATCACTAACTTTATTCTACAAAAGTTTCCCATTTTTAGCTCTTTGTTATCAGTGAACAAAAATGCCTCCTACAGATGAACAGATATATTTTTTCTCCATCTGTTGAGGCATTTTCTTTGCTGTGCTCTGGAAATTTGCCAAAAGGGAAGGAGATAACACTTCTGAACACAGGATGGATGGCAGACATAAATCCGATGAAAAGATGGACTACGGCAGCTGACTGATGATTTCACAAAGGCTGTTTTGTTGATTCTCACTGAACCTGCAGTTTTCTTCTTCAATTTGTGTCAGTGAGAACAAGGATGTTCAAATCACTCACTGGAAGAAGTGCAGGGTATTTTTTAATTATGTGACTTCTGTCCTTCTTGGACATTTGGCACTCCAATTTAATGAAGCCAGACCTTACCACTACAGGTGGGAATTCACTGGGGAGGTACGAAAGTGCTACACAAGGTGTCTGCCTATACTTCCTAGCAATAGCCAATTGTATCTTCACTTTTCACTGTTTTTAAATTACACAGTTAAAGAACAAGATATCGAGAGAAATGGTCTTTGAAAGCAGGTCAATACTTATCGGCTTTGGTGGCCTTTGAAAAAACAAAAAAACTTGCCTCATTCAGGGTCACTTGCAAGGCTGAAGTTTTGTTCACCAATTAACTTGCTATAACATATAGGAATATTGGAAGACATTGAAGATTTCAGCCTATGTAGTATTTTTCATGGAATGTTTGGATTATCCCTTCCAAATCAATCAGGGTGTGCATCACCAAACCCAAACTGGTGACTGAGTCTTTCACCTAAAATATTCATTCCAGCAGCAAAACTTTTTTGGCCCAAGAGAGGGTTTGATATCTGCATCAGTGTTAGTTATTATGCCTCTGCTTTAAAGAGCAAACACAGGTACTAGCCCAGCATGATAGGATTCATTGTGTGGTGGCTGCTATGGCTGGATGATGCTCTTTGATTTACTGACCTGAGGATAAATCCACCTCCTAATGCCTAGTGGGAGTCAATGGAAAGGCTCCCACTCTATCAGAGGTTTATGGATTAGGTCCCTCCCACACAATCAGAAGTAGCTCCTTCTCAGAGAAAAAGAAAAGAGAAGAAAACAAGCTCTAAAGCCAGTTAGGGATGCTCCTCACTTTTTTCTGAGGGCTGCTTTAGGCATTGTATTGAACAAGTACATACAAACAGCCTCTCAGCCTCTTGTGAATTACAATTGTTATATACTTCTTTTGAAATAGACTTGGCTCTTTGCCCTAAATAACACAGAAGGTTCTTTTTTCTTTTCTTTTCTTTTTTTTTTTTTTTTTTTTTGTATGATTTTCCATTAAATTACTAGCAGAAAATTAAGTCTAAACACTGGTTTTCTTCCCTAGGGAAAAGAGTGATCTATTCTTGTCTAGGTTGGTGTGTCTCAGTCAGACTTTTTCTCCCATTTATGTTATGTTTAAACGAGCTTCATTTTTTTTTTAATGTGCTCAGCTTGGACAAATAAATATCTCTAACCCTTACTTAGCAATTTATGAAAAGAGGACCTTCTTTTACTATCCATTTACAAGTGTTCAGTGAGGCTACTTATCCTTTTGCAGTTATCTTCTCCCTCTATGGTCCTGTTAATGTACGGTATCGAAAGCATGCCCTATTGGACTTCCTCCCTCCCTCCCTCCCTCCCTCCTTCCCTCCTTCCCTCCTTCCTTCCTTACTTCCTTCCTAAATTTCTTAATAGAACTTTGCTGGGGGAAAAAAAAATCAAACCAAAGAAAAAGAAAACCCTCCTGCTCCCCCTCCCCACCCCCAACCACAAATCAAGCTAAAATCAGGGAGGAATTGGGTCGGAAAAGCAGGTTTTGGCAGTCTTTTAACACAAGAGAAAGTCTTGGTGTTATCACTTGGGGTACAAACAATCCCTTCAAGAAATTGTATTAGAATCCACAAAAACAGCCACCAATAAGAGTCTGTTTTTAAGATTAGTTTGAGCCTTAAATATGTAAAAAGCATATGTTAATATTAACTTAAGCTCTTTAATAACAGATTTTTCTCTCATGAGATGTGTTCTTTCAAAACATGAAGTGAATCTGCCCTTTTATGGTGGGGTTCAACCACTGGAAAAAGAAAAACAGACACCAGGTAAAAACATCCATGAAAGCTCTTCAATAACTGCTCTTTCAACTTGATCAACCAATAATAGGCTTAAGTTTTTAATGGAAATTCTTATGAGAAATCCTTCCTTGCTTAAAAGAAGTTCTTACATAGGAAATCACTAAGCTAGTTTCTGATACTCTGATGCAGCAGTGAATTTGTCAGTGTTTTGACTCCAATTTAAAACAATCATTTTGTTTCAATCAATGTATCATCCACTCCTGATTTAGCTAGGTACAACAGCCCAATGACCTCAGCAATCGAGAAGAAGTAAATTTAATGAGAAAATTGTTTCTGGACTTTCTAGTAGAGGGAGTGATGTCTGATTTTCCTGCCCCCTCAACGCACATAAGTTTCAGTCTGCCCAGGAAGAACGGACCTTGGGCAGATCTGGGAGTAGCAGTACCATAAGCTAAACTTCGCTATGTAAGACTGAGGCAGTCTTCATTACTAAAGCAGTGTGCATTTATTTTAACCAAATCGAGAGTTACAAAGGTGTATGAAGATTTATTGTAGTGAGAAGTTTTCAGAGACTTGAATATGGCTGAGTCCTCAATGACACAGCAGTTGTAGCACCATTCTGAATTGGGATGCTGTGGCTGGAGGTAGGTTAGATAACTGAGGTAGGGGAATGCATTTTATGTCACCATCCAGCCTAATTACTGGATTATCAAAGGAGTTTCCTATTAAGAATTTAAAGATGGGTTGCTTTTCAAGTCACTTCTTGCCCCAGGATTCCTGTGGTCACTCCATGTTTCAAGGTTTGGCATTTTCTTCCCAGAAGTTGCTTCTCCAAAAGTAAGACTTATCCTACCTTCTCTGCGAGCTGTAATCAGCACCAGGTCAAAGCAATTAATTCTCTTCAAAGACTTGTAGCGCACAGACCCATATGGCTTCTTCCCATGTGACTCTCTGAGCTAATTAAACTTGACTTTATTTTGCCCTCTTCCATTTTCCTCTACCTGAAGAATCAGTTCTCCAGTGCCTCAAACTCAACACCCAGGTTCAACCCCTTTGAAGTCAACTTCTTGCCACTAGGAAGTTTTCCTATATATTCAACTTAATTCTTCCATATATTTAATTCAATTACATTGTTTTAATTGTGCAATTTTACATCTCCTTAGGCAGTAGGTTTTGGCACAGGTACAAGTTTATAGCCGAGTAGATTTAAAGGGACTTCTGTGACCATTTAAGTAGAGAAAAAGTCTATATTTATTAATGCCACATTGAGGAGCTGGGTTTAGGGCAGAGAAACCAGGGCAGTTTTCCAGGATCTTAGATGCTGGGGTCAGCAGGCCAAGTTATATGGCAAAGGGAATTATCCAATCTAGAAACAGCTTCCCCTCGGAGCAACCACATTTCTATTGCAGTTATTTGTATGGCTTTGAGCTGAAAGAGGGTAGATTTACATGGGATAATAGGAAGAAAACCTTTACTCTGAGGGTGGTGGAGCTCTGGAACAGGTTTGCCAAGAAAAGCTTTGGATGTGCCATCCTTGGTAGTGTTCATGCCAGGCTGGATGGGGCTCTGAGAAACCTGGTCTGGTAGGAAGGGGTACCTGCCCATGGCAGGTGGGTTGAAACGAGATGGTTCTTTAGGTCCCTTCCAACCCAAAGCATTCTGTAATTCTATGAAATTTATTAAATTTGTGTTTCATATACAGTAGTTTAGAAAGCAAAACTAGAAAAATATTTTATTCCATCCTCATGCTGCAGGATTGATCCCTATACTGTATTTTTCCTGTTCTTTGTACATTTTAGTTTTAAATGCCATGGTGAAAGGTCACAATCCAAGAGATTTTTTAGAATATGAAGTTTTCCCTTAGGTAAATTTAACAAAAAAAAGTGACAATCCCACTCTCTGTGTGACCTCCTCCTCACATAATTTCACTCACTCTTTCTGTCCTCCAGTGTTAAATCCCACACTAAAGTCAATGGGCTAATACAGGCCTTCTGTAATTTGTCAAAGTCAGTTCTTTGATGTTTACAGATTACACATTTTCTAGAATAGACTTGGGTCTAAAATATGCAGATTTGATTCATCAGTGGATACAGAAACTTAAAAAATTTTCAGGCAGAAAATAGTTTTGTTTGATCTGTCACATGACCTTTTATTTCAAGCTCTCTTTACCCTTCGTTAAAATCTCTTTCAAAAATGGAACTGAATTTTGGCAAGAAACATTTTTTGAACTGGAAAATCAAAACATATTGTTTTAGTGTTGAAAAGGTAAAGTAAAAAAAATTATTTTTTTAGCTTTTTACCCTGGATGAGGTTAGGTTGTACCAGAAATGCGTAAGATCATGTTCTGATCATTCTGAATCTACATCCTTCAGCAAAAAGTATTGTCTGCCTCTTCTGTGGGTAACTTTTCAGTTATAATTCACTCATATTATAATTTTAGAGGAGTTGGTAATAAATTCTGAATATAAGCCATTCCTCATAGCACTATCCATCCTATATTCAGAAATATTTGCCACAGGAGACAGATCCAATAGGATCAATGGTTTGGTTTTGCCACTTCTCCCTATATATTCATGCAAAGCTCCTTCTTCCCCTCCGCCACCATCGCCACACACACAAAAAAATCTGTAAATAAAATCATAGAATGGTTTTCATTGAAAGGGACCTTACAGATCATCCAGTTCTAAATGCCCTGCCATAGGCTGGGACACCTTCTCGCTAGATGAGGTTGCTCAGAACTCCATCCAGCCTGGCCTTGAACACTTCCAGGCAGCCACAGCTCCTATGACCAGCATATCCATCTATTTCTTTCTGTAATAAAGACAGGGAAAAGTAAAATATATTGTTTTTGTACAGGGTATGAAATAGTTAAAATTCTGAAGCCAAGATGATCATTTGAATCCCAATATACCTCCCATTTAATCCATCTGCTGAAGAGGGATGCAATATCATCAGTCATCAAGCAGGAGGATTTTAGCTATGCCCATAAAAATACTTGCATGAGTTCCCTTAGCTAAATGTTAATTAAAACACAGGCTTTGCAAGAAGTGGCCTGGGAACACCAGCAGTTTTTCCCTAGCTCTGCTATGCCAGGACTCTCTATACACGAGGTACTGAAAAAGGTTTTCTGTGCCTTGGAGCCACAGGGTAAGTTGTCCGTAGACATGACAGCCATTTTATCTGCGCCACAGAGAGCATGTCCAGAATATTTTCCTTCTACTTCGGGTTCCCCATGCACAAAACTTCTCCGAAAGCCTCTGCCTGCTCGCCAAAGAGCACTGGCTGTGAGGCCTAATTAAGAGAAGTGTAAAGTCTTCTTGAAATCCTTGGGCAAACAATAGATAAAAATAAAATAATTGAGTTTATACACAGCAAAAATACCATCTTAGACAAACTCCACAGGGAACTTCCTGAGTAAAACTGGTTAACTATTTTCCTGAAGCTGACAAAATGTGAACTGCTATGTATACTCTATGTAAAGCAGCAAACAAGCAAATAATCTTAAGGGAATGAATGATAGAATTATTAAGGTTGGAAAAGAGCTCCAAGATCATCAAGTCCAGCCTTTGGCCAAATACCATCACGCCCATAAAGGCATATCAAAAAGTGCCATGTCTACTTATTTTTTGAACACTTTCAGGGATGGTGACTCCACCACTTTCCTGGGAAGCCTGTTCTGAAGCTTTACCACTCTTTCAGTGAAAAAAAAATTTCTTAATTGGTGCCGGAAAGCATCTAACTGGAAACATTCAGTAAGTATGGTCATTTTTTTTCATGACTTTACATGAATTTTTATTTTTCCTCTTTATCATTGGAAGAATCCAGAAAGAAGAAAATTTCCTTAGAATTATCTGTAATAGGTTTAATTCATTTTCATTTGGTGAGTTAACAAGGTGATTTCAAATAGATTGCTTCCAGGGTATACATGTGCTAGCTGGCAGTTTTCCTCTATAGTCTCCCATATAGACAGAATTATAGAATCCATAATGTATACAGTAGGATAACAACACTGTGCAAACAACCTCTAAGTCTAAAAGGCTGAGTATTTCCTAACCCCACCACTATTTAAAAAATTGCTTCCTAAACCTTTGAGTTACTCAAAGCCCTATTTACAAAAGTGTATCCAACCTTATTAAAAATGTACACAGTTAATTATGCCATGCATGATTTACATAACAGAATAGTGTCACCACAGCAGATCAAGCCAAATTAGTGTAAAGAAACTGTACCAAACCTTCTGGCTTAATGAGTTTTGCTCATGACAAGAACAAGTGCTAAGTCTTCCCTCTGCCTTGCCCTGGTGTATATAATTGACCATAACATCGCATGGTTAATTATTTGAACATTTAATCTCAACATGAAAAAATACAGAATGCATTACCACTTTCTTTTGTCAACAGTTTTTATAATTAATATTGAGGGATTAAAATAACTTATTATAGCTTACATTGCCATAGAGCTGTTGATACAAACTGTGAGATCATTAGTTTGAGTCACACAAGTCTCTTCGTATTCAACACTGTTTTATGGTTCTGGCAGCTCACATGTCTTTTTACATGGAGCAAAATTTCCCCTTTCCTGTTTTTAGCTATTTTGACACTTGCACTACTTCATTTCATATACCCGTAACGTGCAAGTAGAATGTGTGTCCTGGGAGATAAATTTTCTGTCTTAGGTTTAGGAGACTGGGAGTTGAAGCCTTATAGGGTTTTCTTTATTTCATATTCTGTGTGCCTGATTGCCTCTTACTATAATATGGATGGCTACATTCACAATATGTAATTATCTTTATTGCCTATAAACAGGCTGTATTTGACTTGAACATTTCAGCTTTTTTTTTTTTGTCTGGCAAAGAAACAAAACCTATAGTAAATTAAGTCTGATTTCCATAAAGTTCTGTGTACATTTAAAGCTCCGTATGTGTTTTGTGAAGTCTATAATCCTTGTATAAAATGTTTAATTAACCTCTTTCAGAACATTTGTAATATGTTTCCATTGAATTCATGAGACTGTGTGGGCACACACTGCTGACTAATTTTGCAAGAATATGTTTGCTTCCTCTTTCCAAAATGTTGTGTGTTACCTAGTGGACGATCCTAGATATGTATGATGTCATTTCTAATCTTGTTATTTGTATTTACACAAAAAAGATCTGTGTATTTTTTCCCCTTTTTCTATTTTTCTTCTATTTTTTTCTTCACAATTATTCAACATAGGGAGTTGAAGTGTCTGCTTTGCTGTTGGGGCTTTTTTTGTGCAATACAATGGTTAACAATGTAAAGCACTTGTACTGTAACCAGACTGAAAGTTTCTTCTGAATTATAGAATCATAGAGACATTTAGGTTGGAAAAGACCTCTCAAATCATTGAGTATAGCCATAAGCCTAAACTTTTAATGGCTATCCTTGCTGTGCCTCAATGGCCAGCCCACAGACAGCATAACTTGGAAGAGCTTTTTTATGATTTTTTTACTCTATTATTCTTTGATTCTATGGTCTTGGTTCTTGACTATTCCAGAGGTAGGAGACATCATGTCTAGCTCGAGCAAAGACAAAAATGCCTTTTTCTTTCCCACCCTTGTGGATTTTTGTGCTAAGTGGAAGAACTTCCTAGAAGCATATTTATAGAGGAAAATGCCTATTTGTTTATTAAGTGTGGGTGATCAGGAAGACAAAGATTAAGCATATGAAGAGGGGAACAGATGTTATGAAGGAGCTCTGTGTTCAGGTTAAGCCATGTTGACTGGGTACAAGGAAAGTAGGGAAAGAAGTGATTGACATGGTATGACTAAAGAGAGGCTTCATAAAGCAGTGGCCAATTTCCAACTGAAACACAAAACTAGGCCCATGTTTGGGCCTTTTCATAAAATTTATTGCTGCAGGGCTTCCCCTCCACCAGGAAGTCATAAACTCATAAAACTCTAAATCTTAGTGATTACCTCTACTTGTTGAAGGGGTGGTGAGGAGACAAGTAGAGTGGAAAAGAGAAAACCAGTGCACAAACGTGTAGAAAATAGTTAGGAGAGGGAGAGAAATTAAAAGAGACAGAAATTTAATTGATCAGGATCATGTATCAGCTTTTTAAGCATAATGATTGGCCTGTATTATTCTGCTCTGGAAAGGACTTCCTTAGCCTTTGGATAAGATTTCAAACTGAGAGCATGAGGTATTGACACTGAGCTGCAAGGAAAGGTCTTTATATTATGGATAACTTCCAAAATAACTGACCGTGACACTGTCCTTTAGATTCGCTGCAGGATAACTGTCAGGTCAGCATTTTCAGGGGAAGATGGAGACAAGCAGTTGTATATCTGCTTTGACCTCTCTATGAGAGAGACAAGAGGTGTTGCTAAGGACTAAGGTTACCAGTAACAGGGTGCAAAGACACCATTGGCAGCTATTCCCAGTATGGGTTTTTCACGTCCTTACACAGGAAAAAGTTTAAAATGGCTCTCACACATGGAATAGGGAAAACCTATTTTATTGCTAATAGTCTATTAAAAAACCATAAAAACAGGCAAAAACATTCTTATGATAGCAAACAGCTACAGAGGTAGCAGCTGACCACTGCTCAGTGGTCACCAGGGTAACAACATGCTGATATTTTTTACAATTTATTAAAACAGGTGAAAGGGAGAGGAGATGGAAAAAAAAGGGTTGTTATGCCAGCGTTTTTTGAGACATTTCATCAAGAGCAATGTTGGATGCCCTATGGGCACCTTCTTTCAATCCCAGAAGGCTCCAGGCTCACTTTATATGACTTAATCTCCACCAATGCTCAGATTATGGGATAGTCTTTACCAGATTTTATCCTGTTATCAGGAAGTTATTTCTCTTTACATTTCCTTAGCCTGCTACACACCTGTTAATATAACTTTTTTAATTTTTTAAATATATTAATATAGTATATAATATCTATAAATACTGATATAATACAGAATATCTATACATGTATAGGAATTTCTTTTTTCTTAAATCCTTGCAACCATGTGGACCTTCCCTGACTTCTGCTGCCATGAGCAGTAGTGGGGAGCACTGCTGCAGCACTAACACTGGGTTTAGACCTGAGATGCTGTGTTAGACAGCATTTGCAAATCTATCTTGCCTCCCTTCCCCGTACTTGCAATCTGCCAAAGGAAATACGCTGATAATACTTGAAAAAGGCTTCATCTGGAACCACGCGCAGATTTTTGGTTGCTGGTTCTGAGTACAAGGCAAAACAGGAGAGGATTATGCAGCTGAATGAGCAGCAGTGATAAGAGAAATTCAGGAAGAAAAATGGCTTGTTCCTGGAAAGCCAGACAACATCTGAGGCTGAAAACAGATCACTGGTATGAGACTCTCAGTGAGCAGAGAGAAGCAACTGACAACAACTACCTGGAAGCTGCCCGCTGTCCCTAACTGCTAATACGCTCTTCCATGTCAATTTGACACAGAATAATCTTTAGTTGCAGCAGTCTGCACAAATGTGGTAGTGGTATGAAAAAGATACTGGTTGGGTGTCTGAATGGAAGCAACAGAAACAGAGCTCATTTGTGCATTTTCTGAAGCCTGGTCCAAAAAGCAGTGTAATGTAAGGACTCTCTGCAACTTGATCAGGCTCTTCTTTTTGAAGAAAAATGAACAAATGGTCACGGGAGATGGATGATGTGAGCCTTCCACTGATGATACCCTCACCCCACCTCTTGCTTGCTCATAAAGCCTCAGCCAAGTGCTCTGACCACAGGAATGAGCTCTTCAACCATCTGTGAGCATCTGCAGGATGGTGTTTGCCTGCGCATTTCAGCACTTCGGAGCCCAGAGCACATACCTAATATTTGGCTTGAGAGACAGAGTGCTGCTATCTTTCCTGTATTGGGGTTGACAGCCACATCTATAAAGCTGCCCAGACAACCGATTCAGTGAGGTGATTGAATCATCTGGGGACACAGTCAGCAGCAGGCAGGGACAATTCATGCAGAGGCCTTGAGCAACCCTTTAGAAAGACATTTGAACCCCAGAGCCTCAATGAAACTGCCTGAATCTGGTCCATCTTGGAAAACCCCTAAGAACTTTCTAACTCTTTTCCCTTTTCTTGAGAGCTTTGAAACAGCAATTCTGTTTGGGAAGGGTGGCCCAGAGTCTTCTTAAGAAATAAGGCCTTCCTTCCTTCCTTCCTTCCTTCCTTCCTTCCTTCCTTCCTTCCTTCCTTCCTTCCTTCCTCTCTTTTCCTTGGAAATATCTCATAGAATCATAGAAACTCTTGGGTTTGAAGGGAGCCTAAAAATCCTCTATTTTCACCCCCCGCCCCCACCATGGGCAGAGACACCTTCCACTAGACCAGGGTGTTCAAAGCCCCACCCAACCTGGCCTTGAACAATGTCAAGGATGGAACATCCACAGCTTCTCTGGGCAACCTGTGCAGTGCCTCACCAGGCTCTGAGCAAAGAATTTTTTCCTAATGTCTAATCCAAATCTCCCCTTTTAGTTTAAAACTGATTTCCTTTGTCCTCTCTCATCTTTACGCACTCATGATTCTGTTATATGGCAAAGAATCATGGAGTTTTTGATGTTCCTGGATTGCAGATAGTGGCTAAAACACGAGAAACCTCATCAAATGAATATCACATAAAATGAAAAAAGAAAACTGGCAGAAAATCTATAGAAGTGACATACCAAACCCTACACATTCAGGAAGGAATTTAGGGCTTAGTCATAAGCAAAGTGCAATGAAGGCAGGACATTAAAATTCAGTAAACTGAATATTACGAGTGTCACATGAAACAGGCAACTATTATTTTGATGTGAAAATACATTTGATCTAGAGAGCATATTGGTGTTATGCTTAGTTTTTGTTTGTGATGCATCTGATCTGAATCATGTGCTACTGGCATGACGACTGTCCATCCTGACTGGGTGATATGGTAGCTGGCAGCACACAGAGCTGACATTTCTCATCTAAAAGGCACTTGAGCTCACTTCATTATGTCCAGACCTCTGGTAGTTAGCAAACAAAGCCTCACTCTGAGGCACCAGATGATACTTGCATTGCTATGACTCTCAGCTTCATTGCAGCTATCCAGAAAGCAATCCCTGTGATCTGATAAGGCTTGCGTTTTTAGCACCTATTCTACCTTTGTTTCTCCTCAAAATGCAAGCAATTGAGACATTTCTCGAATCGAGACAATCCCTGGTTTTGTATCAATGGTGAGCACCTTGTATTTTGATTGTGGAGGTGAAAAGTGAAAGAGATGCAGGGAGGGTCCCAGAGACCACCACAATAAAGCTTAGCTGGAGAAATGAGGGGTGATAACCAATGTTCCAGAAGGGAGCTCAGGAAGGATGCTTAGGGATCCTGCTCAGACTACAAGCCAGAGACAAAAGGCTTTGGAGAGTCCCAGTGACCCAAAGCAGTAATCTTAGGAGCCATAAGCAAAACCCCAAATGCAGTATTTAAAACAAAATTTGGCCGGCCTTCCCCCAAGGATGGATTCCTGGTAGCTTGTCTTTACACAGCTTTCGAAATGGAAGTGCTTTTCTTTATAAAATGAATCATATCTGTGCCCAAACTTTCAGTTACTGACCTGCTCACACACAAGGTTGTGAGTGATTGTATGGAAAATCACACTATGAAAAGCCAGTGTCCATAAAGGAGACAGAGGAGATGTGCAATTTTATTCAAATAAAGGGAGAGAAGTCCATTCAGTCCATTCAGGCATAAACCCACGGGGTTTTCTCTCTCAAGGTTTCAGAGGATGCAGCCTCCTTTTATCCTGGACTCTCGGCCATATGTTGCCCTCTTCCTTTCCCAATTGCCTGAAGTACTAGGAAGGTACAGCCTTCCCGAATTGCCTACCACGTATTCCCCCTTGAACCTGTAGTTTTCCCTCAAAGTGCAGAAACTCAGGCTTGTGTGGACCCGCTTGTCTGTTTCAGGCTCTGTAACAAACTTGCTGCTCACAGTTAGCAGAGATATTAAGACCCATTTCAAAGAGGTTAACAGCCATACCCTCACCCGTGGAATTGTTTGTAAAGACATTAGCACACATCTTTCCTCTCATGATGAGACAGAGTTAAGCAGAGCCTGCTTTATCTTGTCCAGCTTCCTTCTATGCATCATAATTATTTATGAATTTAATTAATTTATTTATATAGTTGAAAATTCCCTGATGAATAGAAAGGTACATATTTGAGTTTTCTGTTGAATCATTCTTTCCATCTCCCTTACAATTCCATTCAAAACCTTCATTTATTTTTCCCAATAAGGCATTCCGAAGTCTTGCCCATATGCCTGCCCATGGCAGTCTAGGCACCACTGCTTGTGCAGTCTGTGGTTGACCATGCAAGATATTCCTGTGCACAATAGAGGCTCTGCAAAATTATCTCAGTCTTTCCATGTTTTTTGTTCCTTGTCACCAGCTTCTGCTCACAAGTCCTTTGGTTTCATGACTGCCAAAACAGCATAGGTCTAGATTTTGGTTGCTATGTCTTCCTGTTCTTTAGTTCAAGTAGAAGGAGTTTTGGAAGGATTTGTTAAATACAACTTATCTCTTTTGCTCCAATGAGCATAACTGATAATCCATCAAACACCAGACATAGATTGTGTAACTGACACCCACAAGCTCATATTTCTCTATAGCCATTTTCTTTGAAAAGGAGCACAGCCACACTGAATAGAGATGTTTAATAATTTTCAATAAATGATTGAAAATTTCATATTCCTTCCTATGTCACGGGAGCTTTCACACATCTCACCTGGCTTGTGATTTAAAAGCACAGTCTAAGCAAACTTTAACTTTTTGACTTGGATATAAAAACTATAAGACTCATGAAAGAGCAAGGCTTGGTAGATTATGTTTTCAGAGATCTACAATACAGGCTGCAAGCATAAGACAAAGAATGGCACAGGGAAGGGAAAACACATTGAAAAATATCTTAGCACATAAAAAAGAAATAAAGGAAGAAAACTCCGAAATGAAAAGTAGGCAGAGATAATGCGGTATAAGGATACACAGCCTGTGAAATACATTACCAGAAAAATAGCTTTGAAAGCAGGGATAAAGCTGGGGCCCCTGGGTGGGGGGCATGCCTTAGCCACCATCTAAATGAGTACTGGGACAAGACTGATCTGTGTGCACACCTCCCTTTTTTTGGATACAAAACTTCTGCTTTACGGTGTAATTTAAGCATTAGCTGTGAGAATAAAGGGAGTTTTATAGTCAGAGACTTCTGATATTTTTTATCAAAAGCAGCGTGTGTCCAGTATTGCCAGAGACTGCATTCTGGATATAATGAGCCACTGGTTTGACCTAGAGCAGAAATTTCTTTGTACCAAATGTGATGTATTTATGTATGACTTCATAATTATTCCTCTTGCTCATGCTGCAGATCCTGCCTTTGTTTTGACTGTGCTTGATAAGGTATGCATACAGACAGGCTTGTCCCAGCTAGTGGCTCCTCTCACCAGATAACAACATGAGGAATTTCAACACTGTTAAAAAAGGGACAGTAATATTTTCAGAGAATCATAGAATGATTTGGGTTGAAAGGGATCTTAAAGCTCATCTAGCTCCAACCCCACTGCCCTCCATGGGCAGGAATGCCACCCTCTGGACCAGGTTTCTCCAAGCCCCATCCGACCTGGCCTTGAACACTTCCAGGGATGGGGCATGCACAGCTTCTCTGAGCAACCTATTCCTTACCCTTACCCACTGAATAAGGAACGTCTTCCTAACATCTAGCCTAACTCTCCCCTCTTCCAGGTCAAAACCTTTCCTCCTTGTTTTATCACTATTTTCTCATGCAAAAATCACTCCCAATCTTTTTGTATGCTCCCTTTGGTTACTGAAAGATCACAATGAGTTCTCCCATAAATGCAGAAGTATAGCCAGTTCAAGACTCCTTTCAGACTAATATGTACTTGTGTCTTTCACAATCTAAGTTGTTTGCCACAGAAATTAGATGGCACCTGACAAGACATCTGCTGGTTGCTATAGACTTTTCAGGACCAGAGGATCAAATCACTGGGAGGCTTGTCAAGTGTCAGCAGACAGTTGATGTTTTGGCTTAGATGTTTATTTGGTGCTGCTCATTCATTGTAAGCAAAATGAAGAGTCTTCTGTCAACATTTCTTTTCATTATTTTATTCAGTGGTTGGCTCTAAAGTAATGCACTTACCCCCAAATGTTGATACTTTTGCACTTCAGGTGACAATTTGCTGTAAAATTATTTTAAATCTTTTTGTGGATCTTGTGGTGTGTAAATACACTGGGCTGCCCCAACACTAGATTAGAGCTTAGGTCGCTAACAAACAAATGCCCATGTGTTTGACTAACACTCTTTAAATTTTTGTCCCTTACCTTATTTGTCCCTCTGGAAAGTAAGAGCATTCAGTGTGTATTTGTGTTGAAAGTGTGTGCAGTACAAATGGTGTACCCCAGCATTCAAAAGTAAACTGTGGTCAGATTTCAAGAGTGTTTCTTACAGGTGAAAGAGTAAAATGAGGAAAACAAAGGAAGGTTAAAAGAATGAGACACAACCATAATAAAGGCAGATAATAATCATAAATGCAATTAAAGAGATTTTGATATATTTTTTAAAATAATTTTTAAAAAGACTACTGCAGTTTCAATGAATTTCTTATTTAAGGGAATTGGTATTTTGATGGTAATCAGGCTGGTAGAAGCAGATTTTGATATATTGCTGGATATTTGAATTTAATATGGTATTTCATAAATTCACAGAATTGCAGAACGAGTTTGAATTGGAAGGAATCTTAAAGATCATGCATTTCCAACCTTTTTGTCATGGGCAGGGATACCATCTACTAGATCACATTAATCTAAGCCATTGCCCAAAAGCCTCTGTACTTGCCCAAAAGCCACCATTTGCCAAAAATAAATTTTTATACCTAATATGGTGGATGTTTACAGAATCTGCAAAACTGAATAGAAGACAAAGTCCTTTTCTTGAAGGGTTTATGGTCCCTGGGTCTGCAGGGCACAGAGCACATATCCCAGTGGCAGATAACTTTCAACCTGTCCAGCAGTATTACCTAGCACCCCATGCTATCTTTAAACAGATTTTTTCATAATTTAAAGCCTGAGTTACAGTAACAGGACAGATACTGTTGTGGCTCTGTTAAAAAAAAATTGGGAAAAAAACCCCAAATAATTTAAAACCAACCAATCAAATAACAACAACAAAACCCACAGCAAACCCACAAAAGTTAAAAGTTACAGAATTACCAGCTACAGCTGCCAAAACCCACTAGCAAAATAAGGTTAATCCCTGAGTTCAGAGTGACAGGTTAAATTTCAGGACAAAGAAGCCCTCCCGTGTTCTTTGGCCCAAACTGCCCCCCCTGCAATGATGTTCAGAATAAACATTCCCAGCAAAGCTAAGTGCACGTTCCCTGCCAGTGCTAAGTCGGTGGATCTGCCAGGCAGGCATGAACAGATTCAGCAGAGCATGGAAAATGGACACCTTCGTGGTGATGGCTCAGTGTCTGAACAAAGAATTTTCCATTTAAAAGTTAGCCTTTTCATATTGATTTCAGCAGACTTAAGGAATAAATCAGATGAGCTTGGTGGAGGAGAATGAAGGACTTTTGAATATATTCTGTTGCCAAGTCTCAGCCAAGACACCTTATTGCCTTATGCCGCTGTTTATGTGCAAAGGGCACAGGCAGTGGAAAACACAGACAGTAACAACAGCTTTTGTATTTGTTTTGCACCTTTTTTAAGTATCTCCACAAAGCCAAGGTACCAAGTAGCAACTCTCACATACTGAATTTGTCCACTGATTTCACAGTAATTCGTCTTTGAAAAAATAAGGGATTTACAAAAGGTAATTGACACCATGTCTGCAAATGCCCACACCCCTCCTTTATGGCAAGAAGAGAGACTACTGACTTTTTAGAGTGTGGCAATTAATGGCCCAGCAGAAAGGGGAGATTGTGCCTCATAAACGCATGTGTGCAGCAGTGTGTGGAGCTCAGGATATAACTTTATTTCACAGTGTTCTAAAGCATCATGATGTGAAAATAGTTGTTTACATATCTGAAACTTTCACCTCAGTTTCTCTCACAGTTTCTGTAGAATTGTTGTGATTTGACACTGGCCAAACACCAGGCACCCACAACAGCTGCTCACTTGCTCTCCCCTGCCACAGCTGGGCAGAGGAGAGGGGGGGAAAAAAAAGAAAAAAATTTTAACAAAGGGGTGATGAGATGAGATGAGATGAGATGAGATGAGATGAGATGAGATGAGATGAGATGAGATGAGATGAGGACAAGGAGGAAGCAATCCAAGGGCAAAACAGGCTCAGCTTAGAGTTACAAAGTGAATTCAATACTAACAGAATCAGAGGAGGATACAGAAAGGTAACATAAAAATAATAAAACAAAAATATAAAAATAAAATTAAAGACGCCATTCTTCCCCCCAACCCCTCCCTCCAACAGTGCAGGGAAATTGGGTGTGAGGGTTTGGTCAGTTCATCACTGAAATCTTCCTGTGCTCAGGGAAACCTTCCCCTGCTATGCCCTCCCTGGGGTCCTTCCCAGGGGAGAGAGCTCTCTGTGAACTTTTCTGACGTGGGTTGCACTCTCACGAGCAGCAGCTCTCCCAAAACTGCAATGTGAGCTCCTCCCATGGGCAGACAGTTCTCCCAAAACTGCTATGGCATGGGTCACTCATCCACTGGATGCAGACCTCCAGGGCCAGGTGGTTCCATCTTGGGAGCACGGCCTCTCTCTCCACCAGGTCTTCCATTGGATCACAGCCTCCTCCAGGCATCCACCCGCTCTGGTGTGGGCACCATGGTCTTCACCACAGCCTGCAGAGGAAATTCAGCTCTGGCTCCTCGAGCACCTCCTCCCCCTCCTTCTCCACTGACCTTGGTGTCTCCATGTTGTTTTCCCCTTACATGTTCTCACCTCCTCCTCTTCTCTGGCTAGAAACAACTGCATGCACATTTGGTTTGATTTCTTCTTAAATCTGTTATCATAGAGGAGTTAGCACCATCTGTAATTGGCCCAGGCTTGGCCAGCAGCATGTCCATCTTCAGAGCCATCAGGGATTGGCTCTGCTGGACATGGTGGAAGCTTGTAGCAGCTTCTACAGAAGCCATCTCTGTAGCACCCTGCTACCCAAAATCAGGCCAAGCAAAACCAACACAAGATTTCAATCTACTCCTGTGTGCAGTAATGCTCAGCTACTTGACAGAGCAATAGGTGTGCTGGGAAGCTTTGATGATGCTGAAGTTGGTCAGTGGTAGAGGATCAGAAGAGTTGCCTGGCCCCTGTTGCTTGATGTGCCCAGAGACCATTGGGCACAGAAGGTGCAGGAAATGGGGTGGCTCAGGGAGTCAGCTCACTGTTTTTTAAACTGTCTTTGGCATGTGTTAAAGCAGCCTGGGGACTGTTTTAAACAACTCCAGTTGGGAATAAGCCAAATGCAGTAGTATTCTGGCCAAGTCCCGGCACTCTCCTTTCTCCAGGGCCAGTCAGGATTGATGGTATATTAGCAGGGTTCATTGACTGCGTGCCAGCAAGGGATGTTATAATGCCAAGAGAAATCTCAGCTGGTGAGATCTGAAGAGCTTCCAGGCTTTAAGCATTGCTATATGAAGTTTATCTGAAAAACAAGTCCTGAAAGTGCAAGGTTCTGGATATCATTTTAAAAATGAGAAAAAGATGGCAGAAGCAAAAGAGAGCAAAGGGAAAGCACTAGGAAAGTTCAGTAATAATAAGAATTGACACTTGGAAGAAACAGAATAATTTATGTTAGAAAAGACCTCTAAGACCATTGAATCCAACTGCTAACCCAACACTTCCAAGCCCACCACTAAACTATGCCCCAGGGGGCATGTCTACATATCTTTTAAATACCTTCAGTGAGGATGACTCAACCACTTCCCTGGGCAGCCTCTTCCAATGTCTGACAATCCTTTTGTTTCAGAAAATTTTCCCAATATCCAGTCTAAACATAACATAAACATAAATGAGGCCATTTCCTCTTGTGGTATCACTTGTATTTGTGAGAAGAGGCCAACACCCAGCTGGCTACAGCCTCATTTCAAGTAGAGCAATAAGGTCTGCCTTGAGCCTCCTTTTTACCAGGCTAAACACCGCCGGCTCCCTGAGCTACTCCTTATCAGACATGTGTTCCAGACCCTTCACCACCACAAGAGCTTGTAAAAGAGTTATGAAGCTACTTTGGAGTAGCACTGGCTTGGAAAGAAGACCAGTAAGGCCATCCAACAGCCAACCAAGGCACAGAAGAAAATACTGTACAGCTAAGCCTGCCCAGGTTCTGCAGGTCCCCATAATCTATTTGCTGCTCTCTGGTGTTATGTTTAAAACTAGATCCTCTCCCTGCTCTAAATCAACCTCAATCCAGATAATTTGAAGACAGAGAAGTTAATGCCTTGGAGATTGGCTTCTCCAATCTCAGGATTTAACAATATTCTGGCAGAATGCAGAAAAAGATGTCTGGTCACAATGGTCAAGTTCCTAATCTGCCTTGGATTTTGCAGTATGTCCACTCCTAGAGATCTCAGTTCCTTCCTGGTTTCTGTTCCCATCCTTGGTCTTTTTATTGGAGAGCTATTACATCACCCTGCCCCTGAAACAATAAATATCTGACTAGCAGCCACTCCAATGATGTTAATGACCAGTTTATCTGTGTCTTGCCTAAATAACTATAAAGAGGAAGAAGGAGAAAGGATATTTTGTATATGTTGTAATCATATCCCATATCTACCTTCAACTTGTTAAGCAAATAAACTGGTTTAGTTCCTTCTCATAACAAATGTTCTCTTATTAGCACCTGTGTCTGTCTTTAGAGAAATAAAAGATTTCAGCAGCTAAACTAACCATAATCTATCTTTGCAGCTACTTCTGAACTGATAGGTTACTAATATCTGAGCACTTGTAGCCTTAGAGTAGTTGACTGTTATGCAGTATTCCTGGTTTTAATTTGGCAGATTTCAGTGTTTGAACTTTTTTCTGTAGTTTAGTACATCTCTCATTACCATGTTTATTATTACTGTTGCTGTTGTTATTATTATTTCAAAGCTCGCTCCTCTTAACAACCCTTGATTAATCATGACAGAGAGATGGCACTTACAGGAGCTGGTGTTCCAGCTCTTCCTGGCAATGCCAGTACTGAACAGGGGGTATGAAAAAGTAAGGGCTTAGAATCACATTGGCATGTTGCATCATCTAAAGGGCTTCTTCAAGGAACAGATTTTTAATGACTTTGCTAATTAACATTGCCAACTGGCATTAGAGGTAAATAATTTCATTCAATTCTGGATGAGAGGCGTCCTTTAAGATTACCTTCCGATGAAAACTATCATTATAATTGGTATTGTTTCATGTATTTTTTGGCCATTAACACACCTCTTTTCCTGACACCAGGCAACATCTCAAATAGATGTCCATTCCTTTACCACATTCTGGTTTAATTATCACTTTCTTTCTGCCTGTGCTCAGTGGGAGTTAAACCAGGACCTGGTTGAGCCCTGGAGGATTTAGTAGCTTTGTGATAATTCACTGAATAGTTTCTGGGACCCTGGTGCAAATTGAAACCTGTGCCTCTGGGGAAAGACATCTCTGAGAGGCCATCAGGCTCCTTGGATAACACAGGAAGCCAAACTTCAGCTTTATGTCAGAGGATTATTCTCACATTTTTGAGGTTTCATTTTCAAGTTCTGTGCTCCATTTTTTCATTTTCTTCATGTGTTGTTTGTCACTGAGTGAGACCAACTCCTAAGCTAGAAGCCAGATCTTGAGTTGGTCTGCATGTCTGACTGATACACTGTATGTTTTATTAGACCTGTCCCTAATAATTCTGCACAAACATGAGCCTGAAAGGAATCATCATAACCTAAAAAATGTCCTCCTGCATGTTTCTCCAGTCCATTTTCCCTTGTAAATACATCACTAACAGTGTCTCATTAGTATCTCCTGCAAAGGTGTTCAATCATGTTTTAAAACTCCAAAGAATCAACTTCATTGCCTATTCCTATAATGACTCAATCTCCCAAACTTCCACTCTGAGTCATTGCAGTTCCATGCACTGGTATTTTGCAATTCTCCTGTATTTAAATTTTTTTGTGCAGGAACACATATGGTCTTCTCTTCATATTTTATTCATAGATGGTTATCCTACTATAACCGGTCAGGAACTCTTAGGAATTTAGTGGGTACTGTTGTCCCTAAAAGCTCATACACTTTCTCTGTTTGCTTGACCCGTATCTGACAGGCAGTTGTGGGATTTTATGGCACAGCAGTGAAGTACCCTTTCAACATATCAATGCTATGTGACAAAGTGATGTTGAGGAATACTTTAATAAATACCAGTCTTGTGTTTTTCATAATCTTTATCCCTTAATCAGAAATGTTTTTACACGTAATTGTCTGGGTCAGACAGCTTTTTCTGGTTCCTCGAAAAGATGAGCCACTGGCAGTAAAATAGCTACTGCTCCGTCTTCCTAGAAATGCTGGTTGAAGGAGACCTTTGGAGGTCATTGGTTGAACTTCCCACCCAGACTGGGACCACCACCAACACTAGATCAAGTCAGTTGTGACTGTAGGCAAATCTCGAAAAACTACGAGGACTGGGATTCCATATCCACGCTGGGTAACTCCTTTTATTAACCCACCCCTTTCAAAAAGTTGCAGACTGCTATGGAATGTCTCTTTTGTCAGACTAAACAAGCTCGGCTCTCTCAAACTCTCCTCATAAGTCACTTGCCCTGTCCAGTTATAATCTTGGCAGCTGTCTGCAGCATCCCCTCCAATTTCATCCCTTGAATTAGGAACGTCCAAAACTGGACCCATTATTCCAAGTGTGGCCTCACTGCTAGTAAGTAAAGCAAGATACTTGTTTCTTTTATTTTGTTGTCCTAGTGGAACAGTTTTGTTGTATTCCAAAATGCAGTGTATGCAAAGACACTGATTCATGCTCAGCCTTGTGTTCACAACAACCCATTAAGGTCTTTTTCAGCATCCTCAATTCACATCTTTTTAATTGTGCTTATTGTGATCATGCAACAGCTCAGTTATTTGACTTATTACTTGATTTTTTGGTCTTACGGAGTGAAATGTGATAACTTCTGTTTTTGTTAAGGATGTTGCTTTCCTTAGCCTTCTCTTGATTTTTTTTTCTCATAATCTCAGTTCTGTTCCAGACACTCCTTTATCTGCTCTTGCATAGCATTAAACAAAGCCATCAATCTTCAGATTCAAGCGTATTCATGACTTACCATCTATTAAGAGACAGTCTCTTATTTGCCTGCTAGAGAAGTCTAGCCTTAGCACTTACCTGCAATGCTTTCAAAAAGGCACCTTGGTGCTTTCCACCTGGTGCTTTGCAGGAATGGAAAGATTTTGTTGCAAAGCTCTGCAAAATTGTACAATGAATATTTGTATGTGTGTATACAACCACCTATGAAGATATAAATATTTTTAATATAGTAGGAATCTCAGATCTATTGCACCGTTAGCTCATAAAATGACTGTGATGCCTCTTGAGGATGTCATATTGGAAATTTTGTGTAGTTCTGGGTCTCACTCCTTGGTAGGTCCCTCTCTGTCTCTCTCCCTCTTTGGTTTCTGATTTCATCCTGAGATGATAAGCACTGTAGTCAGAAACTGATTTTTTTTCTATGTATATTTAGAATTGACTAATACAATTTAACCTGCTGCTTGAGCAGGTGTCCAGTCATTATCATCATAATAATGGTAATGATAATAATAAGCCTAAACAAGGCTAATTTTAGCAGACACCTGATCTTGGTTTTCTGAAAATTAGTGATTCAATGTTCTTAATATCTAGCTTATAGTCTGTCTGGTTTTGCTTTGTCACATGTAAAACAGGGATAAAATACTTATCTACTTCCTTGCAAAGTAAATATGTTAAATGACGATTTTATATACCATAGTGACAAATTCTTATAACTAAGAATCCAAATGAGATAGTCTTTTCACATCAAGAGATATAGGATAGTCCTTTCCTCTGTAACATTAAGAGAGAAAACTGAACTGCTTCCAACTCCTAAAGAAGCTGGCCTCAAGATGTTAAAACTTGCACCCTGCTCAGGGAAATTAAAAGAAGAAAAACCAACATGAAGCCTTCCAGACAAAAAAAATGCAGATTTTTATTTATATTCTGCAAGCAATTTGTAAATGTGTGATTTCCTATCACATTTCCTTGCCTGCTTTCAGAAGAAAGTGGTTGGACTCCATGAACTTAGAGTTCTTTTCCAACCTTAATGATTCCATGATTCTATAAAAATCATGCATTTTTTCAGTGCAAAAGTCCAACACACTGTTTTTTAAGTCACAGTCTTTAAGTAAGAACAATGTTACATCTCCTATCATTTTTTTTAATTACAAAAAGCTGTATTTTTTAAAGAATAAAATAAAAATTCCAGCTCTAAACTCTCCCCTAGTTCTGATCGATAAACCGAATCTACTTGGTAGATGAGTTAGCTGAGACTGTAACAATATCCCGATTTCACTTTCATTGACCTAAAGTGAAAGTGACTCCATTAGAATCAATTGAGTTACATCAGCATAAACCACCTTTAAGAGATGTTGGATTTGGGCTCAGAAAGACCTTACTTGCCACTAAATTAGAAGCTGATGAAAAATCAGGATTGCAGTCAAGGAACCCAGTCTCACAGGTTATTACTTTAACAGCTGATCCACAACAGAACACTTTAGGTCTATTTCTTATCCTATTATTATGAAGTAGATATATCTAAGCACCTGCCTCCTGTGTAAAGATAATTCCTTCTCAATCACACTGTCTAAAGTCCCCTTCTACTGTCTTGTTGTATACACCTGTTTCACAGATTTTTGCCCTTAAACCACAATCAAAGGACAGAAATGTTCTTTAGTCTTACACAGCAAGTAACATTTCGGAAAACAGAAGCACAGTGACAGTGTTTTCACATGCCCAGGAAGCAAGAGGTGATGTTACAAAGTTTTGGAAAGCTAAAAATGAGCAGTGTGAAGTATAAAAAAGTAGTTTTAACTGTCAGTTTAACATCAGTGACCATATTGTATGATTTACTATCATGATAAACTAGTTCAGCAGTGATATTTGAAGGTTTGAAAGGATAAAGGTCTAATTTGGAAAGAACAGCTGTTAAGTGCTTGTTTCCAAACTGCCCACTGTCACCCACAGTAGGAGCTGAGTACAGGAGGGCTGGTGGCTCCTGGGGTGGGAGAAGACAGAGGCATCCTCTCAGAGCAGAGCAGTGTCTCACCAGCCAGGGCTCATCCCAACAACCTCAGCCAGTCTCAGATGCAGCTCAACATTCCTAAGCCTTGAAAATAAGTTGTTGATACCCCAGTTGCCTTTGAGGAACACATCTTGGACTGTACTTGACCATCTTGAGGCTGTTCTGTGCAGGGCCAGGGGTCAGACTCAGTGATCCCGGTGTGTCCCTTCTAACACAGGATACTCTATGATTCTATGAGCAATGTCCAGTTGTTGCCTGGGATAAGAAACATGCTGAGAACAGAAGAGATCATTGCATGTCCAGGTTCAAGCCTGGATGTGGCAGAACAGCAGTACACATGCAGCCATGGTGTTTGCTGCCAGTCAGGTATGGGCTGAGAGTGGAGTTTGCCTAGGGGACCTTCACCACCTGCAAGGATGGTGGCAGCTCTGTCACAGGTTCAGCTCTGGACCATTCGAATTCACCCTTTCCAGTATCAGTCCTGTCAAGGTGGTGCTCACCATGAGCAGATGGTCTTGAGGTTGGATCAGGGTAGCAAATAAAGCCCTGGCATTGGCTACTATCTGTGAACTCATCCTGTGTGTTGCTCTATCCCAAAAGTTAGGGCATCCCTAAAAAGGGGAGGATCTTCGTTCCGATGTCTTCTTCAAAATTTGCATTGTCATGAATGACTAGTGTGAAATGTGTAGCCTGAAGGCAACCAATGCCCTGGCGTATCTGAGAAGCAATGACTTTGTTCTTTTAGAAAATGCAACTGCATGTGCAGTTGCAACTGCAAGGCAATGTTGGCATGCTTAATATGCTTCTTCATTTAAAGATTATTTATCAAATTATTCTGATTATTTTGTTTTCCTAAATAACTGATAGTATTATCTGACCAGCACAGAACTTGTCCAGAAATAAATCTCCAAAGCTCATTTTTATGATTGGCAGGAAAGCTTGAAGTGCACTAGGAATAATTTAGCAGCACCTGTGTTAAACATTTTTCAGACAAATGACGAATTACATTAAATACCCACAACTGTGGAACAGAATTCTTCTTCGTTAAAAACTAAATAGTGTGCTCTTCTCCACAGTGTACTCCTGTGTATACTTGTGGTTAAGGAGGTTGTTTGGCACCTGTTGATGTGCTCCTTCTTCCCCACTGTAGAAAACTACATTAACTTTTTTAGGACTCCACAAGAAGCAGTAGGAACTCATCCCTAAATGCAGTGTTTTCCCCTCTGAAGGCAGGGTCCAAAGTCTAACTGAAGCAGCTACACTATATTTCAAGGGAGCTCTTAAACTGCCTCCCAGTAATCACAAGCAGATATTCTGCCATGTAGCCCTCTTCATCCTTCCTAAAATGGTAATAGCCATCCACAAAAAAAAAATTATTTGGAGTTTTGAGGAGCTTTAAAATACTACATTCCATACTGAATCTGTATTATTTCTTCTCATATGGCTTCAAGCTTTATATGCATTTAAAACAACCTTTGTCCTTTGCAAGGAACCTATTTTTGCCAGTAATTCACTCCGCTACTCTGACCTTATTTGCTGATGGCATAATTTGTCTTGCAACCCTACATAAATACACTACATCAATAACATTTTCTCAAGGCTATTTTTCCCTGAACCACACAAGAGCAAATTGGTTATTTTTCTTTTCAGCAAAGAAACAGACAACATATAACTTTCCTTGTAAGGCTCTAATGTAAAGCAGGCATGCATACAAGGTTTGTTTTGTTTTTATTGCTATATTTAAGATGAAGACAAGGTGGTAAACTAGAGCTAAAGTTCAGGGATTTTTAAAATCTACATTTGAACGTGACCTTTTCCTTTCTTTCTCAGTTTGCACAGAGGAATAATTTCCAAAGTAGCGTGGGAAGGAACAATTAAAGTTAAATGTTAATTTTCAAAAATGAGACCCAGCTTGCCTTCTAGTTTCTGAATTGCCCCTGGAATACAATTCAGGCTCAGCCTCCTGGGGAAAGGCCTTGGAACAAGCCACTGGTGTAGCAAACAAGAAGGAGAATAATAACTTGTGAAATCAGACTGGTCTCTCTAAATAATCAAGCTTTAAGTAGCAGTGTTCTCCTTCAAAGCTGTTTTTGCTATAATTTCTTTTATTGTAGACTGTGGATTCCTACAAAGGGGTCAGGATCCGTTTCCCAGGCGGCAAGAGCAGGAGACATCGAAGTCAGTGTTTCTGTATAGTAAGGGGAACCAGATGACAGTTTTCTGTGTAAAATCACCAGCTTCAGCATCTTCCTTCTTCTGTGTGGAGGTCTGCACCACAAACTACCAACTGGCTATGCCATACGGCACTTGCCACTTTAATATTCTTGGCTTAAAAGTTCTTGGCTTAGGCAGAGTTTCCTCCCAGTGTGAGCACAGGACATCAGGACCAGAGGTGCTCAAATTTCCCACCATTCAAGCTGAGAGCATCTCTCATGCAGATCTACCATGCTCTCAGCTTGATGTGTACTTCCATGTGTGCAGCATCTGTAAGATCAAGTCACGCCTGTAATCTACTGCCTGTGGTTGAGAGACCTCAGCCTCAAGGTAGTCATAATATCTTAAGCATACATAAGCTGTAAACTTCAGTCTTTAATAAAAGTTCAAACGATTTTTTTGGTTCACAATGAGAGGCAACATTCCAAATCACATCTGGAAGCACCAGCTATTTCTCCATATCAATAAACGCCATTCATAGATTTTGGTGGGCTTTAGAGAACACTCCAATTTCAAGTTCAAACCCTAGGAGCACCATGCACCAGTTCCTACCCAAAGTGCAATAGTCAGAGTTGAAGAAAAGTGTGTGGCATCCTGTGGAACAAATATCCTGTTCTGGTTTTACAGTTTCTAAGAACAAAAAACTTTTTTTTGTTTTGGAATTTTGAAAGTGGTTCCACAGATTAATCATCTCCCTTTAATTCTCTTTTTTCTTCCTGCCGAATTTAAATCATAGAGTCATAGAATGGTTTGGGTTGGAAGGTCCCTTAAAAATCACGTTGTTCCAACCATGGGTAGGGATGTCATCCACCAGAGCAGTTTGCTCAAAGCCCATCCAGCCTAGCCCTGAGCACTGCCAGGGATGGGGCATCCACAGTTTCTCTGGGCAACTTGTGCCTCACCACCCTCACACTAAAGAATTTCTCCCTAATGTCAGCTCTAAACGTTCCCTCAGTCAGTTTAAAGCCATTGTTGTTGAGGAACACACTCGGAGTAGCTATCTCGGTGAGCAGTTGAGGGGAAGGACCCAAGAGGCCGCAAATAGCCAAGCCTTGGCATCACACAGGGACACACCAGGGCCCATCCCGGCCACAGAGCGCTCCTGACTTTCTCACGCTCGGCCTGTGAGGGGAAACAGCCCCGGGGACCTTTGTTGGGGGTCGCTCCTCAGAGGCACCAGCTTGGGCTGTTTCTGTGTTACTGCGCCATGAACAAATGGCTTTACGGAGCGAGACATCGGAGAGTGCCATGGGAAATCCAGGATGGAGCCGGTCAGGAAATCTTGGGTGAGTGTGGGGTGTTGGGGGAGTCAAGCAGGGATCCTTCGGGTCACCAGAGCTGCTGCTGTGAAGGGCCTCGGTCCCAGCAGGGACAGTCCCTGGCACCGGGAGGGTGACTGCCGCACCCTGTGAATGCTCAGACCGGGAAATATCCTTCACAATTACTTGTTCCATCCCTACGTGCCAGTCATCTTGGCTTTCCAATACTGGTATTGTTTTGCTGTAATGTTCTACTCTGAAAAGACTTCTGTTGAATTTCTGTGGCCCACAGGGATACTTAGAGACCATCAGTGACCACGCAGTTTTCTCCTTGCAAAGATGCAGTACCTTCTGTCTGCCAGGACACCACACTGCCATCCAGGTTTTAGTTACTCCCCGTGCTCTGCTCTGAATTCTCTGCAGGTTTTTAGCCTCTCTCAATGCACTAATAGCAGAAATGGATGGATTATTCCATGAACGGTTTCATTATTGTCAAATGCAGATGTATTATGATCTCACAACTCCTACTCGCTATCCCATATTTCTATCCATTATTTCTTTTTACTGCAGTGTCACTTGGGATTTCATTATTAGTTGATTATCCACCATGGCCCTAAGTGCTTTCCAGCATCACTATTTCCCAGGTTAGCAAACCCATATCATTATTGTAGCTTGCATTCTCTTTTCCTATATACATCATCCTTGGCCATATTGAAAAAGATACTGCTTCACTGAAACCAAACTCTCTAAAATTTTTCATTAACTACTCCCACCCCTATTCTGTCATGAAGAGATTTTTTTCAGCACTAATATAATTATCCCAGTCATTCTTAAAATTTCCAAATAACATAGAACAAGAGAGTCCTCTGATGAACCGAGAGGAAACACAGATATTTAGATACAGTTCCATATTAGTAATGATGTTTTCATAATGATAGGTAAAACAGTTTTTAATATTATGTGCATATTTTTATTGTTTTTGTAGCTTTTGTCATTTGAATTCATGAAACAGGATCTGTCATGATGCCCTCCTCAGAGGCACCAGCTTGTACATTACATCAACAATATTTCTCTATCATTTAAACTCATCAAAATCAGCATCTAAGTATAATGACAAAATGCTTTTACTATAACACACGCTAACTAATTGCTTGTTTGGAGTTGTAGGCTTTTAATAAATTATTTATTAGTTCAGTTCGCATCTGCTGTTCACTTTCTTTGTATAGGTTCACTGCAATATAGTATTTTTTTCTGTTTGGATTTACATCTTTGCCTTTATAAGGAAAGGTCAGTAATTAAAAAATTTCTCCCATTCCAAGTGATATTTCATACTTAATTTCCAAACTAATTTGTCATTTATATAAAATCACTACTGTTTTAAAATAATCCTTAAAATAATTCTAAATATACTTAACCCAGGTATTCTATTCATCCTGTGAGAAAAAGTGTTTTCTTTTGCTTATTCATTGTATTCTCTTGGAAAAAATAACTTAAAACCTAGTTGCATAAATTAACTCTGAAAAATTACTCTTAAAATGAAAAATCAAAAGAAGAGAAAATCCAAGAAAAACAAATTCTCAATTATGTAAGATTTTAATATGAGATGTTTGTATCTAGCAAAAATTTTTTTCTTTTGAAAATGTATTTTCTACATGAAAACAGTGATTACTTTCAGAATCCTAAATGCACAAATATTTCATCCATATTCATACCCCATTAACCGAATCTAACTATTGTCAATGCTAAAGGAGTATCAAAAAGAGGAAAGAATGCTTATTAGAGAATTGATCACATTTTAAATAAATTTGAAATTTCCATGCAATTTCACAAAAAAAAAAAAAAAATTAGGACATCCAGTCATTCTAGCATCTTGACACTTTATATCATGATGAATTCCCTGTCCAAATATTGAAATGCTCTATTCTTTCCAACAAGATCTGTTGGGAAACCAGGAATTCTATTTGTTTCCTCAGGAAGCAGGGACTGTTGATTAAACACCTCTGTTTCCCACTCAAGAAATGAGTTAAGAATTTTGCCAATTTTTTCCAAAACCAATGTTTCTCTTCAAAAGCAGTGCAGTGAGAGTGGAATTAATTAAACATAACTGCATGTAACTCCTCTAAGTGTGCCTCCATCTGAGATCATTGCCCTGGCTCCCATTTCTAGTCGATGGAGGTCCTTTCAGGGCACAACCCATCTGGCTGAGTTTCAGATGTCTGTTTTAGGAGAGATAAATTGCATTTGAGCAGTGTCTGCTTTTCTCACTGAGGGGAAAGGCTGTCTGGGGTTACTGGCTCAAACGGAGCTTTATGCACTGCACATATCTCACATTAGGGAAGGTGTTGGAGCAGATGCCTGTGGCTACATGTAGTGCTATTTTTCTGGATCTCCTGAGCCTGGGAAAGTCTCTCTGGTCTATGGCAGAAGAAAGGGCAAGCTTACCTAAGGAAATCCACAAAGAGTTTAATTAACATGGAAAACCAGTATTTCTTGTTAATTGTCTCTAAGGGTGCCTGTGTCATAAATGTATTTGTTGGGTGGGGGAGACCATGAGGATATTCATCACCCTTAAAACCCCTTTGTATTTCTCAGCTGTTGAAAGGAGATATAATGCAAATAGAAATTGGCCTTAAGACAGAAAAGCAGCTGATTTAGACCAAGCCATCTCCCTGCAGCAAGCATTTCCTAAAGAATATTAAAGGGCAGTAATTGTGTTGTAAGGCTATGGAAGGTTTCTCATAGCAGAAAAGTATTACAGGTGAATCAAGTGCCCGGAAGTTAAAAGTACGCAAATTCAAAGTAGAAAGAAATAAAGTATATTTAACATGGAATCGAATTTATAATTCTAACAATTCTATGCCCAAATTGGATTTAAAGGTTATACTCCAGTATAATGAGAAGTGACTCAATGACGATATTACTAGATTGATTTCTCTGCATGTTTATGCAGATTATAGTGGGTGACCATACAATGATGTCTTTCTTATGCAAAGTCCTATTCTTACAGAATTCATTGACAGAAGTCCATGGTGTTCATTAGGAGAAGAATTACAGTGGTAGTCTCTATTATGCTATACCTAAATGCTGTCTAATATCTGGTTTCTCAGTCTCCGTGAGTTTTTAAAGAGTGCATATCATTTATAGATTGCTTATTTTCTATTTTTGAGCTAATGCTGTATGCTGGTACCTGGAGAGGGTGCTAAAATGTGAGAACATAGAAATTGTTAATATCACAGAAGATCAGTTGAAGGGAAAAATAGGAATTACTGAGTAGTATACACTGCTTATAGCAATCAGTATACTAACAGCATTGTATAAAATGGAACTGACTGCTTATAATCTAAACAAATTAAAGTTCATCATTTAATCTTTTGTTCGTTTACTGAATGCACCAATTGCTGAAGCGTACACTTCTGGAATAACCTGAGACCTATGCTCATAATTAAAAAAACAGTATAATTTCTGTGATTTTTTTTAATATCTACCATTTTGGATGAGGAGGGAAATAGGACACATTAGCATACCACAGAGCATGTGTTTTTTTCTGCCTGTCATGTTGATTGGTATTTGTCTTCAGGCCCACATGGAGATGGCTTCACTTTTTGAAAAGAACAGAAACATTTTCCATTATATTAAAAATCATCAGGTGTCCAGAGCTGCACTAAATAGTCAGTTTTAAAAATGTCTGTGAGGAGCAGGTTTTGAAAAGAAAAAAAAAAAAAAAGAGTAAAGGCATTTCTTATGTTTTTTACCTAAGTTTTATATACATATCTATATATACCTATTTGTATCTATACCTATATATATGTGTGTATATATATGTGTGTGTGTATATATATATATATGTATTTGAAATTCTACCAGAAAAGAAATCTCTGAATCAAGACAGAATAACAATAAGCCCCATCCATTTTAGTGAAAGCAGCTGGTTTATTTTCATGTAGACATGGAAAGTATCTCCTCTATTAGCACAGTATTCATTATACCATTTGGACAGACTTTTTCTAAGTCCTTCATTATACTGTATATTTCCAGCCTTCTTCATGGAGAAAAGGAGAGTGGGGGGAGAAAAAAACCCCTCCACAGCCCTCTTGTTCTTTGATGTGTATTTTGTTCATAATACCATTTGAACAGACTTTCTCCAAGTTGCGTATCACTTATGTGTGTTTCAAGCTTTCCTACTGATGGCAACAAAAAGAGAATAATTTTTTACCTTGGTTTTCAAAGTAGCGGGGGGCTGTCCTTGAAATGCAGGCTCAACTCCTCTCTTTCTTTGTTTATGGATTATTATTCCACATGGGAGCAATTTTAACAAGTCCTGATTGGACTGTAATCCAGAAAGAATTAAACCATGACTTCTACCCTGACTTTTGCAACATTAAGAAAAAGAATAGTGAACTCAAAATAGCCAATCTGTTTTTCAATTGACTGTATTTTTAACAGATTAATTCCTTTTTGTTCTGCCATGGGAAAAGTCACGTTGAAAAGCTATTGAGTTTGCGTGCTGAGAGGACTGACACAGGGTTCTCTGGTGATAACTGGTGGGCAATATCAGCAAAGAGACAAAGGGGGACTATAAAATAAATAAAAAGATAAATCAATGCAAAACCAGTTGCATAAAATCCAAGATTTTAAATGTGGGTTAATCCCACTCCTGTCAAAACATCAGAGGGTCATAGAAGGGACAATTGGAAGGGACTTTGGAAGCCACCTCCAAGCTCAGAGGGGACCAGGGCCAGCACTGGAGCAGGGCAGCCAGGGCTTTGTTTAAACATGTACTTCAGACCAAATATTCTGAGGCCCAGGATGGTATGACTGCCATCTTTACTCTGCTCAATTAAATATAGAAGCCCTTGTTACTAACATTTGCCAGGTTGTGCTAAGTACTAAGGCATTTTTTTAAAGTAGGGGGGAAAAAAAAGGAAAAAAACTCTCCCCAGTGGTCACTTCCAACCATAAAAAATATATGATTCTAAAAAAAAAAAAAAAAAAAAAAAACCNTAATTCTAAAAAAAAAAAAAAAAAGGAAAGAACGACTGAATTTCTAGACTTTCCAGGTAATAGGTATTCGACTCATCTCTTTTATTAATCTCTGCACTATGCTGTGGAGTGAGAAGAATTTAGACTCTATTCAGCACTCCATTAGTAATGATTATATTTTTTTGCTGCATAATGGTTTATAAACTTTATTGCTATCTAGGTATTTTAAGTCAATGTCCTCTATCTAGCTATGAAATGATGAGGTGTACTGCACAGAATCTTTTCCAAATTTGAGTTAGTTACTGCGTAATAAGGATCTGAAATACGACATTTTAAGTTATTTAGAATGGTGTCAGCAATAACCACCAGTATTTTCTTTCAGATCCCACTTATTAGACTGCTTTCCCTAAAATATAAGATATAAAGTTAAGCTCTTCTGAGATATGTGCTTGATTCAATGCAACTAATAATGGGAGATCTTAGAAGTGGTTGAAACCGTAATGGAGTGCTAAAGAGCATAATGTGAACAGAGTATTTCAGAGCTCATTTTGAGAGGAACTCCTCCTAATAAAACCTTACATATATGCAGAACTGCTTGTATCCCTTTGCCTTTTCCCTCCAATCTGAGACTGCACAACTTGGAATCCACTTTTACAATTTTTACAATATTTTAACAAGGAATAGCAGAGCTAATTGAATTTGCAATAATGGTGGGGTTTGCATGAATGCAAAGATGTTCTACTATTACTGATGAAAATCCCATTTTATTACTGATTAGTGGTCTGTGGGAATAATTTATTGATTTTCTTTTGAAACTCCTGGTATGCCCGGTGCAGAGTAGAGTCTGTGGATATTTTACCAGCAGGCCCAATTTTCTTGGTAGATGACTCAGAGAGAAATTCTAGCTGTGTGGTACAAGTCAACTGTGGAAAAATACAGTCAAAGAACATTTTAAGAACGCCAGCTGAAGCAAAAGTGGCTATCATGGGACCTGTGAAAGGCACTGTGGCTATGTTTATTGATACAATTAACATCTGACTTCTAAGACAATTCAGTGAGCCACAGATACAACTTGTGCAAAAAATCCTGCTCCTTCAGTAAGTTGCAAATCCTGTGAGACCATCATTCCATCAGCCAAGACCCCTCTGTTTAACAGCCTTCCAAGCAAACAGCTGCAAGAAACCTGAAAGATGTATTATGATGCTACATATTAATTTAACAGGTTGCTTAATAATCTGTAAATAAACAAAGTTATCAAGCTAATTAGCATTCAGAGAAAAATTATGCTGCTTGAATCTCTGAAGTTTTGAGATTTGTTAAAATTGCCTCAAAGAAAAAAAAGAACATTCAAACAATTGTGAATATTGTACTAGGAGGCAGTCCAGCAATACAGAAAATCAAAACCCAGGGTTAACTGATTAACCGAAGTTTTATGCAACCATCTTAAAAAAAAAAAAGCCAAAAGGGCTCGATTTTTCCAAAGTTGTTAGGAAATCAGAGCTACAGAGAGAACTCTGGGGGATAATTTTTAAACATCTCTGGTCTCTGTCATAGACGGTTAGCACCAATGAAAAACAGCACGTTAGTTTCTGAAAATTCCTTCAAATTCATATTCATATAGTTTGCTGTTAGTATACTCTGATAACATCTGCCTCCACTTGCTCTTCTAGATCCTTACAGGTGTAGATGCATAGAATTGTAACCAAGATATCGATATCTATGTCAGAGGGTCTTGGGTTTCTGGCCCTCCTTTGTTAGCTTAGTGTAATAGCACTGTTGTTATCTTCTCCAGTCTCACCAACACCTACATTTCAAAGGGTTTTGAGGCTCCAAGGTATTAGTAAGTAAGCACAGAGAACAGATAAAAAATGAATATAAACAGTAAAGTATTTTATAAAGTACAGAGTAATCTCTAAATAGTCTACATAAACTTTTCTTGAGAAATGCAAAATATTTTATTACACATATATATTACTTGTCACTTTGTGTAGCCACACAGAAATTGAGTTCAAATTTCCCACTTAACTAAAAAAAAAAAAAAAGACAAATATGATAATAATTTGCTGCGCTAATATTTGGACATAAAAAAATTGAAATGTAGTCATTTCTTGTTTTATGCCATTTTCAGATGCTAAGAAGGGGTGTACCACTGAAAGTGGGTGGTAGGCATGATGAGAAAGCAAAGGACAGGAAGAGTGAAAGGAACTTAGAGCTCCTTGAGAGAGGTACTCTCACTGAAGGGCTACGAGTTGTGGAATTCCTTTCTTGCATTGAGTAGCAGTGTAATAATACTAAAAAACTGTAAGAGCAGTGCAATCTCTCTTGGATTTCTTATATGGGATATTTACTCTCTTAGTGTGGTCTGTGGGCAGACAGTGCTACCTCCATGCTCTTCATTCTGTGCTCTTGGGTGTCTCCTGGGATCTCTGCAGTCCTCCTGAAGCCCCTGTGAAAAGCAATTAAAAAGCAAGCCTATTTGCACTAGACTTATCTTTACTCTAAGGTGACCCACATCCCTGCTGGAAAAATGAGCAAGGTACTGAAAACTGAAAGATGTGGAAGATCATATCTCTGGAGAAAAGGGAGCCATCAATAACCTTCCCATTTATTTTCTTACTTAAACACTTTCTTACCTTCTAGACACCAGTTAGTTGCATTATGATCTGGATCATCTTCCTGCTAGGTTCCTATTTATTTTTATTAATGATGGCTTAGGATGCTCTTCTCAGTCAGGCATTCAAAACAGACTGATGAAGGACGCTTAAGGAGTTTCATCCTGACCCTGTTCTGACGAACAACTCCTTTGCTAATCCACATTCATGTACGTGTTTTAGGTCCCTGTTAGCAATCTATGAGGGACATAACCTACAGGACTCCTAGCTTTGCTTCAGAGGTGCCTTGATCAGTCCCTGGTTGTAACTTGGTAATTGTTGCAGTGGTTCATCCCCATTCCCCTTCCCCTTCCCCTTCCCCTTCCCCTTCCCCTTCCCATTCCCCTTCCCNCATTCCCCTTCCCTTTCCTTTTGCTATTTTATGCAAATTACATTGACCCAAGAGTACATATTTCAGGAAGGAGGACTGCATGTGCAGAGATACACTGTAGATTAAATATAATTTACAGCAAAAAAGGTAAATTATTTCTTTTTAATACTTCACAATTTTTTAAATTCATTGTTGTATATGTCTTCCCAAAAGTGACTAAACTCCTTCTAATGTTACCTTGATTGCTTAAATCAAACTATACTCAGTAAACAGGACTAGTTCTGATGTTTTTTTCTGCCTCTCTGATATGAGGAGTCTGAAGAGATTTGTCCTGTTACCTGAAGTCAACTAAATTATATTTCTTCACGATTCCTGAGGGAAAACAAATCTAGTGGAGCAACTTCTCAGATTATAACTTGATTTCTGTGAGACATCCTCGGGGAGACATTCCTTGAGGTGTCTGAATTACACTGTCCAAGGCGCTCACCATGCTCCACACTGCCGGTCAGATCTCACACCTTGTCAAACACCAGTGATGCCCAGAGAGATGAGAATTAACCCATCAGAACTTAGAAGTGCCATTGACAAGACTCTGACTCCTCCAGCCTGCAAGCAGATGTGAAGGGAGGGGTGAAAGCATGCAGAAAACACTTTGCAAAGAGTTCAAGAACTCTTTTTTCATGCAACATTAACTCCCCAAAATCATATGTAAAGGCCCAGACTCTTCTTTACCTTGAAATTTGTTGTCCTTCAGAGAAATCTGTATCACTTAAGAAACATCAATACAGCAAAACAAATCACCTTTCATTTAACACTTGTGCCATCTCACCTTAGCATGATTCCCAGTCATGAAACAGACACCAGCCTTGCAGTAGTTAGAACGTTCAAGAATATTTTGAAAAAATTAAAAAATTTAAAAGTCGGTTTTTAATAAGCTTGGACATCAAAAAGAAACACACAGATATGTTTAGTGATACAGGCAGTGGAATCTGTTTTCTGACAGACTGCCGTAAGGATCAAGTGCCATCACTTCTGTTGAGCTGAGTCTCTAATTTAGGCTGCTGCTTTTGGGATTGCATCCCTCCAGAAAAGCTGTATCACAGAATTTAAAAGCAGAGGCTTATACACAGTCTATTTTAAAGCAGTAAGAGTGGATCAATCTAGGACTTCATTTCAGCATTTCAAAAACATACACACTGGCAGTGCCTAAATGGCACAGCAGAATGCAGAGCTGGTAGTAGAGCAGATGCTTCTTACCCTTCAGCTATGCTTCTTTAAATTTTATTAGAACAAAATAAGCTCAGCTAAAAATACATGTTAATATGTCTGCATTAGTTAACAGCCTGGTAGGAATTCTAATTATTACTGAGTTTATCGTGGAGTACTACAGCATGCCCTTTCTTTAAATTTCTAGAGACCACTTAGGCTGCAGATTGTTAGCTGTATAAATATTTGTTGATATTTAAAATGCATAATTCATTTGTTTCCCCCAAAAAGCCTTTTTTGAAATACTGTTCAAATGATGCTATTTTATTGAAAACTATGCCACTTAGCCAGTTAGGGTTCTTACAAGAGATGAAGAGCTGTGAATTTAGGTAGATGAAGGTAGGTGAATAGGGTATAAAAATAGGGTTGATGAAGAGCTGTGAATTTGGAGAAGGTTCTGATAATCCTTTTTAAAATTATTCTCCAATATTCACTTAAGTGTTATGACTTTATATTTTTAACCCAACTTGTAAAAGACAAGACAGAGGACTTGTAATTGATTAAACTGTGTAAAAGTATCAGTTGCAATGATTGTTCACCGAGAGTTTTTTCCTCATATGACACAGTGCAAGTCCTTGTATTCTCACTTTTTCCTATGAAGGTGGAATAGGAATTCAGTGAGCTATTTTTGATCAGGATTAGATCAGGGACAAATAAATCATACAAATTTCCATCTAATTGACAAGGCAGGCACTCTTTGGCTTGTGTAGATCAACACATTTCACAGAAAAAATATGGCCATTAGCTACTGTTGCCTTATAAATAATATTTAAATTAAAAGTCATACATAAATTAACATAACTGCAAATCACTCTTGATATCTCTTTCACCCAACACTTGAAGAGTTTTTCTTTTTATTTCAGTCTGGATTTAACATTCTGTACTCAATTTATAAAGATTAATTCAAAATACCATGCATACGTTGATTTTGATTTTATTCTAGCCCTATCACACCTTTGACTAGCGCTACTACTTTATTCTCCTAACCATTACATTTGTTGCTGAGTTGCAATCTTCACTTAGATCAGAGTCACTGTGCCCATGCCAGTATTAGCTGGTTTTCTCACGGGGCTCTCTGTGGGTTAGCTTTCTCTCTTGTAGCTGGAAATATGTAAGATAAAGCCTGTGGAGAGAAAAAAATACCCTCCCCAACCCCCTCAAAGCTCCCCAGGATTTGTTCATGTACAGCAGCCTGTATTGTATTTCAATATACTGCTTTGAAATAAATGTTGGCTGCCAGAAATCTGAGTCTTTAGCGTAGAAATAATAGTCTAGCTCTGACTTCTTTGCTTATTTGTTATATTATCATGTGTTCACTCTCCGATCACTGACCTCAGTGGCCCTTTCTAGCTCAAAAATTATATTTTCATGTCTTTTCCATTTTGTCTGGAAAAATATCAAATCATGACCTTTCAAAAAAAGTATATTTTAGCATATGTGTCCTCTGCAAAGAGAAACCTTGCAAAAGAACACAAAACAAAATGGAAAAACATTCCCCCAAACTGAGTAGAATTCTTGCTTATTAGCTCTTGGAGACTACTGAGCTTTCTTCCCTTTTGCGTGAAGTTTCACTAACTCTTTCTTGCTCCATATCAGTAAAATATGGACCTGGTGACTTGCTCCTTTTATGATAAATCAGAAAATTCACCAAAGACAGAAATGGAGTGTGACTTAAGTAGGAATGAATTACCAAAGGGAGGGAGAAAAAAAAACACCAAATATTCCTCTAATGAAACTTGTCATTTCCTAATGAAAGAAGTTGAAGGAATTTCTCATTAAAAACTGTTTCCTCTATGAATGCACATGTGAACTATTATGTAGGGGTAAAAGCTTCTCTTCTGGATCCCAATTTTTATACTCAATTTTTAATTTCACTGTGTTCAGACTCCTTACTATGATTCACCACCACTTGTTAGTTCTCTTTTTTCTCCTGTTCAATTTTAATTCTCCCCTCACTGAAACATTCATTCACTTGACCAGTTGTTAGCTAATATTTTTGTCACATTGCTGAGCTCTTCCATTTTCCTTCTTAATTTTTCTTGTTTGGATTTTCTTTTCCTTCTAGTCATCTGCAAAGTTCAAATTTTTCTCTTTTTAGTCGTTTAATGCACCAAGATTTTCAGAGTAGACATCTAAATTTAATAAAGATACTGTTCTGGAGTAGCTAACCGCATTTTGATTCAAATGATAAAATAATATTATAAAAAAGAAGAGGTGGGAGGGAGGATTATTTTTTGTAGCTTTGAATATCTTTAATTTATGTGAGTTTCAATGAAAGAAAGTAATATTTTCTTACCTAAATAATTTTAGGTGCATTTTTAGTAAAATACTGTGTGCTGGTTTATTACTATGTGGACATGATCACCTAATTATAAATGCAAATGAAAGTTTGCAACTTGGGAATCAAGTCTTCCTCAGACAGTTCTCAATGAATAGAAATTTTACATACATATTTATAGTAAAATTTTTCACTGAGTGCTTATTCCCTTTTGTTCTATGAAAACCTGGATATAAAATCAACAGAGATGTTGCATTACACTTTCTTGCCTCTTGGCATTTTTCAGTAAAATTTTAGTTGACCTTACTTTAATACAGTAGAAAAGTATGTGCTTGTCAAAGAAATGTGACTACTAATAGTTTCTCCCAAATTGCAGCCTATGTAGTATTTTGTCCTCATGTAAAACAGTTGTATACTGTTTTGTGTAATATGTAGAAAAATAAGAATTTAAGAAACTTGAATATTTTACATATGTACGTATAGATACATAAAGTTCCCAGTAAGAGCCTCTGATCTGCCTTCAAAAAAAGTTAGCTGAACGATTTTTGCTTTATTTTTCTAACACATGATCAATTTCATAGAGTGGTGAGATAACAGGGCTTCATCCATTCTGCTCTCAATAGATTGTTTTTCCCCTGATACGGCAGTGGGCTGAGTATGGTAATGCCACTTTCAAAACTCAGGCTAGACCCTCTTTGCATTACATCATTCCACATGGGCACAGCCTCTCAGGCAGCTCTGGTTTCTGGGTATCTGCACTGCTTTCCTCAGTTAGGTGAGCCTCACACATTGGGAAGATCCCAGAGGTAGTCCAACAGGAATACAGGACCGCTGCGTATTCACACAGTGAAGGCAGTTGTATTTACCAAGCCCATGGTCCAGCAAATGTGATCATTTTACCTGAGAGTCTTACAAAAATTCTTTCATGCATGTCTGTGAACTGCAGAGCTCAAACCATTAAGATAAATGCAATTTGAGACAGTTGATAAAGTTGTTGGGCTGTCATTATCAGCCACATAACCACCTTGCCCTAGATGGAGGGGTGACCAGCCCTAAGAAGGTCATAAAAAGAAAATGTATTTTAGCTGTTGATTAGAACTTAATTTCTCTTGAAAATCCATATTAGCGCCTATGTTATTAAGACTTATACCTTGTCCTTTCTTCATGAAATTGATTCCTAATAAGATTAATAGAAATATAAGGTCTGGAATCTGGGAGAAATTAACACACTGGAGAGGAGAATAATGCTTCCCATCTAGCCTGGAAACAAAACACAACTAAAGCCCACACAATCAAAGAGATTTATATTCATGCATCTTCATAGTAACCAGAATGAACCCTCAGTTAGCAGAGACTGTGGTGTGGTTTTGCGCACTGTTCCTCAGCCAGGAATTATTTCCACAGAATAGTGATTTTTCCTGTAGGTAGCAGATGGACTTTGCAATTGTGATCTCTTTCCTGCTCCTCCACCACCCCCTTTATTGCCTGTTAATCCTAATGAAAGTTTCTACTCTTTGAAATCCAGCCTTAATATCTTTGATTTATGTATGACATGTGTACATATAGCACCTTTTTCTTAAAGTGCAGCTGCTGCTAGAAAGCAAAATATTTTTTAATAAACACGGAAAGGAAAGAACAACAGCATAGATTATGCCATCCCACACACCAGTGACGTCCCTGCTTAGGTGTTGGGTAGATCACTAATCTCACACTGAATATTGCAGAAATTGAGATTTAGAAAAGATAAGCAGCATGGAAAAACTCAACAAAAAAAAGTAGAACTTCCAATGTAGAAAAAATTCCACTGAGCACTAAAATGAAACAAAACTAATAGCCATTTGAATGTTTAATGGGAGACCAGGTTAATCAGATTGTACATCCAAATGAAAACTTGTTTGTGAGATAAGCAGAATTCTCTTATCAAGAGATTGAGCTGCATTTATTACCTACAAGAATATTCAGAAATAACAGCTAGATTAGAAGAAGAATTTGTGAGAAAACAAAATATAGCATTTTTTTTAGGCTTTAGGCACTAAAATATGATTTTGTAGACTAATTCAAACTGGAAGAGCTCTCTGGAGACCATTTTGTCCAATCTGCTCCTCTAAGCAGGGCCAACCTAAGCCAGATTTCTTGGAATCTTTTCCACTTGGATTTTTAATTAAGAGATAGAGATTGCTCAATCTCTTCGTGCCACCTTATCCAATGTTTTATTACCTTTCTTATGAATGTTTCTTCTGATGTTTAATCAGAATTTCCCATGCTGCGTTTTGGCCTTTACCATTTTTTGTTCTGCCCTGTATTTCTGTGTCTGTTTTCATCCACATTATACTCTCTGATTAGACAGTTATAAACAACAGTAAGGTCTGCCTTCACCTTTCTGTTCTTCAGATCAAGGAAATAAATTTCTTGCAGCATCTCACAACCAGATCCCAACCTGTGTTATTGTATGGGATAATTCCATCTCAATTCCAGGACACTGCATTTTCTTTGAGGTGAACATCATGAAGTCCCTTTGAATCCGTATCTCCAGCTTTTTGAGTATCCTCTTAAAGGCAGACCCGATCCTGAATTTGTTGAGTACTCCCCACGCCAATTTGGCTTCACCCAAAATCTTGCTGAGGTGCACTCTGTCCCACTGCCCAGGCCTAAAGCACCGACCTTCAGCAGAATTATCTTCAGGACTGGTTCCTGAGAAACACCACTAGCAATAAGCAGACTTTTGGACTTCATTCTGTTGATCACAGCTCTTTGACCCTACAACACTGATTAGTATGAGGCATTATGTATCCTTCTGTTGCCTCTGGTGCCGGCCAGATCTACAGAAGTCTCTGAACACAAGAGCATTAACCAGCGACCCAGTATGACCTCCTAAGAAATACTTCTCTGTGGGTCTTTAGTTTTAGTGAAGTGTTCAATAGACTTTGATCTTTTGAAAGAAATATTTCCCAATCATAGAATGTGCAGAACTATTAAAACAAGTTGAATAAAATGCTAGATAAAAAACATTCTGGTCTTCTTTGTTTATTTCAAGCTACAGTTGGTATTTAGATTTGGTTTCTTCTTGCAGAATTCTGTGAAACTTATTTTCACTGGGGAAACTCAATTTCTGAGAATCTTTTTTCTTTTGTTTTTATTCAAAACACTACAACCAGTCCCTGTCACAATTAAGTTAGTGTGATTTGCTGCTCTGTCCGTGCTTGCTATTGTACTACTGTGCTGCTAGCTCTTGACAAATCAAAGACCAGGGTATGAGCATTGCAAATCAGATTTGGAAAGTGTTTACTTCAGGGAAATTTGTACAGTTAGTATAGTATATTACATTCTAAGCAATGATTCACTCACTGTTCTCAACATGACAGAAAATGAAACTAAGGGCAATATTTTGATAGGCTACCATAAAAATACAAACCTTCTAAAGAAAAAATGATGGACTTTATTCTTTCACGTAAGATATAAAAAGACTGGTTGGTCATTTTGTGACTCTCTCTAATAGTATATACATATACTATATAGATACATATACAGCAGCAAGTAGAACATCAGCTGAAGTATTCTAGTGTCATGATGGAGCAACTATTTCTTCCCATAGTATCTGATGCAGAATCACGTCGTCAGGTGCAATTTTTTGTATTTGAGGGTTGGTTATGGGCTTTTTTCTTGTGGTTTTTTTTTTTTTTATTCCAAGTAAGCAGATTGCTAGTATTGAAGTGAATTCAAAAATGCTCAGCATCATTGGCACGAATCATTTTCCTGCCATAAAAGTTATGCTTCAGTTTCTTTTAGTAATATTTGTTGCTGTTTTTTATTAGCATGCCTAGGATAGTGGGAGTAGAGATTATAAAAAGTCTTAGCTGGAGTGTCAAATAAGGAAGCTTCTACATTGAGAACAGCTTTTCCAAGCTGCAAGCCAGATGGTAGCTTTGGGACTCAGAAGCTGAGAGAAGTAGCTGGAGTTGTGTCAAGAGAAATAGTTAAAAAAATAGAAGAAAAAGGAAGGAAGAGAGATTGTCAAGTCAAATCAGCACAAGTAACTATTTGTGCTACCCTTTTAATGTCTGAATGAATAGATGTATTTCTCACATTATGACCTAGAAAACAAATCTAAAGACAGGATGAGGAACAAGGCAAAAATCCAGAATATTTGTGGAACCCTATACAAATACAATTCATTCTATTCAACCCATGATGTCACAAGACAACTTTTGAAATTTCCATCAAGTTTGAGGCAGAGATTGAAGCTGCTACCTATCCAAACCTGCGGATTAGGAACTACATGGATACCAAAGTGCCAAGACAGCAGGATGCATTGAAAAAAGCCAGTGTCTTATGCCTGTGGACCTGGAAACCTCATACCCTGATGTGGCTGCTCCAGTCTGTGACCTGCACTGTACCACCCCCACTCTGGAACCAAAGCAGGGGCTGGTGCAATTCTAGTTTCATGTTTCAGAACAGTCTTAAAACATACTGAAGGATAATAATGTGCTAAAATAGAAACACCTTCCAGATTTTTGAAGTTTTCTCTTTCTTTCAGACCTGAAATTTTCAACACCACCCATAAAAGTTAACCAGGACTCCTCAGAATGAAGTTTCTTGCCCAGATGTGCGACATTAATAGTAGAGTTATAGGTTTTCTATCTTTGACAGCAGCTAACAGGAGTCAAATTTTGACTGCTGTTATTGTTCTATGCTATCACAAAGGAAAAAGATATATTTATTCCCTCATTTTTTACAGAAAGTGCCACAAAATACTGAGATATATACATTTTTTTATATATATATATATACACACAAACACACACAAAAAAAAAATTAAAACTTTACAGTCCAAGTTAGATTGATCCAAATTCCAAATCAGATGTACACAAACAATTTTAGTAGCAGGCATTCAGACATTGAAAGCAAGGGGTAGCCCATAGCTGAACAACTCTCAAAGTGGAATGTGTTGCTGCTGCCATGAATTGATCTCAAAACTAGTGACAGCTATTTTTCATTCTTAAAACATGTTGTTGCTGGAGGAGACATTCCAGAATAACAAGTTCTACAACAATTTATGGATTGAGAGAGAAATGGAGTCTAGAGGGTTTATTGAAGTTACCTGTAGCTCTTAGCTAGTTGTTTAACACTGAGCTTCTGCCTAAGTTTGTGAGGTAAAACGGGTTTACACAGATAAGATTTTTATATATATGACTTACTTTGGATAACAAGCGAGGATAATTTACAGATTAAAGGAGCTGGATTCTTTTCATATATAGATGTGTCAAACCTTTAATATTTAGACAATATGTTTCCTATGTATAAAACCAGAAGGAGAAATTCCCTTATTAACAGAAGACTGAGTATGACTAGCTGGAAGAGAGCCACAGAACGGATTTTATGAGCAGGATTTTTAAAATTTTTTGAGAGAGCCTAACTGCTTCCATTCGCAAAAGACAAGAACTAGTGCATTTTGGAACATTCAGAAAACAAACTGTTAGGCTTGGAAGGCAGAAAAAGAGGAAGAATTTCACAGCTGAAGAACGTAAGATCATGCCTCTCTTTTCTGAAATGTACTGCGGGCTGAGAAATTCCTTGTGCAAATTGACAAGGTGTTTAAAGAACTACCATTCTTGAATATTGGGTTTATGATGTGCTGGAGAGGTTGTGAAAGTCTTTAGAGAACATACCGGTATATTTGCTACCTAATAACTTCAACAAGCAGTTAATGCCTTTTGAGGAGATATAGTAAAAATTCCCAATCAATTTATTTTATAATGGAGTTTAAGAGGTGGTTTCATCATGGTCTACAAGCACTTAAGTGAGGAAAGCCATCTGATGGTAATGACTTTTTAATTTACTGGAAAGTCATAATGAGTTTCAGTGCATAGAAGCTGATGCTAGATAAACCCTGGCTAGAACCAAGGTTTCACATGCTAAGTAAAGCTAATTATGCATTGGAAAAGCCTTCTTGGATGCAAGATGGATTCCTCACCACCCGAAATCTAAAAGTTGAGGCTGGATATCCTTTACTGGAGTTTGTGATTGTTCAAGCAGAAGCCATGATCTTGATACAGGAATTAGTGAATGAAGTTCTTCGTTATGTGCTTGTCCAGAGATCAGAGAGGTTTTTTTACTGATCCGTTCTGACTTTAAATCCACAAAAACCAGGCAAATGTTGAATATTTTTTTTTTATATTATTCACAAAATCCGCAGATGTATGCACATAATGGGATTTAAACAACACCAGTGTAAGACAAAGCGCACCAGACAAAAGAAGTGACACATTTCTACCCTCCTTAGCTTGCTTTCTAAAACAGGTTTGATGATTGTTATCTGGAACACTAGAATGAGGTCTGTTCTTGCAATGACACTTCAGACTGTACCCCATATATAAACCTTCGCAATACAGCGGATGAATGGTGGAAATAATCAACATGTATTTTCCAACCCCAATTCATTTATTGCTGAGCTTATTCCTGGACGCTGGTGCAATGTGTTAGATTGCCATGTTTCCTTTTTCCAACCAAGGCAAAAAATGTTGTGATTGGAAACTGTTCTTGTTACAAAGCCAGGATCAGTAACTAGTTTTTTCTTTTTTTTTTCCCTAATGTAGCAAATCTTAAAAAAAAAAAAAAAAAAAAATTAAAATACTCATGACGTTAGTGTTGGAAATGCTGGAGAAATATATAGTCTCAAACGAAAGACTGTATCAATGGCATTAGAAATCAGACATTTTCCTTGTTTTTTATTTGAAGTGTTTGGGTGAAAGACTAAAAGAGATGTTAGGTCATTTCTTTGTATGGAAATGCTCATCAGAATCCAATCTAATCTTTCTATTTAAGGATTAAGTACAACTTTTTTTTTTTTTAGCTCAGTTAATACATTAACATTCTGCCCATTTAATTTTCTCACTCCTGATTTCTCTCAGAAAGTATAGAGAGTTTAGACACTTGTCAGCACATAATAAAAAAGCAATCTTTAGGCTCATTCTGTTGATAGAGGAACTGATACATCCAACTCAGTTTTTATAGATGCTGTATAAAATTTTAAAGGACTTAACCTCTCTTAACAATCGAATGCTAATTAAGGGTATTGATTCCACTTAATGAGTTGCAAACACTTTCAAAAAGGTCAGACCTGAAGTGGGTTATGTAGAAATGTATAGAACTTTCAATATTTTTATTTCATTGCTATTTAAGTGTGCACTTGAAGAACATCTGATGAAATGTTAGAGAGCAATGAATAACATTAATGTTTTGCAGCTACGTAAATGAGTTGGATTAGAGCTGACAAGTGTTCTGTGTTGTTTGGCCACCATTTCACATTGTACATTCTCAGCTTTTCATTTTTTGTTAAAAGGGGTTGAGCTGGAGAACCTGGGCACATTAGCAGTTTCCCTTCTCCAGCAGTGACTGCAAGCAGACTTTCAAATTTCAAATAAATTTTCAAAATCAAAATCAAATTTCATTTTAGTATCAAACCATCATCAGGTGAAGGGATTTCCTGAATCTCTGTAGTTTAGTTGCTATCTAGTAAATCACAAAAGATGTTTTTCTAAGCACTTCTTCAAGGACCATTTTTCTTATTTCTTGAAGGTATAACAATCTTTTGAAAAAATAATTTTATTTTGTCTTATGTAGGTTTGTATGTAAAACAGCATTTCTTGAAAATATATAATATTGTGGACAGTAAAAATGCAAAACAACAGAATGCATAAGGAGTAAAAAGAGCTCACGTGTTTAAAAGGGGTTGAACCACCAAGGTTATGAAAAACATGGAGAGGAAAAATCTCCTCACTGGGAGTTAAAGATGGGAAAGTACTGACTGAAAATATTTATTAAGAATCTTGACATATATCTCCTACTTAAAAGTATATCTTTTTCTGGCCCGTAATGAGACCTCTCAAAAAAACTGTCAATGATCAAGTCCCCTAAGGGTCTATTCATCAGAATCATTATTAAATACGACAAGAAAAATTAATTTAATTTATTTACCAATATATTTTTATCAAGCACTCAGTTGCAGTGAACTCTAGCTCCTTTCTTTTCTTAAATATTATGAGAAAATTCAACTTCAGTGACATATTCTTGTATGTTCAGCATGGCAGCTGATACAGAGAAATGCCCCATGCTCATTTTGGAAGTTTAGACAATAGCAGAGGTAGGGTTTTCACATCTGATTTTAAACTTCTACTATCTGAGCTAGTTAACCAAACTCCAGTTATAATCAAAGATGAGAAACAATGGTTTAGGGTGAAAAACATGTCATCTCAAAGAAGAGATCTAAAAGAGACAGATGTCTTGTACTGTAGCAGTGCTGTTCACTCTTTCTGACTGGAAAGGGAGCCTAGGGTGACTGGCTCAGATGCAGATGTCTAACTTAGGTGTGATGAATCTCTCTCTAGGGTTTCTCCTGTCCCTGCTTGTTAACTGTAGAAATAATCCTTCTTCAGACTGAAAACTTTGGAAATAAATCTTGTAGGAGGCCAAAAATCCTTATGGCTTTAAAGTATTATAAAACTTTTGCCATTTCAAGCATTTGTGAGCTGTGATTAAAGAACTTGTGAGCTGGAAGCTGCACCACTGTATACTTTCGCACTATTGCCTTACTCAGGTATCCTGAGCTCTTTCTCATGTGTTGGATATAATCTTATTTTGTAGTAACAGTCTTTTCTTATTTTCTCACTTTCAATGGTTGGGTTGTCAAGAAATGAAAATATGCCCAGAGACAGATGTGAAATTGCTAAGCTTTTCTCAAATCACTTCAGTTCAGTTTCCTCTATGTTCATAGGCGTCCTTCTCCTTCTACTGATATTTTCGAATACTTAAAATCAAAATCTTCGTGTTGCCATTTCTTCCAAGTTAGAATTTGGCCTCTTGGACTAATTTTAATGCAAAAATTAACCACAGATTTATCTACAAAAATATAATCCAGAAAGTAAGAACAATACTAATAATACACAATCTTATTACAAAGTGTAAGACTCTGGATTTCATTTTGTAAATATGTAGCACATAAGATAAGAAGCTTACTTTCCTACTCTTTGCAGCGTGACTGACTGATTTCTAACTATTGTAAACCAGAAACTAGCTGCCACCAAATACATTTTATGAATGAATTGGTGGTCACTGACACTAGCAGTGCCAGTTAGCAATACAGAAATGAATCATTCCAGTGACCAGATACATCACCACATGCAGTTTGTCAGTCTCTCTCTTTCCGTAAAATCTGTATAGCATTCACAAGAATATCTGAGCTGCTGACAAAGAGCTCAAGACTTTCTGTTTAAGGGAGGGATGAACCCTGGAAAGGAATACATGATTTTTCACATTACTAGATAACAGCCTTTGAGCTGTCTTAACAGAGCTGGCTTCATGAGCATTTTACCACATCCTGTTGAATCTCCTGGGAGAAAATCTATTTTTACATAAAGAAATTACAGCAACACAGTGAAGGAGTTTTGCAGAGTACAAGTGTGTTGATCTTCACCCTTCCAAAGATCATTCTTATTTGGATATCCATGTGGATGTGTGAATGCAAGTGCTTGATTTGTACAGTTGTCCAGTCCCCTTTTTTTTCCTATCGTTTTCATCAGAACTTATTTTCCATGTGGTGTTAACTCAAGGAGCACCATCCTTAACCTGCCTTTTACTCAGACATAGTGGCCTCTACATGTAGACTGCCTAGACAAGCAGGTGGAGCATGGTTTGACATTTCTGTGTAGGGGTGTTGAAGAAGGTGCTGCAGTGATGGTTCAAGAGCTGAGTGCTGCTTGATGCAACTCCCCTGTTGTTAAAGTGGTATTTTACAAAATAATTGTAATAACTTGATAGGAATGGATGCTACTCTGAAAAATCAGTGAAAATGTCAGCAAGAGACCAATGTTATGCTGTCTGTATGTTTGAAGTAGGTGTTTATTTGCAAGAGAATTTACTGATGATTAGTCATAAAAAGATACTCTTTGGAGGACAGTCAGAAAAGCTATCAAAAGTTAGTCTTCTAATCTGGATCACTCTCTGGAGGATCCCTTCCCTGAACTGACTATAATGGAAGCCTGGGGAAATTAGTCTTAAGTTGTCCATGACTTAAGTTAGCCTTTGTGAATATCCCTCTGTGAGATATATCAAAGTAATATGTGTAAATGCCTATTATAGTCTTTAAACTGACTGCTCCTTCACATCACACTTAAAGTAATACATAGGCAAAATGGATGTAAATATGAATTAGTTTTGAAGTACATAGAGTTCTAACATTCCCTTTGTCAGCCACAAAATCTGAAGAGGAATCAAAGTGTGGGTGACCCGGGTCCCTGGGGAAACTTGAATGACAATAGATAGTTATGCGGAAGAAGGGAATTCAAGGCCAGATTTTCATTTCATCACATAACATCTTTCATGCTGTGCTCCTAGTCTATCTTCCTTTTATCTATCTGCTGTGTGTGTGATATAATAGCAAAATGGATTGGACAAATTAGGAGCATGAGAAGGTGCAGCAGAATTCTACGTGTGTGTATATATATACAAACACTCATTGATTTGCCAGGTAAGTATTCTACAGCCTCTTAATTTCATTTGAGATTTTGGTACAAGCCTGAATGTCACTCATTTTTACATAAACACTACAGAGAGGAAAATGAGAACTGACATCTTCAGCAAGCAGACCTGATCTATCTCACATCAGCTTTATCTCCAATATTGCTCAAAGATATATTAGCTCGACTTTTGTCATAGAAGAGATCCTTCCAGCTTACTGAAGGGCAGTGGCCACACATTTTGCCTTGCCCTGTCCTGCTTACAATATTGTTTCCTGATTTTTAATTGTACTTCTCTTATTAGTGACTGTAAATATTTGGAAGTCATATACGCTGCAACAGCACCTGTAAATTCTGAGCCATCTTTATGCCTGAGATTGTTCACCCTAACCTGGATAATCATGAGGACCTTTTATGTCTTTAAAACTGATTATAAATTACACTGCAGGTGTCAAAGACAGCACAGGCAGCAAATCCAACATGCTCCTCCGAATTAAGGATCTCTGGAAAAGCCTTTCACCAAATTGCAAACTCAGCATAACCAGGAATGTCACCATACATCGAGGCAGTAGATTGATCCACAATGTCTTATTTATTTGATATGCAGCATCTTCAACATACAGTTTCTTCCACAAGGTTGTTCAGATTTTTGGTTGGGGGGGTGGGGATGGACAACTTTTTTTGCTTCAGTTTGGTTTGTTTTGGGGGGTTTATTTGTTGGGGCTTTTTTCTCTGTGCTCGGGAAGGAGAAATACAGTCTGTGCGTCATCAGAAAAGGCAAGTCAATCCCTGTTCAATAAATGTGTAAAATATGAAAAAAAAAGCCTTTTTAGCATGCATCATCACTGGCTCCTTGTGCAAAGGAAGTGTGTTGTTTTTCTTTGTCTTCTAAGCTTAGTTTTTTTATTCAATAAAGGCTTTTAAAAGTGAGGAAACCATCTCTTTTAGTTTAAGTTAATCATTGATGTGGACGTGAAAATTTGATGTTGATGCATGAGGATGTCCTCACCATATGACATGCCTTGGCCTTCAGCAAGGTGCTTTACCAAAAAGATAATTTTCTATTGGTCCCATGTTGTATCTGCAACTTCTGTGAGTTTACTTGATACTCTAAAATCTCTCAGTTGATTCTAAGTGTTTTTATTAAAGCAAATTTGAGTCAAGCTGTCCAAGTGGGATTTAGTTTATGTTGGTCAGTTGCCTAAATTCAGTTTTCTGGTACCATTTGACTAACCTAACTGTATCCAGAACATTCTCAGAAGACCTACAAAATTCTGGAACAGCATCTGGAAGCCAAGCAGAATATATTTGGACATCTCATATCTGCCTATGACTGGGCATCTGGATCCCTCCTCTACTCACTGCAGTCATGTGATTCTGAATATCTATTTTGCTCTCCCTGAACCAGACATTTAGGGCATAATACAGAGGTCGGAACAAGAGAGTCTTCTGACATTCCAGAGGTATTGCATATAAATCCAGGTCATTTACATGATGTTGTGTGATTTAATGCAAGATCTCTGAGATGTGCCCTTTAGGAATTGACATGCTCTTTCCAATCTGAAGGTGAGATGCATTACCCTGTGATGTAAGTGGCAGAGGCCATTTGTTGTGTATCTGGCAGAGGCCAGTATCCAGTGGCAACTAGGCTGAGTCTTCACTGGCAAGCCAGCTTAACTGCCTTTTAGACTCTCTGAAGTCATACATTGTTGACTTTCTAATTAAAAAAAAATCTCCACAGAATTTACATTGCCTGACTCTAAATTAACTTCCGTTCAAAAACACATTTCCAAGTAGTCACTTATCATAGCAAACCATAGAATAGAACCATAGAACCATACAGAATCATAGAATGGTTTGGGTTGAAAGGGACCTTGAAGGTCATCTAGTTCCAGCCTCCCCACTGTGTTTCTTTTAGCAATGATATCACAGTGCAGACCTATCTATCCTTCTTCCAGGTCCTGCTCTACCTTCTGTTCTTGTCCAAAAAGCAAAACAAGACATCTTCAGTACTGCACTGTAAATCCTGAGAATCCAGTGCAAGATAATCAGTAAACATGTTCCATAAAACAAATCTTTAGGTTTCTTATAGTTGTATTGCTGCAACAATTGAAATTCATGGCAAAGCAGGATTTTATTGCTTAGTTACGACTCAAAAGTCACTTTTGCCCCATCAGATTCCAGTTGGCTACATTAGTTTTTACTTTAGGCTGTTGGTACAAATCTCCACTTTCTCTGAAGGCCAGAGGTACTATTTTAGGAGGGTGGATTTGTATTCTTTTGTGAGTGGTTATTAAAGATAATGGAAAATGGCAACTGGTTTTGTTCTCAGTGGGATGTGTCTGTAAATAATTATTAAGAAAGACTAGAACTTTTTATAGCGGATTGTCTCTTCTTTTAAAACTATAAATAAAAACTGAGAGCAATTAGGGCTAAAGGACAATCTGGATGTAATTTGTGTTCAATGCCTAATGCAGCAGGACTCTAATTCAAATGGTGTTATATGCCATGATATGATATTTCCACAGTTCTCTGATTCCCAGATTTGAGCCTGAAAAAGCTCAAATGCTGTAAAAAGTAGTTTCTAACAAAGTGTATTTATGGAAATATTTGAATTGCATGAATCTTTTTTTTTTTTCTCCAGTATGTGGCACAGGTTCCCACATGCAAGACTTTCCCAAAGCTCTGGCAAACATGTTTTTGACACATCTTCATCCCAAGTACTACTATAAGACTGGCCTAACTACAAAATAAATCATAGCTACAAGGTCTAAGGGACAAAAGTAATATATTCAGAAGTTAATTCTTTTGAAAAAAAGCTTTTAGAATGGCAAGAAAAGTAGAATATAAAGCGGTATAACACCCTTCAGCAACAGTGGAAAACTAACAAGGATTATTTATCATAAATAAAAGACATTCAAAACGGCATGGCAAAGCACAATAGCTCTAGTTGTGCAGGGTTTGGGGTTACCCAATTATGCAATTCATATTGGAAACAAATGGTATCTTCTAATGCTCATGACGTGTTAAATACTCAGTTCTGAACTGCAAAATGCCTGAAGTTTTTTAATTAGAAATGCAGCTGTGTTAATTAGATGCAGCATACAGTACTTTCACTTTCTAGTAGTACAACTGGGGGAAAAAAGCCTGCAAAAATAAGATTGTCTGTGTGAAAATTAAACCAGCTGATAACTTGTGTGCATGTGTGGCCTGCAATTTATCTTCAATTTAAAAGGTAGAATAAAACAACAAAACAAACCAATCCAAAACCTTTAAGGCATTCTTTCATGTTTAACTGCTCTGCTATCATTTTCTTTATTCACTCAGCATTCAGATTACTTAATACTCTTCATAGCTTGTTTAGGTAATTTTTATATAAACATATTAACCAAACAATAACATTTCAAGGTTGGTTGATCTGTTATTTTGGTCCAGTAATCAAACCGTTCATTTAGATCTTTCTTCAAGCTCTCACTTTCTCACTAGAAAGGCAAAACACTTTCAATAGGTCATTTGGAATTGCCAAAACTTGTGTTTGTTTTGTTTGTTGTGTAACAATTTCTGCAAACAACAGAAGCAGGTCAATTAGTACAGCTGCCTCAGAGAGCTTCAGGTGTTCTAACACACAGGATAAGGTATATGCCTAATGTCCCATTTTTTCCCATAAGGCCTGTCTCCAGTTATTGCCCTGACTCCTGTTCCTCAGTGTCACCAAGTGTGCACTCTGTGATGCTGTGTTACAATCTAGGATTATGCACCTTAACAACAACAATATGGAAAGCTGCAGCCATCGTCATTAAAAAACCCCAAAAGACAAACAAACCAAACGACATAAAAATTACTCTGCTTAGGACTTATCTTGCTGAGTGGCACAGATATCATATTAGACATGTCAGTCTGCTTATCCAGAGAAAGGCAGGAGAGGTGCTGAAGGGTCTGGAGTACAAGTGTTCTGAAGAGGGCTGACGGAGCTGGGGCTGTTTAGTCTGGAGAAAAAGAGGCTCAGAGGGCCTTCTCACTCTGTAGAAATACTTGAAAGAAGGTTGCAATGAAGTGGGGGTTGATCTCCCAGGTAACAAGCAATAAGAGAAGAGGAATTGGCCCCAGGTAACGCCAGGTGAGGTTTAGATTGGATATTAAGAACATTTCTTCCCCAGAAGGGTTTATATATCATTGGCCAGATTTCTGCTTTCTTCAGATCTGCTGAGTACTCTGACAGCTGCAGTGCCTCTCCAATTTTATTCCGGAAAGGGATAGCGGAAAAAAACACATATACTTCTCTTCCTAACTACTGACTGGATGGTGATGCTGCTCAGATCTGCCAATGGTGATGATCTGACGCAGGGCTGCTATGCTGTCTCTAATTTATTTTGGCCATCTGCTTTTCCTCCTTCTAATTGGTTCATGTTAAGAGAGAAAATATTCTTAAAGAGCATTTAAGATGAGGATGCTCCTGGACTCGCTAAAAGCAGATTGAAATGTAATATTTGTTTTTCATTGGGCAGATCAGGCTGTATCTCAGCAACCATTTCATATTCGGCAAGACTATTCCTTTTACTTAAAGTGGTTACATGAACTAAGGTTGTTATTGGTATGAAGGATGCATTAGTAAAAGTGAGAAAAGATCTTTTTTTAGCAGGTTCTGCACGCTTGTAAAATATTTATGTTGTAGCCTGCATATACTGCAGTTTCTTTGTAAACATTGAGCTTTATGTGTCTTACTAATGCTCAGGAGATGAAAAGTGTATTTAAATAGGGGCCCTGAACAGGGATTTGTGTGCTCTGATCCTTCACTCTGAAACAACAGCCTTAAGGTTTGTCCATTGACTTCTCTCATCATCTCAGGGGACACCTTGAGAAATGTGTCTGAAGTCCAATCTGCAGTACTTCTCTGACCCTAACACCATGCATTTGTTCAGGGAGAGTTAATTTTATTAAAGCCTGAACTCTCACCTGAGAAAACTTCACAACCATGAAGAAGCCTGCCTTCTTGAGCCACTGCCACTTTGCAGATTGCAGGAGTGGGAGACACCTAAACATTGTCAAAATAAAAATAGACAATGTGATTCTTGTTTCTCCTACACTTTCTGGCTGGGATTATGTTTTCTAAGTTAACCAGCTGGCAGTGCAGGCTGAACTGACCATCTGAAGAGAGGAACATCCACAGAGGTGACTTGATTTGCTCTCAGAGGTGCTTCACTTTACCAGCTTCAGAGGAGAGTCTAATAACTATCTTAGATTAAGCTTTAAGGAGGTAAAGCAAAGCAACATGAATTACACTTTCATTTTCAAACAATTTTTTTCTAGTGAGACTGCCATTGTATTTTCAAGCGTCACCAGAACAATTTCTTCATTTAACTAGATAAATACAATTTAGTTTTTATCCATTTTGTATCAGGAATATGCTTTTCATAATATGGATTAATCAACCTTTTTTTATGAAGTAAAACCTACCTACCTGTCAGTATTTTGCTATAATTTTTTCAAATGTCATTTTCCCCAATAGTAATCTTGGTAAAATGCCTTGTAATAATAGCTACACTCTCCGAGTAGATATGATATGAAATTTCAGTAGCGTACAGTATTTCTCACTGACAGCATACTTGCATTTCTTATTTACAATATTCCTCAAAGAATTATGGTTTGTTTTGTCTTTATCATTTTACAGGACACTGGTAATAGTATATGGATTCTGTTGGAGATAGTGTATCCTACAAGTATTGGATGAAATATTTACCTAGCAAACAACCTTGCTGGTAAGTTGTTGTATTCTTTCTTCTCTTTTACCACATTTCAGGTCCAGCAATGTGAAGGAAGGTTTATGTCCTGGTCAATTAGATATTTATTAGAAAAACAAACAAAAAAGAAAACAACAAATTAAATAATATGTTTTAAATATTTGCAGTCCCATTTCCCTTTCCCAAATATCTTCACTATTACTATATCATATTTCCTCCCTCCCTTAGAGCAATATTTTAGTTTCTTCTTCATGCCATTGTGTATCATGAGGCTTTGTAGGTTGTTTTATCCGCAAGTAATCTCTAATCAGAAATGTCCAAAGGTCAATTTCACAGGATAATGCAAGTATCATAAATCTTCTCGTTATTTTTAAATTGTTGTTGTTTTTGTTGTTTTTTTATTTTTTAATTTTTTGATTGTTCTGGTTTTATTCACTGTAGGTATTGTGGTTTTGGTTTGTTTTTTATGCTAAAGAGTGTTTGTGGGGCTACAAACAGTGAAGTTTTTGTTTGTCTCTGATTAACATATGTCAGATACTACAGGTATTTGAATAGAGAATATCAAGAAAGTTGCCCATTGAAAATACAAGTTTTGAGGTCACTAGCCAATGCCAGCCAAGCATTAGTCCTAACGGTACCTCTGGTTTATTGTATGATGTTGAGTGAGTAATTTCTGAAGGGGAGGAACTGTGTTTCTGTGAGGGGATACAGTAATGCATGTACAATAGTATATGAGCTGAATTACTCTTCTTTACATAATTGGAGAGCTCACTAGGTAGCTGTTAAGAATGACTAAACTCCATTAGGCCTGATAAAACTTATTTCTTCTTAAAATCTGACCAGAAATTAATGTTATAAAATACAACTTTTTGTTTCTAATCAAGTTGCTTTAACTCTTGTATTTCCAATACTGTCTGCAATGCTGATTGCTACTTCCATCCATTGGGTATAAAACCTGCACTTGAAATGCTGTTAGTGCTGGAATTTTGTATCAAAAATGTGGAAAAGAGACCAAAATTGAAATCACCAGGTTTGAGTTGCTAGGTTGCTGTATAAAGATACATGTCCTAGAGACAGATGAAACACAAAGGACATTTTATTTGTTGTTAGCCGCAGTGACTGAAATACTTGACATTTTGAAATGCCTCAAGTTGAAAACAAATAGGTCTTCTCTGTTAAGTCTTTATCAGGAAGAAAGAAAAATATCTGGGAAAAGTGTTGGTGCTTTATTTTCACATATTACCTGCATATGTACCAGGAGGAGGTAATCAAAATCTGTCCTTGGCAGAAGGGGGATTATTTCTACAGATAGTGCTCAAAACTCAACCGGACAAATTCCCAAGCAGCCTCATCGTATTGGACTTGGTTTTGAAATAAGGGTAGACTAGACATCCAGAGGTCCCTTCCAACCTAACTTATTCTAAGGTTCTGTGTAGTTAGGTGAGAAGTATGCTGATCAGAAAACTGTTTTATGATATATACACACACCGAGGTACTTTACTTAATCTTCAAGGGAAATTACACTATTTAATATTCAATGGATGAGAGTGACTAAACTCTAAAGATGCTGGGGGAAGATGGGGAGCCAGAAAAAAAAAAGTGGGATTTCTTTAGTAAGGTTAGGATCCAACTGCGGGAGATAATTAGGTACCTAATACCATAGATGTGCACATAATTTGTCCTGTGGTTTTAAGATTTTCTTTTAAATGCTTTTGTTTTAGACTATGACTTGCTCTCAGAAGTCTGTATGATCACTGACTGCTTTGATCACTGGAGGGCACAGATTTTACATGCTGAGCAAAACTGAAGCTCACTTGGGGAATCGTGACTGATTTTACAGAGGGGAACTCTGTCCAGTCTCCCTAGCAGGGGGCCATAAAACACCATAGGGGAATATGAGTGAAGAATACTATGTTTCTGTGAAAAGGAAAAATGTCACTTTGCAGTGTGGATAAAAGTACAGCCTGCAAAATGCAAAATAAACCACCTGCTCTGCTCTGTTCAATATTGATAAAACCTCAGGGATATCCATGATGGGACATGTAAAAAAATCTACGACCAGCTGGACGTAGACCTCTGAGGAGAAAAAAAGACTGAGTATGAGAGGTGCATGAGCAAGAATGAAAAGAATGGTAGAATTGCTTGAGCAGATTTACAGTGATGAGTTTCAAATAAGCTCTTGAAAAAAGAAATAAATGCTTTATTGTCTCCATTAAACTCATACTGGAGAGAGAAAAAATTTGGGAAATTAAACTGAAGTCAATTCAGAGCAGGTAGCAGCAGAGAGCTTAAGCAGACTGGGAAAACATAGTGCTGGAATATACTGCTTGGTTGTACTGTGGAGGGCTTACAGAATAGGGTGAAGAGTCTTCAGCTAGATATCCGTGGTCTCTTCCATACCTAACTTGTCTCTGAATACACTATGCCTTAATCCAGAGTAAAAATTACCAGATGCTCTTTCTCGAGGAAACAGTTGTGTATAAAGAATGGTGGGGTCAAGGGAGGCTGTGCATAAACTCACCTCTCTGCTGTACAATATAGTGACCAATTAATACAACCTTCACCAGGTGAAATCTGTATTGTCTGTCTCGGGAGTAAACAGCATCAACTTGAGCTTGGTGGAAGCTGAATCCCTGACAGGAGACTCATTTACAATCATCTCAAACTGCACTCTCAATGTTTTTAAAAACAAAAAGACGTTCTCTGGTTGGCCTGTTTTTAAAATGGTGTGGCTTAGATACCCTACCTGAAATCAACAGTCCTTATATTCCATACATTATCATATCACATTGACAAATCTACTGATTTAGGTTGCAGTTGATGCTTTCAGCACCAACCATTGCCATATTGGGGATCTGGAGGCTTCTAAACACACCACAAAATAGCTGTGATGGACACACAGCAACTGTACCACATGCATGGGCCTGGTTTTTTTGGTCATTTGGGATGCACAAGAAATTAGTACTGTGGCTGGAAATGAAATTATGATGAACTCAATAGATAATTACAAGAAGTAACAGCTCTGTTTGCAAACATTAGGAATCATAATCCTTTTAGCAAATAATCATGCTGTTCATATGCTTTACAATTAGGTGTATGAATTGGCAGATGACACACTTCTCTGTGTATCTCAACTGTATAGAAATATAAGCAGTTGTAACAGTCCTTTTCTGTGTAACTAGTAGAATCTGAACTCTTTTGAAAAGGGCTCTCTAAAACTGAGCTCCAGCTTTTCATATTTTGTGCTCTTTATCTGCACTTCACCAGCTTGAATAATACCAATTAGAGCTGCTGCTGTACAGTCACCTTTTAATTTTCTGCTTCTCATGCCGTAACATACTCTCAAATTTGGGTGTTGACTCTTCTGCTGGATTGTTTGAATAAAAAAAAAATCAATTTAAGATAAAAACAAGTGTTCTTTTTGTCTGCAAAAATTTCTGGCCTCAATACCCTTGATACTCATCCAGCACAGGTGCTCTACTATGTAATTATTGGAAACAGCTTGAAATAAAACACAGAAATAGGACTGGCAACCTTGAAAATATTGTCATTGCATTAGGTAAAGGCAGTTGCAAGATTGCACATGTATCATGGTCCAGTCTTTCACTCTCTGATGACCAAAACTGTAGCAGTAGTACTGAAAAAGAGAATAAAATTGGTAATATCCACTCAAAAAACCTTTTCTTGAGTTGCAAATTTCTGTAGAGTCAAGTTAGAAGTAGAGATTCACTCTGCAGAAATCACAGGCAGCCACACCCAAAAGAATTCCAGGACTGAATTCATTGATCAAAAATGTTTTTGTCATTTCCATTTACTTACGGGTTAAATAATAATAAATATTGAACAGACAGGCTCCAGCTGCAGCTGGACTATTTTCAGTAAATAGTTAAATACAACCCACAGCAGAGTCTGGGAGCTCTCTCCAATACTTAAATACTGCAAGCTGGTTCCCATTTTATAGGAGATGCCAGGTCAAGGAGAAGTAATTAATCCCGCTTTTGATGGAGAAAAACTTGTCGTTTATCCCTGGTAATGTTTAAAAATGCAGTTTTACTTTAGAAAAGTTACATTTATCATCATTGCTGTTTTTCTGACACATATGGACATTCTCTGTCTGTTGATGAACAGACTTTTTCTCCAGTCCCAAATCACCTATAGAAGTCAATTTTTATGTGAAAATTTGTTTGGAATTTGACTCTTTGCAGCTCTCTGCAGAACTGCTGCATTTTTTTTTTTTAAGATCTTTTGAGATCCCACGTTGAGTACTGCATCCAGTCCAGGGATTCCCAGCACAGGAAGGATGTTGACCTGTCGGAGCGATTCCAGAGGAGGGCCACCAAGATGATTAGATGAAAGGCTGAGAGAATTGGGATTGTTCAGCCTGGAAAAGAGAAGGCTCCAGGATGACTTAATTCTGGCCTTTCAGTACCCAAAAGGAGCCTACAAGAAAGATGGAGAAGGACTTTTTGCAAGAGCATGTAGAGACATGACAAGAGGGAATGGATTCAAAATGAAAGAGGGCAGGTTTGGATTAGATATCTGGAAGAAATTCTTTCCTGTGAGTGCAGTGAGGCGCAGGCTCAGGTTGTCCAGAGAAGCTGTGGATGCCCCATCCCTGGAAGTGTTCAAGGTCAGGCTGGATGGATCTTTGAGCAACCTGGTCTAGCGGAAAGTGTCCCTGCCCATGGCAGGGGAGCTGGAACAAGATGATCTTTAAAGGGCTCTTCCAGCCCGGGCCATTCTATGGTTCTGTGATTCTAAACAGTGTTCAGGTAGATAAGGTGGCAGTATCAATGCTGGGTTCAAAACTGAGCAGTAATATGGATCAGTAATATGGATCAGTAATATAGTTTCACCTTTTTTTCCAAAGAAATGTTTCTTGTACCTTCTGCTTTTTACCAACTTCATGGTTAATCGCAAAAATCCAGATCATGAAAGAGTTTTCATTCAACTAGGAGAAAATTTGGCTTTTTTATATTTTGGTGGAAAACATTTTGCGAAGTGGCAGTAAAGCTAACTGTTCTTGGATGTATGTTATTTACTAAAAAAATCTGAACTTTCATTAGTCTTGTTAGACTTGTTAGTGTAAGATGATAGGTGTATGGTACAGTTCCAGAATGCTTCCTTTTTTGAAGGTGGGTTTTAATTTGTGTTTGTGTCTTCTTGAAAAGAAATAGTTCATTCTGCAGCAAGCAATACAACCATTAACCAAATATCTTCCAATAGAGTTCGGGAAGTTACATGTAAGGTGATAGTCTGTAAATTTCTGGCTCGCTTCAAAACAAAAGGGTCAGTTTTTGCCAGAGTTGCAAGAAATTGGAGCGTTATTTAAAGGACAAGTGAAATAAGACAGGTTTTGGGTGTCTGCTAAGTGTTTTGCCTGTTTCAAACCTGTGGGAAGAAAAAGTATCTAAAGGAGAAGTGGTTGTATTACACAGTGGTTCACACTCATGCAAATGTTCAGAAGAAACTCTGACTCCTCAGAATTCATACAAGACCATGTTGATTTAAATACTACCATTGTGTGGAACATAGTCTACAGTTTGGTAATCTGAGAAGCAGAAGATTTCAGTCAATGCACATGCCTTCTCCATCTCCTCCTGGAGATTCTCTATCCAGGATGAGGGGGAGGAAACAAAACAAAACAGTAACTTACTTAAGATTAGATTTGATCCTCCTGGGAAAAGACATATATTCCAAAATGGTGGACTTAATACAGAAAGTCAGAAGAATGTGCAGAAACTTAGAAAAGAAAGTAAAGTGGATTAGTGGTGTGCTTTTTTCATGTGTTATTCAAGAAGTCTGTATGCATTAGGGGAGACTTTAGGTTAGTTCATAAGCAAGGATGGCTCAATCTCACAAGACATGTGCTTCTGAAATTAAAAAGCCAACAACTGCAGGATTGCACAGATAGCAATCTTCATTTAATAGAGATCCATGATACAAAGAGATATGTGACTTAAAATCTTCTAGGGAGCTCGAAGCAATTAATAGTTGGAACTTTTTATAGCACCTTTTATCAAAGGATCTCAAAACACTTTACTGGCTTTAATTAGGCCTCACACTATGCAATATCTGCCTGGAATAGAGAAATGTTATTTTTTAATTCTGCATATAGAGGAACATGAGACACAGAGGTTAAATGACTTGACAATGATCATGTAAAAGCAAATAGTAATGATAGGAATAAATCCCAACTCTCCTGCCTTCCAGTCCCATGTTCTATCCATTAGCCAAGTTTCTTTCCTCTGCATTAAACTGAAGGCTTTTTCTTATCTGTTCTGTAACATGTGTGATTTTGACTACAGAATTGCCCAAGCAATTAGAAAGACTTTCACCCCTTTCAGAAAGAAGAAAAAACATTGAAAAAATCAGTAAAACAGTTCTTTCTGCTCTCAGGTAGAGGAGAAACACTTACTATTTACAGCGTTGAGAGCTGTGAAAGATATGAAAGAGCAGACTCCAGAGGTAAACACGTTGTCTTTGGAGATAATGAATAATGGTTTGTGTTTCTGCCTAAGAGGAAGAATAGGTTGGGTTAGGCTTTTTTTTGCAGATAACATAAAATGTGAAGAATGAAGCCTGCAGTATACTCAGGAATTCAGCATCAGAAAAAAAATTTGGTCTTAAGGCTGTGAAGGAGATAATCTCCTGGGGAAAGATAATAAGGAATCATCTCACCCAGGTATAGCCCCTGAAGCTGGGAAGTGTTGCATAGGAGACACAGGCATCTGTACTCATGTAAACCCTTTATTGCTAGAGTCCTTGGCAAGAAGCAGGGGGAAAGAAGGTCAATATGCTTAAATTAGCAGATAATAGTGATAATTCTGTTGTGGTGTCTCTAACAGTGACTTGACTAAGGATATTGGATAGATAATATGATTTGCTTCTTGTAGTATAAGGTACATTTTGAAAATGGTAGGAAAAGGGAAATAAACAAAATAACTAGGCTAACACTAGGAGCCTGAGTAAAATCAGTGTTGCTCTCACAGCAACCTAATTTAAAGAGCCTGAATTTTTTATTTCTAGAATTGGTTACTTGTCTGATGCTGGTAATTATTATTGGTATGAGAGACAGAACTCAGTTCAAGCCTTTCATAGAGAAAATCAGGTGGTTCATGAAAACTTGATTCATTTGCCTTACTCGAGACTTCTCTATGCTTATCAAAGCCCGGAAATGTGAATCCACTGGATTTTTCCTCGTAACTGACTCTCACTAATTTCACCATCATAAGCCACACTGAACACTAGAGCTGGCCAACCAGTGCGGATATTTTTTACCATTTTTCAGCACCAGGAGATTTTAAGAAGTTGATGTATCATGGGAAGAAATGTTCAATCAAATAATGAGTTTAGAATAAATAGCGAAACACTTGCATTGATTGAAGTGCCCACCATCCAAGTGATCCCAAAAACAATTATAGTCAATTTATAGCAATGTTTCCCAGGCAAAACAAGCCAGCACATTCTCGTTTCAGAGGTGATGCTATGAATTAATTCACAAGTGTTTGTTACCACAGGTTATTTGCCAAATGTTATTTGGTAATAAGCTAAAATACCAAAGGTACAGGTTAGGAAATTAGAAACTGCTTGCGTTGCATTTAGACAGAGGAAAAGATGGCACTGAAGTGCTTTCACTGTTCGCACTTCACAAAATCTGCCACACATAGACTTGACTTTTAAATAAATAACCAGTCTTTGCAGTTCTCATAATGGATTCTAAAGAGGCAGATGCAGCCATTGCAAATGATTTTGCTCTGTGTTAAATTTGTCAAAAGCTGTCAGAATGTAGTAAAAAGGTGTTTATACAGAGTAATATGCTGCCTGAACTCCTGTTTGTCTCCTCGGCTAGAGATTTTAGATTGCTGATTCGTAAGAAAGAAAGAGTTCCAAATGGGCCTGTTATTTTCTGGCATCACTAATTTATATATGGTTCATTTCTACACATTTACATGTCTGCAAATTACAGTCAACACTCAAGCCTGAAAGAGAAAGCGAATCAGATAAGAAAAGACCAATCTGCTTCACACTGAGCTATGGTTGAGTAGTTACTACTCATCTACTATAGTTGTGTAGTTAGATAGTAGGAACTGTGTACAAAATAATCATTATTTTACCCATAATTTTGCATGCCTTTAATAATGTCTAAAATAGTTTTGTTTAAAAATGAAGTTTGTGTCAAGGTTGGAGGGAAAGGGGAAGATTTGAGCATATGCCAAACCAACGACGTTTACGAAAAATTTTCATTCACACACCCAAACCTCTGATTCTGCTGTCTTTTACATTGTGTCTCTGTTCCGTTCATAAAGCTTACCTGACCATAAGAAAGAAAAATCAAAACCAAATCAAGGCTGTTGGGTTCTATATAATGCACCAATTTAAGGTGAACATTTCAAAAACCAGTATATTAGAGTGTTTTCATGTGTGTCAGGAAATACTGCATTTATCTGGAAAACAGATGAAGAAGTTACATCCTGCTGGTGAAGAGGTACATGGTGGTCCTGTTGCTGACCAAATTAATATTATAGCTAACAAAGTATTGCAAGTTTAATTAACTCTAGTTTTGTGTGAATATTATTAGCTGAAAATTATTTAAGAGTACCATGAGGTAGTGGCAGGGAAACATGGAAAGAAGAAAGCAATTGTCAGGAAGAAAGAGAGTTCTTACTATTATTTTTGACAAGCTGGTTTAGTTACGTTCATGAACATGCTAAATAAGGAATGAACTGGTGACAGAAAATGATACCTTCAAGATCATATATGAATCAGTCTTCATTAATGTGAAAAGTCTTAAATATGTACCAATGCTCGAAACCAGTCTTTCTTATGTTTTATGGGACGAAGAATAAAGATTCAAAAAAAAATTACTAGGAGCTGAACCTGCTAACACAAATTTTTCTCTTTTAAAATTTGGAGCACAGGGAGAAAATTGCATTTGTCTTTTGATAACCTCCAAAGACACTTCTTGCCTGTCCTAATTTTTCTGAGAAAACCTTGACCATAGTGCAGGGGCAGAAAAGTCCCAGAAGTCCCTGAATTGCAAATTGCTAGAGATTAGTAGTTAACTGGGGGATGAGTTCGAAATATTGGATGGATCTGTTCTATTTGAATACCTCCATTCTAACAATGGTATGATGAACACTCATTCTCCACTGGAAAAATTAAGACTTCCTTCCATTTGAAACACTCACCATTCTCTTAATTTCCTTTGCCATTAATAGAAATTGGCCAATATCACATTCTCCAAAACTTTCAATTTATAAGCAAATTTCAGAGAGAATGCTTTTCATTTGCATTGCTTGTCTTTCTCTGTTGTTTTCATTTTCATTGGAATAATGATAGTTTTAGTAGCAGTAGTACTAATAGAATCAGTACTAGTAGCAATAGTAGTAATAGAAGTAATATTTTATTTTAATTCAGTTATTAATCTGTTCTTCTCTCAGTGCATGAGTTTTCCTGCCTTTACCCTTTGAATTCTCTTTCCCCTCTTCTGCTGGGGTGGGGGAGTGAGCGAGTGGCTGTGTGGTGTTTAGTGGCTGGCTGGGCTTAAGCCAAGACAGTTCTTTTTGACACCCAGTGTGAGTCTCAAAGATTTGATTTAATAACAAATTGACCAAAGTGTATTAGCAGGGATTTATACCTGTTAAGAGTTTTGGGTCACAATATTGATTCTTATGTTCTTGATGTTATTTTATCTGATCTGTAGGCTGCCCTTTTCTTGCTGTACATGTTAAAAGACAGTGTTGGCTTTTGCAGTTTGCCATGCTATGTAGTGATTAGTGATTTTTTGCTGGGAATATTTGTTATTAAAACATTGACCTTGAGTTTAGTCTGGTATTTGGACCATGTACTGTAGGTATCATTTCATGGAGACAACTAACAATTACGTCTTTTCCTCATTTTTTGGGGGTTTTGATGTTTTTTTGGGGTTTTTTTGTGGAGGAAATACAGAAGGACATCTTTGCTACCTTCTTCTATGAATGCCACAATAACTTGTCAGTATCTTGAACATCCTTGGATAGTTAGAATGCTTCTATTGGTATTTCTCAGGAATATTGTTTTGGTTTTGCCTAAGGTTAACAAGCAATTTAGGAATATCACCTAGTCCTTATGAAAGTATCTTCATGGGTAGCACAAAATGTGGGACAATATGGGCAGGTGTCTTAAAGGTCACCTCAAATGTTCTGAAACTTCGCTCACAAAAGCTGTAGGATCAAGATAAAGCGATAGAATGCTTGCAAAAAAATGCTATGACTTTTCCAAAGAGGCACAACACTGCTTAACATTATGCACCGCCCTCAGTGAGAAGAGAGGGAAAACAAACCAACAAACAGTAGGGTTAAACCAGGCACTGGATCAGTCACCTTTATAACTAAAAGGAAAGAATGGAATCACAGAATGTGTCAGGTTAGAAGGGACCTCAGTGTAGTCATCTGGTCCCACCTCCCTGCTCAAGCAGAGCACCTAGAGCACATTGCACAAGATTTGCATCTACATGGTTCTGGAAAATCTCCTGTTAGGGAGAAGAGGAAGTCAACTCATTTAGTAAGATATGAAGAAGGTTTTCTGAAGAGGAAGAAGGAGAAAGAACCAAAAGAGACAACCAGTTCTGCAGAAAAGCAGTCACAAGAATAGGAAGAAAAGACTGAAATCATAAATGTAACAGAAACCACCTCATCCCTTTCTCTAAGTGAACTGTGAGATATGTGAAATGCTAGTTAATGATGATGGAATATTTGGGCCACTAGTCAGGAATTAGAGCATAAGGAAATATGGCAGCTGAGATAACTTGATAAGGATAAAGACATTGACAACAGCAAAATAATAGCTTTGTCTTCACCAATTAACAAAAGATAAACACAAGGTTTCTTCAGTGTTGTGGGTTTTTGGAGAATGCACTTTCCAAATTACAGTGTGATCATAAGCCCCCTCTATGCAGTGACCCAGCAGAAGTACGATTTTGAATGGGCCCCTGAGCAGCAGCAAACCTTTAAAAAAATCAAATGGGAGATAGCTGGACAATAGTATTTGGAACAGCCCAGACAAGAAGTGTGAAAAGTGTGCTTTGCACCTCAGCCAAGGATTACAAACCCACCTGGAGCCTCTGGCAGAAAATGCCTGGGGAAACAGAAGGTCAGCTGGTAGGGTTTTCATCCAGGGATATAAGGGATCTGAAGGCTGTTTGCTATTTTTCTTTTCATCACAATTTTTTATTTATTCCTATTCCTATTCCTATTCCTATTCCTATTCCTATTCCTATTCCTATTCCTATTCTTATTCTTATTCCTATTCTTATTATTCAATTATTAAATTTTTCTTGTATCAACCCATGAGTTTTCTCACTTTTGCCCTTTGAATCCTCTTCCCCCCATCCTGCTGCAGTGAGGAGTGAGCAAATGGCTGTGCGGTGCTTAGTTGCAGACCAGAGTTATACCACAAAATTCATATATACAATAAACCTCCAGAAAGACTGCAAATTAATCTTTACAAAACACATCCATGTTTTATATTTTGTCTTCTATCATTGTAATAATGTGGGCCTTTTCAATTTCCCATGTAGCTAAACTACACTACTTTGTGCAGTGATTGCATTTGAATAAATTGTTTTTAAGGTTGATAGTATTTTTTTGCCATTACTCTTGGTCCTCTGACAGAGGATGATGAATAACATTGTTAAAGGGAATTTCATGATGAACAACCTCTTCACAGTTTCTGTTATTTTTTCTTATCTTTAATGGGTGTGTTGCTGTACATAATTTAGCTCCCTGTAGGGATGGGACCTGGATACATCAACTTCATTCCTACCTTCCTTTGAGAAAGAAGTGAGTATACATCTAGGGAACAAAATTAAGTGTGATCTACAGACTGGAGGGCATAGGCAGCAGGACCAAGAATGATATTGTAGATGAAGCCAATGTAACTGAACACAAGAGCCCGCCTTCAAGATGGCCACTGCTGAGTTAAAATTATTTCTCTAAAAATGTGAAGCTCATGCAATTCAATACAATCTTCCTCCAGCTTGGACTGTTCTAATTTCACTGGGATCATCAAAGCAAATTTTGGCAAGTTCTAATCTCTTGCAAACTCTTGCTGAATTTTCAGTTAAATCTGTCATTAGGGAATCATTAACACATAATGAATTTTGTATTGTTGTGAAGAGGCATCACTTCTAGTATCAGTTTAAGTTTTCACACATTCTTGCTCCAAAGCAGGAGCAAGAAGTTATTTAGAGGATTTATATGTACATTTCCATGCTTCTAAAATAATGGGATTTGGTTTTGCTTTATTTTTTGATGCCAAAGCCCAGAACTTTTATTAAGCCAGACCCTCAAAATATAATTATGCTCCCAGTTCCAACTGAAGGACTTGAAATCTTAGTTCCAGAGAGGGCTCTGTAGTCCCTTCAGTGGGTAGTAGATCACGTACAATTGACAGAAGTGGTGGGCTGAAAGGAATACCACTGTAGGAAACTAGAGTTAATAAAGCTTAAAACTCTTTTGTCCTTTAGAGAAGTTAGACTGGACAGTTAAGGAGCTACTAATGCGCATCTTCCTGATGTACCTCTGCTTCATTTTTCTGCAATGAATATCAATGAAATAGAAATATGATGGGATGATAATTTCCTGAGGACTGGAACAGGATGACCCCAAAGCTTTAAGAACTTCACAGTTTGCTACCAAACCCTATGACATCCACATACAGTAATAGGCCCAGGTTCCTGTCAGTCTTAGTCATAATTTATTCATTTCTTATTTTCCTGAGCATGATAGAAAGATGTCTTGAGGTCTGAAACTGCGATTTCCCATGGGAAAACATACCAAACTGGTTGAGGCAAGAGCAGGTATGGCAAGAACAGATTTCCAGTACCTAAAAGGGGCATATAAGGAAGGCCAGAGAGGGACTTTTGGCAAGGGCAAGCAGTGATAAGACAAAGGGGAATGGCATTAAGCTGAAAGAGGGTAGATTTAGATTAGATATCAGGAAGAAATTCTTTACTGCAATGATGCTGAAGCACTGGCACAGGTCACCCAGAGAAGCTGTGGGTGCCTCATTTTTGGAAATATTCAAGGCCAGGCTGGATGAGGCTCTGAACATCCTGGTCTAGTTGAAGAAATCCTTGCCTATGGCAGGGGCGTTGGAACTAGACAATCTGTAAGGTCCCTTCCAAGCAAACCATCCTGTGATTCTATGATTCTATAAAAATTGTCAAATGTTATTGGGTAAATAATTACAATATTCAGCACAGAAAGCCACTAACAATAAATTAAATCTAAAGAGTCACTTATAATGCAGTCTGTTTGTGTGAACACCTTGACCAGAAGGTAAAGCAGTCCTTTCTAGTGGTATAACTGTATGATACAGCACTGTCCTCTTTGTCATGTGTTCACTGAACATATCAGCTCATTTAGTTCAATAAAAACTCTCTGTTTATCCATTCCTTTGAAGCTTCAGTAGCACATTCAGCTGTAACATGTGTTTGAAACCTGATGAAAGTATAAGGCATTCTTGATAGAAGTAAAAGAATGATTAAAGAGGTTATACAGTAACTGTCAGCCACATTTTGTAAAGTCATTATTCTGTTGCAGACCTCTGTTTAAGAGGCCTATCTCATTACCGAAATATACATAGCTATAATTATCTGGGAAAACAAAAAAGCAGTTGTTTTGTCTTTTGACTCTAATTTGTATGTGCATGTGTGTGTATATGCACATGCTTGAACACCTGTTTGTCCCTCTCTGTGTCCACTTTTCTTCCTAAGAATGTGGTTGGAAATGCTGGTTTCTAGATGAACCAAACCAGTCCTAGACATGAAATAAATTCTACCAAAAACTTGTCATTAAATCAGAATTATATGACCATTTGTTGTACATTTTGGTTATTCCAGATCATGGATGCTATAAGGAAAAAAATTTTAAAATCTCAACAACTCAAGAAAATATTTCTTAAATAATAGTAACAATAAAAAAAAAAAGTGGAAAGGCTATTCAGTGTAGGTATTTCCTTGAACTGCCACCCTTTGATGTGAAGCTGTACATCTGTGGATGCTGCCTTAGGAAGGGGTAAGGGTCAAACCTCAGCTACAGTGTCTGTAAAAGCTGCACACAAAATCTTGTCTATTTAAACAAAGGCTGTTAACAAGAAATCTCTATTTTACTACCTTTTGTTGTTCAAACTGACTTGGATTCTACCAAAAGTAGGGCAGAAAGGCTGCTTTGCTCTTTCTGTAGAAGAAAACACCTCTAGAATACTGAATTTATCCATCTGCATTTCTCAGAGATAGGACTGCAGAGGGAAAAGAAGTCATATTATACATACAAATCTCATACAAATTTCAGACCTCCACAAAGAGTAGCTCAAAACAGTCTGTAAAAGTCTTGTAGCTAAGAAGTCAGAGCCACTTGCAGGGCAAAGTGAAAGGGAGAATTTCACAGTTACCCTGGTGAATAACACTCTGACAGGAAACTTCCTTTCTCAGCAGCTCAAATGTGAATTATTCAAATCAAAACATAACAAATCACAGAACTGATGTTGTTGTTTTTGATGTTATTGTGAGGAGCCTCTGGAGACAGCATAATCCAACCCTCCTGCTCAGAGAAGTTTGTTCAGGGCCTGCCCATTCTAGGTTGGAATATAGCCAAGCAAGGACACCCCACAACTTCTCTATGCAACTTGTTTCAGTGTTCAGCCATTGTCAAAATAAAGAGTTTCCTAGCATTTAAATGGAATTGTGTGTATTTCAGGTTCTGCTTCTCCTCCTTGAGTAGGAGCAAATGAGATCACAGCTTCATATTCTTTACTTCTCGCCCCGCCCCAGCCTGGTATTTTTACAGATTTCTAAGATTCCTCTGAACCCCCCTTCATCTCCAGGCTGGAAAGTCCCAGCTCTCTCAGCCTCTCCTCATACACTGTGTTGTCCACTATCTCAGGTCCTTTGCTGGCCTTGCTCCAGTATGTCCTTGTCTCTCTTGTGCTGTGGGGCCCAGACCTGATGGGCACTCAAGGTGTGGCCTCAGCAGTGCTGAGCAGAGGGTAAGGATGACCTGTCTAGATCTGCTGGTGACACTTCTGCTGTTGTCAAGAGACTGGAAGGGCATATAACTACCTCTCTTCAAGCTTAGCATCCTCTCTGACTACCCAGGTATTTTTCTGCAGACCTACTTTCCAGATCATTGGTCCCAGACTGCTCTGGTGCATAAGGATAATCATCTTCAGGAGCCTGATTAGACATTTCCCTCTGATGAACTTCATGAGATTCCTGTCAGCTATTTCCCTCAGCCTGTCCAGGTCCCTCTGGATAGGAGGACAATCCTCTGATGTAACAGAAATCCTTTAGAGTTTTGTATTACCTGGAAATTTGCTAAGGGTGAGCTCTGCCTCGCCCAGGTCATTAATACAGATGTTGAATACTGCTGGTACCCATACCTACACCTGGAACACACCAGTAGTGACCAGCCTCCAACCAGACTCTGTGTCTGACTTCAGCCCTCTGAGCCTGGCCATTCAGCCCAGTTTTGATTCCTTCCAATGTCCACTTACTTAGACTATGCTTCATTAACTTTTCCATGAGGTTTTTAATGGGATATACTACCAAAAATCAAGAAAAACTCCAATCACTGTTCTCACCCACTGAGCCAATCATCATGTTGTGAAAAAATATCAATCTGGTTAACTAGGATTTCACTTCCATAAGTTGGTGTAGACTGCCCCCAATACCATTAACCTGGAAATGGAAGCCAATTACCTCAAGTATTCCTCCCTACCAACCTATGGAAGTCATCTCCTTAGTAATGGCAGTGCCTCAACTCTGGAAGCTAAGAGTATGAATTTTATGACCTAGGATATGAATACGTGATGTGGTGTGGAAAATCCTGAAAGCCACTACACATGTTTAAATACTAGTGTCTTGCTTTGGAGGCAATGTATTTAACATCAAAGAGAAGGCAGGATCAATAAAAAGAATTCAAAAACTGGCAATTATCATGGTCACAGACTAGTGGAGATAATGAAACAAGTTGTGTTTCAGTTTGGATCTGAGATTGTTTCATTTGGGGTACATCAAATAAATGATTCAGAATGTAAATCAAATTACTTTTTCTTGTTAAAAATAAATGAAAAATGTACTAATATTTAGTCAATTTGGACTGAATTTAAAAAACGTGATTCATGGAATGATTTAATTTATCAAGATTTTTGTGAAGGACTGGAAGGAAACCATTACTTAAGGCAGTGAAGATGAGTTTAGTGTAAGTACTAAGGTGGGTAAGTAACAGGCTGCTGGGAGAGTTATAAAAGCTGTGTTGGAAAAGGAGCTATTGACTGAGAGGAAAGATATTCATGGAGTAGGTTGTTAGGAGGGTGTTTTCATTTCATGAATAAATTGACTGCAAGACTGGTCAGCAGACAGAATATTGTACAGGGAAATGGGATCGTTTTGAGGATGGGTAAAAAGAAAAGAGGACATTTGATAGTAAAAATTGAGATTCAGGCCTTTAGGATCTTGGAACATAAAGTCCACTTTAAACTGGATATTTTATCTGGAAGTGATAAGGAGAATTCTGTTTCTGCCAGTCAATCACAGGACACCCTTCACTACAATGTGTAATGTGACCATGAAAAACACCAAAAGTAATTCTATAGTCACATGAAAGAAAGTACTAACACCACCACCATTTGAAAATATTAACATATTTGCAACAGGTATTCCTCTCCTAGAACTTTTTCACAGTTCTCAGGACATTCATATTTAATAATTACCAATGCAATTGGAAGAGAAGAAGAAACGGCTATGCAAAAAATACATGAAACTGTGAAAACATTAGATTCATTGGAACAGATCTTCCTGGAAGTTCTGCTAAGGCACATGAAGAACAGGAAGGTTGATTTGAGACAGCCGATGTAGCTTCACCAGGGACAAGTCGAACCTGACCAACCACGTGGCATTCTGCACTGGAGTGACTACATCAGTGGACAAGGGAAGAGCTGTGGCTGTCATCTACCTGGACTTTGGTAAAGTCTTTAACAAAGTCACCACGACATCATTCTCTCTAAATTGGAGAGAGAGGGATTTGATGGGTGGACTTTTCAGTGGATAATGAATTGGTTGGATGGTCACATCCAGAGGGTTGTGGTCAATGGCTCAACATCTATATGGAGATCAGTGACAAGTGGTGTCCCCTAGGAGTCTGTACTAGGCCCAGTAATGTTTAATATCTCCATCAATGCTATAGACTGTGAGATGAAGTGCACCCTCAGCAAGTTTGCAAATGACATACAGCTGAGTTTTGTGTACCATGTACAATATTCTGCTGCTGACCAGTCTTGCAATCAATTTATTCATGAAATGAAAACACCCCCCTAACTACCTTCTCCATGAATATCTTTTCTCTCAGTCTGTAGCTGCTTTTCCGACATAGCTTTTATAACCCTCCCAGAAGCCTGTTACTTGCCCACCTTGGAGAAAAGAGTGCTCTGGGAGGGCCTGTCAGTACTTAAAGAGTGTTTATTAGGAAAACATGGAGACAGACTTTTTAGCGAGGCCTTGTGTGAGAGTAGAAGGGGTAAAGGTTAAACTACAAAAGGGTTGGCTTGGCCTAAATGTAAGGAAGAAGTTTCTACAATGAAGGCGTTGAGGCTCTGGAACAAGTTGCCCAGGGAGGTAGTAGATGCCCCATTTTTGGAAACATTCCCGGTCAGGACTGGGCTCTGAGCAATCTCAGAAGGTGGAATGTGTCCCAGCTTATTGCAGGAGAGGTTTGACTAGATGACCTTTAAACATCCCTTCCAACAATACCATTCTATGATTCTATGATACCATCAACTGTTTTATCTAAGATGTCTGACCAATTTACAAAAGGAATTAGAGAAGCCTGACAGAACAGAAAAAAAAAATTATAATCCAATCATTTCTTATGCTTTTGAGGAGAATTGAACAAATACTTCACTGAAAATAATGTTACTTTCAGCAGTTCCCTGAAGATTTTGGTATCTCTCTTGTAAGGGATTTTGGTATCCCTCTTGTAAGATGTCCTGTCAGTTGATCTAAGGAATACAGCATGACTGGACCATTCACTAAACTCACACAATAATTCTTGTGAGATAAAAATATTTAGAAAGATTTTAGTAGTTGTCATCAATGTTGTTTTACTGTCTCCATGATCTCTTACAGTTTTGAGCTCTGGCCACGATTTTGGGATTCAGCAGAAGTATGGTTGACTCCCTAGGTTTGTGGTCTTCTTTTTCTACCCCTGATACATTGTGATAAGAGCTCATGGCACTATAGGTACAGGAAAGAGAGGAGCTGGAGAAAAGAACTGGGCAAGTTATAATAATTTTTCATTAAAAAGACAGGTCTATACCTCTGATCCATGTTACAAAAAGTCCTAACTGTCTTATGTTTGCAGTGAAAGAGATAATTCCAGAAGAGTTTAGTGGTTTGTATCAGTGGACAGTCAGGCAGCAAAGCTCTGTTAGATCACTCGTTAATCTCTTTGATAATGTGGCATTGTTCCCTAATGTGCAGTAATTCACCTTTTGTTCAGTCTACTTTTAAATGTCAGGAAATGGGGTTTATATTATTCCCCTTTGGAGATTACTCCACAGATTAATAGGTCTCAGTCTCTTTCTTCATCTTCTTTTTCCACTTCTCCTCTCAATACTCAGCCATTATTTTCCATTTCTCAGTTTTATCCAATAACTCATAGCCATATCCAGTATTACACTGAATTAATTCTTACCTTTTTTTTCTTTTTTTTTAAACTAAAACCTTTCAAATAGCTTCAGGCAGCTATCATTTTCATCTCCAAATCTCTAGGCATGTTATTATTCTTAAAAACCAGTGAATAGAACAGGAATGAAAAGGAGACATTTAGTGACTACAGATCTCTGGTATTAGATTTTTTTTTTATGTTACTACATGTAAACTGGTGTTGTAAACAAGAGATAGCTTATGCAAAAAGTGAGAATAGAGATAATGAATTGCTTACAAAGATGATTTATACAGTAACAAAATGAAAAATTGCATTTTGCAAATCTTCTGCATAAAATTTGCACTCATTCCATGGAAAACAGCTAATGACTCTCACCAATTGTGTCCTGACTTAATCAGCACACACGGCCTCAAGTGAAAACTTCCTGAACTTTTACCCCTTCTCTTACTACCTAGTAATTATAACATTTAAATTGCTTTGCTTCAAATCTGCTGTTGTCACAAATTTCTTATTCCCCTGGAAAGAAATAAAAATCATTCAGTCTTAGTACATAAAATTCAAAATTAAGTAGAAAAAACAAGCTACTACAATTTTCCCTAAAATGCAAACAGTTTCTAAATACTCTGCACACATATTGCAGTAAATCCTAACCTGCTTTTCTTTCAAATACAGAATGGGATGTATCATTGTAATCAATGAGAGAGCATTCATTTTGCTTGTTTGGTGAGGATAAATGTATGATCTCTATTATCTGATAAGAATACAATACCTACGTCTGCCTTTTGCCACTACCTCTTCTTTTTTTCTACAGAAATCCCTGCCAATACTCAGGGCCTCAGGTGTTATAAACCTTTAATAGGAAGGCCATATTATAGTCTTTTCTTAAGGAAACCTAGGATTCTTGAGTTGTTTTTCTTAACAGTCTTCTGTAGAAAGCTGACCAGAGTTGACAAAAGAGCAGAACCAGTATCTATCTGTGCATATATTTATACACAAATATAGATGTGCATGTACTTGTGCATGCATATATATACATATATATAATGTAATATAGTATGCAATTTTAAAGTCTGCTTCTGTTGATTGTATAGGCTAAATCAGCCTCCTCATTAAATCAATTTCAAAGGGAAATGAATATATTTAAAGACTGAGACATGTCTAGCATTTCTCTTGATGAGCTAAATCCATTTTAAGTGTACTAAAGTCATCAGAGTTACTGTGGGGATGCAGTCATCTCGGTGTTTGCATAGGATTATGAATGTACAGGGCATTTGTTAAGTATTGTTCCAACTAATTACACTCTCTACTTTTCACTTGCAAATGCTGGCATACGAAGCTGTGCTCCAGCTCTCAGAGACAATGCTGCCTTTGGCTTGGACTCTGCTTCTGTGAATATATGTGCAGTAAGAGTGAAGGATGTAAGCAAAATATATTTTTAGGGACTGAAACAAGCTTTGAACACTAGATTTTGAGGAATGTATGTACCAGGAGCAAGATTATCTTACCCCACCAAATTCTTATTCAAGTTCGTAGGGAGGCAAGAGCCTTTTGACCTTTATATGCCTGTCTTTTCTACTGCTTTATAGAATCATAGAAGGTTTTGTGTTGGAAATGACCTTAAAGGTCATCCAGTTCCAACACCCCCTGCCATGAGCAGGTACACCTTCTGCTAGACCAGGTTTCTCTAAGCCCCATCCAACCTGGCCTCAAACACTGCTAGGGATGGACCATCTACAATTTGTCTGGGCAACCTGTGCCAGTGTCTCACCACCCTCGTAGTGAAGGATTTCTTCCTAATATCCAACCTAAACATAATCTTTTTTAGTTTAAAGTCACTACCCCTTTTCCTTTCACTGGTCCTGCACAAAAGTCCCTCTCCAGCACTCTTGTAAGATCTTTAGGTACTGAAAGGTCCTATATGATGTTTCCAGAGCCTTCAGTTTTCCAGGTTGAGCAGCTCTGACTCAGTCTTTCCTCACAGGAGAGGTGTTTCATCCCTATTGTAATGTCTTTAATTCTCTTAACTTCTTATTATCATGCCTGTATTTTGGTGGAGGATGAGTGATGGTCATGGTTTGTCAGCTGTTACATGCTAGGCAGTTTATGAAAATGGGTGTGAGATCTACCAACATTTACACATGGATGAAAGTTCCTGGAAAAATCAAGTTTGGTTTCAGATATTTGGTCTTGGTATCTTTTTCTTGCAAAATCACATTTAGCCTGAGAAAACCACACAATATCCTGAATAAGGATAACACAGTGGTCAATAACTGAGACATCCTTTGCAGAAATCCTGGTACCATTTAGGAGCAATGTGGCCTAACATCTGAAGTAGGGATTCAGCGTTCAGTATAAGTAGTACTTTGTCCAATATTGCAAACAATCAGACGGTGTCTGCCTGCCTCACATATTGAGCTTACAGTTTCAAGGTCAGAGGTATGACCGAGAGAGCAAGCAAAGCATGATGTAAATATTTTTTGTCTAGATTAGTGGATGTGGCTCCTATGTTTACGTAGGAGTTTAAATGGTTTGTATTAGGAGAAAAAAACAAACAAACCCAAAGTAGAGACAATTTAGTCAATTGCTGATTTCATTTTTATGCAGTTAAAAAGTGTTTTAGTGTGGTTACTTGGAAGAGTAAGTTTTATTGTATGTCCATGCTCATACTGCCCACCACCCTCAAACTCACCAGGCTAATTCCAAACCCAATGATCAATCTAGACTGGATCTACAGGGAAAGAGAAATAGATACTGAGTCTCAAGTTTCAGTGGCTGGGTATTGAAAGGAAAGTTTAAGAAGGTCCTTATTAAAGAAAAGCTCTGGGATGACTTCAGTGAATGTGTGTTGCATGTCCAGTGTGGACATCCATCTACAAACATCTGCTTCCTGCCCCAGCAGTGGAAGGGGAAGGGAGTTTTGATAAGGATGAGAAGACACCAAGGACTCTATGAGGAACTCAAACTCCATATCCTACAATACCTGAGAGCTGCTGGGCACACATTCATAGGAACACATGCTACACTAGTCTTGTTGTTCTCTGAGTCACTTGCATAAATCATCCCACAGGAGTTAGCACATGAGAAGAGCCCCAAATCTGTGGTGGCTAGGATCTGATTCTCACAAGAAAAAAAAAAAAAAAAAAAGAGAGAGAGAGATTTATCTTGACAATATTCAAGGTATTAAACTGGGGAATGTACTCAACAGTTTCTTGAGATAGCATACCAAAAAGAAATGTCAGCTACTGAGGCTTATAGGGAATGATGCAAGGGAACTATCTTGTTCAAATCTCATTTTTATTTCACACATGCAAAAAGCTTTCTCTGATATTGTTTCCCACTGCATTTTCATTTGGAAGCTAAGGAAATATAAGGTCGATGAATAGAGTCTAAAGTGAGGAAAAAATTGACTGGATCACCAGAATCAAAGAATGGAGATCATCATGCAATTAGCTGACAGCAATGAGCAGAGCATCCCACAGTTCAGTACTGTGTCCCATACAGTTCAACATCTCCATCAAAGACCTTGACAACAATCTAGTGTACCAGTAGCAAATTTTCAGGTGATGATAACCTTGGAGAGAGGCTTAAAAGCAAATGTCAGAACTTCCAGCCAGTGTAGCCTAGACAAACTTGTGGAATAATGTAATAAAGACATTATTAGATTCAGCAAGAAAAGGTGGTAAGTTCTGCACATATGGCAGAGTAATCCTAAGCATCAGGACAGGACAGCAAGAGTCTGACACAGTAATAGCCCCACTGAAAAGGGCTTGGTGATTGCAGTGGTCTCCAAGGTGGAATATGAGATACTGAATATGTTTTCACCAGAAAATGGAAATACTGCATATTGAAGAGTATGGCCAGCAGAACTAAGTAAACTACCATTCTCTTTCCAGCACTGGTGAGATTTCACAGAGATTGGTACTTGGTCCAACTCAAAAAGTAGTGTGCAGAGGGGTTGTGAGGTTCAGCAGCAGCCCAAGGGCATGTGGCTGGTCCACAGACAACAATACTTGGTCTCATTTAGTCCAGAAAACAGAGTCAAACAAGTGAATCTAACACCTGCCAAGACCTGCATGCAGGGGAGTTTCAGAGAAGATCGACCCAGACTCTTCCTGCAAGTGAAAGATGGCGAAAGAAAGTATAATGGAATAACAGCCACGCACTGTGGCTTAACAGGCTCAGATCAGATATTAGTTTAAAAAAATCGCTTGGAAGGCAGTACAGAACTGGAACAAGTTACCCACACAGTCTGTGAAATGTCTATCTTTGGAAGTCTTTAGGACTTTACTGGACAAAGTCACAGGGTGTGCCACGCCTAGTCATAGGGACACTGTCACTCTTGCAGGAATGTGAGCTCAGAAGTCTCCTCCACATATCCTTTCTATGAATCTTGAATCTGTTGGTGTATGAATCTGAGGTCATGTTTCTCCAGTGAAGACAGTGATTCTCAGCAGAAAAATTGTCCAAGCCAATAATTCCTGTTAAGAATAAATTTTCCTGCTTTGAAATTAGATCCTTTACATTTTTAATGCATATAAATTATGTCATATCTTTGGGTGAGGAAATGAAAGTGAACCACAAAGCTTGGTTTAAATATTTGGAAATCCTACCTGTGAATATATTGGAACATAAAGTACCTCATCTAAGGTGCAAATTGGAAACAAGAATATGGTAGGGTCTTAATCATGGAAAGAGTAGAACAGTACTTGGAGAATAGGATCACAAGTCCTTAAAATAAAATAGTGCACCTCTGACCTGTTCAGATTCCTTGAAAAAGTTAATAAAACAGAACATAAAGGTGACTCAGTGGACATAACTTACTTTCATACTTCTTCATAAGGAACTCTCAGAGAGAATAAATCTCCACAGGGTAGGAGCATAATCTTGCAGTGGATTAGAAATCACTTAGGTGAAATAAAACAAAATGAATGGTTGTGAAGTGAAGGATTCTTCTGTCTCAGTCATGCTGGATAAGTTTCATAAGCCCAGGTGATATGAGAAATGCAACAAGACTGAGAGTGAAGTATAAACATATGGCACTAGGCTGTCTTGAGAAGGAGAGACTCATATGATACCCTCAAAAATATAAATGCATTAACACTCGTCATCTATACTGCAGTAGCCTCTAGTAGCCTTTACTGTTGTTACCTTGCTGAGTTAGCATTTACACAGTGCAATGCAAACAAAGTGTTTTCTCCAAGTAGCTGTCTCCAAAAGCAGCGGCTTCATGGCATTAGGTGAAACTCAAGACTAGCAAACATGGTCAGCATTCATTGAGATGAAAATGGAATGCCGAGGCAGTCCTAATAAAGTTAACTTTGAACTTGTCTTCAACTCTGCATTCTCCTCTGTTTTAATTTTCTCTGTTCTTGTCCCTTCTGCTTTCTTCTTCTTTAGGAGGTCAACATCTGCAGATTTCCCCCAGAGCTTCTCTCTTCCTTGACTTAATTTTTCAAGGTGCTAGGTAGTTCCATTGACTTCAATGTGTAAGTCCTTCTTTCTGTTTTGTTGTCATTCATCATTCCTGAAGATCAAGCACTTCTTTCTTCTGTGATCTTTTGCTTCTTTATTTCTGTTATCCTGTACACAAAGACCTAAGTCACACTCAGCTTTGCTTTGATTTCATCTTTTCAGCCTTAAATACAGCTTAATAACCTGTCTGGTTCTACAGCTATTGGCTTCCTGAATAAGTAGAGAAGCCACTTGCTGAGGAATTTTAAAATATATTTACTGCTCTTTCCTGTTTATCATAGTTGCAAGACACATTCTCTGCATTTCTCTTTCTTGCATCTCTCCTCTTCCTTTATTATGTAAAGTTTCAGAGGTTCAGGTGAACTTTAGATAACTCTTAATGCAAATGAAGTAGCAACCAAATCTTTCTGCAGAGGTTAACTACTTTGAAAAGTCAATGGAAGCTAACACATACCTCTGAAAACTTTCATTTTCACTAGGCATCTCCCTCATTTCATTTTCTGGACAGTTTTCCATTTGTATACTGAAGGTACACTGCTGTGAAAACCTGGCTGTAAATTTGTACCTGCACAAGCACGATAAAGACAAGGGAAAATCTGCCTGTGTTTACTTGGAGCTTTTGATTTTGCCAGTGATGGTACACACAGCTCTTTTGATGGGGAAAAAATTGTCCTTCCAGAAAGACTAAAGGTGAAACCTGCAATCCCAAGACCTCAGTTTGCATCCATGGCAGAAAAATGCCCATGTTACACCATTAGGCACTTTCCTCAATACCTATTAACATGAAAAAATAACACTAAATTATCCGCTCTTTTGAAGAATCTTATTTCAAGAGGACAGAAGGAAGTAAGGCACTTACCCTTAAATGCAGTATGGAAATGATTAATTTAAACCATCTATGAAGTAAGAGGAGTAATTTTGGCCAATTCCTGAGTAAGGTTAAGTAAAGTCACAAGCAAAGAGAAGATGACATTTACTAATTGAAAAAAAAAACCTCATGGAAATTCTATCAGGATGAATTCATTTGAGTGTTCCTTCTTCCTTTTTTTTTTTTTTTTTTTATTTCTGATAAGAGTTTTAAGCATTAATAAAAATATAATTTAAGTTGTAGGGACAGTTTAAACTAAGTGAACCCAGATGAAATTGGGAATCAAATTTGGCTTCTCACAGTGAGTCTGCTTACCCAGATAGACGTTTATCCCTTTGTTCAGACAAAAAATAAATCTCTTTAGCTGATAGATGTTTATAATGATAGCCAAGATAGGGCAGCCCGAGGTAAAAGTGTAAATTGGTTGTGGAATTTTTTATTTCATATCAGCTGCTTTTCTCCTTTTTTTTACCCCCAGAAATGAAAATACAAAGGAAGCATAGATTACATATATCTCAGCAGAGGAACATTCAAGATAGAGAGCTTCACTTTGTCACATGAAAAATCTTACAAATATTTTAACATTCACAGGCTGAAGAGGAAAATTTTTATATTACTTGTAGCATTGTTGCGACAAATCAGTAAGTTAAGAAGGTTTTCTGTTTGTTCACAATCAAGGAAACTTGGTGAAAAAAATTAACAACTCTTTGTAGCAAGGTACTGCTACCTGACACCTCTTTTCAGTGTAGGATGATAGAGCTGTTTCACAAGAGACTCCTTGACTGACATTTGAGTGGGTGAAATATAAAAAAAGCCTTGCTTTTATCTTATGGGTTGCTGTGTTGTGACAGACTTGGGATGTCTTCACCTCAGAAAGTATCTGGGGAGGGAGGTAGCTTGTTATGCCTCTGGCCTCAAACTCAAGTCAAGATCCAATTCTGCTGTTCAGCATGTCATTCCCACCACTTTAATCTTCAATATTCCATGGGATTTAGCTGCCTCATTTTGATTTGGATTCATAAGTCTCAGCGGAAACAGATATTTTTTTTTTAGATTCTTAGGTCTATCAATTGTTTTAATATTTACAAACTTGACTACTCCATCTGGCAAGATGATTTGAAGTGCCCATGATGTCATCTGAAGTGAAATTCTGGAATTCAATGAAATTTAGGAGCTACCTTGGGTTACTTTGCAAGCAGTTCTTTATCCACCAATTTGTATAAATATCTGATGTACAGGCAGTACAACAGTGTTCTTCAATGTTCAACAGTGTTCTTCAGCCACTGCAAACTGAAAGCACCAAGTTTTCCAGTGATTCAGACACAAAAATTAGCAACTCTTAGTAGAACAAGTCATTACTGTCACCATCATTAGTGCCAATAGTGGTAGTAGTGTGAGATCAAGAAGAAGAGGTGTTTCTCATACTTTTCCTTATGGTTTATGGATTTTCCTTGCAAAATAAATCTCAGGATCTTCCAGTCCAAAAGGGAGCATTAATTTTAAGTAGGTTGGAGATAAAACTGAGTTTGGACTAATATGGGAAGAGGGACACCTTCTATTTGTGCTGTTTAATCTGTACCACAGTGCAATCAGAAATGCAATAAGTCAAATAAAAGAAGACAAGATTAAGCACAGCTTTGCATCCCAAAGAGAGGCAATACTTACCTGAGAAATGTCTGTCCGAAGGTGCTGAATCTGCTCTCAGAATAGCTTGTATGTTTTACCTTGAGGAGTTACTGGATGAAATGCAGAATTTGTATATTTAGCATGTTGCTAAAAAAGTCCTTACCACAATCCAGAAACTAAAAATGCCCTTGCCTCAAGCTGTATCTCTCTCATATCTGTATGGTTCACAATCAGCTACAAAATCTTTTTTTAGACATAATGGAACATAGTAACTGGAGCCTGAAATCTCTAAGCCCCTCATCTGCCTGAAGGCCTGAAGTCAACTTTTCAAGACGGAGCATGACCTTCATTCTCAATAGACATTTACGCAGCATCTCTCATAGCAGTGGCAATTGTTCACCATGGCATTTACTGCGGAGCAAGTACAGAAGAGAATCTACCCCGTGCACAGCAAAAGGCCTTCACTCACATTGCCAGCCCTCCCATTTCATGGAATAGAGCACAAGCAGGGTGAACAACAGCGCTCAAATCAGTAAGGACATAACACCCACTGTTGTCGCAATTCAAACAGCCACAGGACAATCTGTTCTAAATTAGCACAAGACAGATTTATAGTAAGTCTAAAAGGCAGTGACTGACTTATGGAAACAGCCTCAAGCCAGCTTTAAGACAATCCAGGCTTCAGGGTAGCAGTGGCACCATGAAGCCTACTGTGAGTAACCATCAGAGTTGTCCTGAGCAGACTTCCCAGTCTGTGTTTTCATGGGGTCCCAACTGTTATGTCTGGAAGGTAATTCAGCAAATTAGTTCTAGCCTTTCTCATCTAGTTATGATCTAGCCTTTCTGAGCTGCACTGCACATTAAAAAACTAGGGATTCTCCCAGAAATCCTTTAGCCAACACAATCAAGAGAAAAGTGCAACTAAGAAACCTTTCCACCAGGTGGCAGGTAGTGTCAGACACTGGGATGATCTCAGCATCAGGCATTGTTATTTTTAACACCCATTTTCAAAATCTTTGAAGAAGATTTTTGTTGTGGTCCGTAATTGTGATATATAGATTTGAACTGAAAATGGCTTCTAGAAGGGGGCATTGACCCAAGCTGGTTATGACCTTGTGACTGTAACAACTGACTTGTGGGTGTGATAAGAAACTTATAGTTATGAAGGAATAAAGTCCTCTAGTTTAGTATTTGACCAAAATGTTCCTTTTGTTACCCCTGTTTAACCCTTGTGTCTGATTCTTGCATTCTAATCACTGTAGAGTCTGATTATTGTATGACATCAAGAGGGTGGCTATAAGGTCATGGGGATAGCAGTGATGGTGCTTATGGATTGGAAATGGATGTTCTTTGACAGTAGCTTGGCATTGCTCTGTAAAATGAGCGTACGAGAAATTAAGAGAGATTATAAATGACTGAATTGCAATTGGCATATGAGTAAGGGTTTTGGCAACAGCAGGGGGGTGATGGGATAAAGATAACTTCTGGCAGCACTCCAGAGAAAGCTCTATGCATGGAAACAGGCTGAAAAGCTGTGAAAGGAAAGAAAATAACCTCAGAGTCAAGGGCAAATCTTGGAATTTCCATCCCTGAAAGCAAAGTGAAGAATGACAATCACAGAGCCGGAGACAAGGGAAAGCAGTAACTCTTATTCCATACTGTGCCTCCAGGCTTTGAAGGATTCAGTAGGAAAATGTTATGGTGTAGCCAAGAGATGACAGAGCTGAGACAGGCAGATAAATGGGAAACTAAAGGATAAAAAAGTCAAGGAAGACATAGAAAAGACTGTCATCTAAGGAAAAATGATGGCCTATAAAAGCTAACTATGGCCAGAAGCTTGTAAGATATTTTCATGGAATTTTCAGGATATATTATCTGGAGCCTTTTCAAGAGTTCATTTGAATACCAAACTTATATCTTAATATTTCACATTTTTATGAAGACTTAATTATGACAAAAATCTCAAAATCATTATGTGTAATAGTTACCAAAATTCTGTTTGAACCTTTTTTTTTTGCATACTTTACAGTTAAGCAAAAGATTGTCATTGTCAAGACATTCCTGGCTGTAACCAGGTTCATTTAGCAGACTTAAAGACAGAGAGTTATCAATTCTGCTCAAAAGAAGAAAAGATAATTCTACATAAACATTACAAAGGATTCTTATCTTCAAAAAGCTTTGTTGCAATGATTTAATCTTTACAAACATCTGTAAAGAGAGAAACTGAGTCAGAGATAGCTCGGAGGTTAGAAAAGTATTGGTGTTGTATAGAAGATTTAAGTCTGTAATTCTCAGTGTCTTGGACAGAGATCAGTAGATAACACCTGGTTCATGCAGAAAAAAATCCTAAAAGGATATAGAAATCCATGTAGATAGCTGGTTTGGAGCTAATAGAAGACATGCTTGCAAAACTCATCTAATGTCTTACATGGGGGAGTGATCATGATAGCCATGTGTATAGCAACAAACCTGTAATAGAGAAAAATTCCCAGGCACTGCATTTCATCTGTCCTAGGTTACAACAGTTAGACTGGGATCTAAGCATGCTCTTGTTCCCCAAACTGTTTCTGGGCGTGGTTCAGGATTTATTATGCATCTGGGACCACAGGTAGGTTGCATGCAGCTATTCTCTTCACAAAGAGAAGGGCTTCATAATTACATGGGCTGTTATGTTCCAGTTGGGGTCTGAACCAAGGATCACTCTTGGACAGACACTGATGACTTTTGATGTCCAACTGTGGCAGTGCAATGACCATTAGGATTTAGTGAACACTGTCATATAAATCACATATATAGATATATATGTGTGTGTGTGTGTGTGCACGCGTGTGTGTATATATATAAATTATATATATACTACAATAATAAACTAGTTTTCCTCTCTTCTTGAAACTACCTAGTTTTATCAGGCGCTACTGTTGTGTATTTATGCCCATCTCTCCCTTTCCTGAACAAGTCTTCCTTATGGGGAACACCTGAGAAGAGCCACCCATTTTTCCCATTTTGCTCTCCAAAGATTCTTTGCTAATCTCCATCACTAGAACCACAGTAAGAGACAGCTCCCTCCAGATCACCATTCAGTATCCTTTGACTTAACAAAGTGATGAACACATTTTTTCTGTTTGTCCAGATGTAGTCTGTTGACCCTTGTTTTCTTCATCTATAACAAGAAACATATTCACAGCATTAGAGTGTACTCAAAATATCTTTTTCTTTTTTTGCTATGAAATGACCCACCTTCACAACCAACTACCAAAAAAAAATAAAAGAAGTCATTGTGGTCTTGCATATTCCTTTAAGACGTGGTTAATAAGTAGAATACAACCTGCAAAAATCCCCTCTCCACAAAACCCTGCTCCAAATAGAGCTGCCAGAAGCTCCTGCACAGGAGTTCACACTTTTTTTCTGTCTCACACTTCCAGCTCCTCCACTCCCTCTTTCACCCAGCCTTGTCATTCTTGGTAGACCTGGTTTCTCCTCTGTCACCTGGAGCAACCACTCTGCATTCTGCTGTCTTGTAGATTCAGCAGCAGTCTTCAAATCTTTGTTTATGCCTCAGTTCTCTCTCTCCTGCTCCGCCTTGCTTATTTATGATTGAAGCGTGTGATTGTATTATTTACAGTAAGTCTGTAAAACGCTTGTGGAAACATTTTCCTGGACAGAATATCTGAACCAAATAATTGCATTCTAAGTACTTCTCAGATTCCTTGTGGGAGATGGAAATAAGCATAAATACGCAATTTACCTTATCTTCTTATTTCTTTACCTTTGTAATCTTAGACAGGAAAAAACGAAGCCAAGTTTTATCTGACTGCAAAACCAAAGGTCACACATCTCTGAATATGAACCATGTTTTTGCAAGGAACATTTCTGTGGTATTGAGCAAGACACTCAAACCTGGTACTCAAAGTTCATCATCAAATGGTACTATGATGATTTTGTGCCTCAGAGGACTGAGTCCAAACCACTGAGATGAGTGGCAACATGTATAAGTTAAACCTTATTGGAGAAATACTGTGTGGTGGTTGTCAATAATAAGGCAGGCTATGAATTTACTCTTGAACATAGCTGTGAACCCCCCTCACACACATCATTTTAGGATCAAAATATAAAGACAGCAATATTTAGAAAAGGTCATTAGCTCCAGAGCAAAGTACCTACAGGGAAACAAAATGGAAGGGGAAATGTCAGAAGGAAAACAGCAAGGAAGTGATGAGCATGGGTCAGTTAAATGAGGAGGAAGGATCAAAATGTTACTTCAAGACACTGTGAGTAGCACAACCTGTGAAAGTACCTCTGTGACATAACAATTCCCTGTGAGATGCAGGATAACAGACTGTAATACTCTGAATCTTGCTGGCAGATGCAATACCCTGTTAGGGAGAGAATCCAGCATAAGTTGTCCATCAAATTTACTGTATCTGTGCAAGATTAAATTCTACAAGAAATGAAGGGGAATGTTAGGAGTGGGTGGTTGCAAATGTACCACTGAGCATGTAAAAGGCAGGTTCAGTCTCTGCGAATGCCACTTTCTTAATCTGTTAAAGTGACGTTGGCATGTCAGCACGTTAAAGCAGGGGCAAAGAAGCACGCTTTTTACCTTCATCTTTTTAAAAATTCAGTGTCCCTGGCACTGTCATTTCTTCCTGCAAATAAAAACCCGCCCCAGCTCATTTACTGTTCCTTGTGTAGTGTGTGTGGCAGAGGGAGTAGTTGGCCCTTGCAAATGATAAAACCATCCTTGCCAAAAATCCCTGTTGAGCTGCTGGTCAAAGTCTAATTCTTCTGTTTTCAAAAAAATTGTCAAGTGTAGCTGAGCCATTTCCTCTATAAAAATGAGTTATGTTGCAAAAGACCTCTCTTTTTTCATTATTCTCATATATAAAGTTAGATTTGTTTATAGATGAGTTTGCATGATGTATATTCTACCACAACTGCCTGTATTATTTCTAGGTGCAGTTATTAATGCAGAGCATAAAGAAAACAGGGGTTTATCTTTGTATCACAGAGAGTTTCTTCAGGAAAAACACGTAAACCTGTTCTTGCAAATTTAGCCATTTCTTATAAAGAAGCCATATTTCTAATACATCTGTTATCACTACTGAAATAAAAAAGATTTAAGTATTACTTATAATTTCCGGAGGTTGGTTTTACACTGGAAATATGAGTATTCAGTGTCATCTACTTGGTTAGTAATAAAGATGGCATAATTATAAGTAAATGTGCTCTTCATTGTGTCCAGGAAACACAATTAAAAAAAAAACAAAACAAAACAAAACAAAACAAAACCAGAACAACAACAAAAAAAACCCAACTAACTTTCTTAAAAGTGATTGCTGATCTGAACTGCTGATTTGAATGCAACTTGGTATTAAAGTTCAAGAAAAATCTCTCAAAATCCTGAATGGCCTTTTTTTAATCTAAAAAATAATAATCAGAAAATACCAGGCTTTATAAAGCATGTGTTCTCACTGTGGTTGCTGAAATGAATTGCTATTAAAAATAAAATGCACATCAGATTTCCAGCTGTACCTGTGTGTGAAACCAGTGTCTTTGTAGCTAGTCATCACACATAGAAAAATAAATACAACCTTCTCCCAACCTCAAAAAATACTGAAAGGGTGAAAATACGATGGTATTTTGTATCTGTGAACCCCAAGTATCATTACCTACTGAATACAGTATCAAAATGCATGTGTAATTTATTACTGTGATCTCCCCATATGCACATACTAGAGACTGAGATGGTGGAAGGTGACTTTAATCTCATCCCTTTTTGAAGGCGCGACCCTGCTGGTATCCTAAAACCCTTTTGAGACTGAGGAAAGCTACAAAGTACAGTGCCGGGTGTTAGTAATTCATATTTTGTTGCATGTTATCAGTCAAAGGATAGAAAAAAGGGAATTTGAGCGCTTTTATGACTCCTCTAAACTGAACACTATGCTAGCAACATTTCTTATTATCATGATATAAGCTGGGCAATCAAATTTTTGAGCACATTTTTCTTAATCTTTTTTTTCTGGTCATAGTGAAGCATTTCTTTTACACAGATACTTTTATGTTATATAAATGTCCACTTACCATCACACTGAACCAAGTTTCCCTGTCCCAAAAAGGGTCATTATGAAGGAATTTTGTCTTAGTGATTTGCATACCTATTTGTCATTGCAGAACTGAGCCCTAAAATAACAAATAAAAGTGAGCGAATGGAACACAGGATGAAAGAGACATTAAAAAATGGCGTGTGATGCCTGCTGTACTTACAGTTCTGTGAAAATAATCTTACACACCTGCTAGTCATTTTCTACAAGTATCATCATGGAAAGATCCTAAATTTGTACAAACACCTGAATTAATAAAGCTTCATACATCAAGTGCTTGGATATTTTGATTTCATCATCAGTGTTGGTGAAGAAACGCAGGTCCCAGAAGTGAAGAAAGCTGACAAATAACAAGTTGGAGTAATATTCCTAAGCCACCAGCCTAAAATCTTACCTCAAAGCACAAGATCAAATAACCCAATAGCATACGGTACACTAGGATACCTTTCCACAGCTGTCAACACATCCCATTTTTGCAGACTGGGCTTTTAGCTCCAGTCACTGCTGAGTGTATTTGCCATGAGAGCATCTGTCACTCTGAAGTCCCACGGATGCCTCAGTCGTGACAAGATACTAGATTGGTGTTAATCATGAGGCAAAGGCAGCAACTGAGGGAGAAGGGGAGGCCACATCAATCATATGCATAGATAACCTGCTGAATACAAATGGATGCAAAACAACTCTTAAATTCTCCCCCATGCACTGTACGCAGTAAAAAAAAAAATCCCTACCCATCTACTTGTAATGATCAGACCAAAACACCTCTCTTCTGTAGTGCATTGAGCACCTTCTGTAAGTCTTTCCACATAATTGGATTAAGATGGACTCATGTTATGCTTCGGTGATGTATTATTCTGCACAAATATTTCAATAAAATAAAAGCTGACACTAATAGAAATTCTGGTAGTTACTGACAAGCACCTGCAACACATCAAAAGGAGATAAAACATGAAATCAGCATGCACCTCAAATGCTTAGGAAGATATGCAAATGTCAGAAAAGCTACAATCAGAGCCATTGCAAAATCACAAGCAGCAGGATGAAAGAACAGGGTTTGTAATCTAGTCATCATGCAATGATTTTCTTCCTGCTGCAAAGCTTGCTAATTACAAATCTATCAATTATGATGCTTGAAAAGCCCTACCTCCTACTCAATGAACATTTTCAGAGGCCAAATGTCACTCTTATCTCCTAGAAGGATAAAGAAAATCTTTGTTGTAGTTTGCAAGTTTAATGCCACTCACCTTTTTTGGTATCCTGATAGGATAAGGGGGATGTGATAGGACAAAGGGTAATGTCTTCAAATTGAAAGAGGGCAGGTTCAGATTAGATATTAGGAAGAAAATCTTTACTGTGAGCATGGTGAGGAACTGGCACAGGCTGACACTGGCACTGGCCAGAGATGCTGTGGATGCCCCATTCCTGGGAGTGTTCAAGGTCAGGTTGGATGGGGCTTTGAGCAACCTGGTCTAGTGGAAGGTGTCTCTGCCCATGGCTGGGGGGGGTCAAACTAAATGATCTTTATTTATAAATTCCTTCCAACTCAAAGCATTCTACGGTTCTACAATAGGGAAAAGGAGTTCCTTCAATACAGGACTTTGACCTCTGTCTACAATTTGTACTCCCGTGAGCTCTCTCCATAGATTTCATCTAGTTTCATAATCTCTCTGGGAGAACTCCTGAGCCTGGAGAGATTAATGGCAACCTCACTGCTTTAGTTCCCAGCCTGAAGTAAGGAGATGGCACACGAGGGTATTATAAAATGAAATTTGGGCTGCATATGTACCTTAATTAACAGATGCAGAGCTCCACCGCAGAAATTGCTTCATTTAGTCTTAAGTGAAAATGTTCTTGTATATGTTGCATAGCTCATAAAGTGTTTTGGGGCTTGGGAAGTAAAAGTTAGCATGAATCAATGTATTTTTATTGTGTGATACAGCCAAAATTACATACTAGCACTAAGAGTCTGGGAAAAGGGAAACATTTTATAGGGTCATTACTTAATTCTCTTATTAAGACTGTGTTTGCTCACTTGTAGCATTGTATACATGGGGTGCTTTGGCAAAGGTGATCACTATTTTATTCCCCTTTGTCGAGAACCCCATCATCACTTGAGCATCCTTAGATCCAGCAAGCAGATGTGCTCTTTCCATGAGCTGAGTGTGGAGGTTTGACAGATTATAGCAAACATCCATTCAGTATGTGCATGGGAATCTTTCTGATAGATGGATGAAGAAAATGGGTAATGCTTATTCAAAAGAGGCAGGAAACAGCAATTCTGCAAAGCACTGTTGAGACTCCTTGATTATTCCTCCAGCAAGCATACAGTTTACAGCAGGATTTTACTAATGATTCTCTGTCTAGTTATTGTCTGTGGTAAAATAATTTGGTTTATTTGTAACCCTGGGGTCAGGAAGAATTCTCTAAACCTGCAGTCCTTCTGAGTGAACTTTATTAAAGAGGGAAAGGAAATACTTTAAAATATCTATTTAAGTAACTCAGTGTCAGCCACTTTGCATTCAAGTGTTTACTGCCTAACAATTTTTCCCCTGGCTTGACTTTACCTATGCTCTAGAATGGCCCTACAAAAGGGCTTATTGACTATGTCATGGATTTTTTTCCTTTTTGAATTATTTCAATTTGGCCAATGTGCATTAGATTTTGCTGAGGTATAGCAAACGTAAATGCTCCCACTTCGTCTGTGATGCCCTCCCCGGTGTTTGTGCATGTGTTTTTGTGTGCATAACTAACACAGAGGAAAAAAGCCAAAACTGTAGTTTCTCCTTCACATACACAACACTCTTCTCCTCAGCTGTCCTCTGCTTTTGACATATTGCTGGGACAATTCCAAGGAGGCTTGTTTTCTTGTTTTGCATTTAAGTAGGATTTTCAGCCAAAGACTTCATGACACTTACACATAAGGTGTGTAAGAGTATGGTGCCTCATTTCTTAAATGACAAATAAACCAAGGGAAATACACTAAAGAATACTTCCACAAGAAAATGTAGCAATTCAGAGACAGAAGATGGGGATAGGAGAGTATTTTCCCCTAACTGTAATTAGGAATAGAAGAAATGTCATTTCTTACGGGGAAGATCGATTCAAATCCTTTGATTCTTATCATTGCAGGCTTGGATGAAGAAGGCTAATTATCTTTCCAAATTAATAAAAAACTGGTATCTGAAGTATACTCTTTCCTTGCCATGTGCAATATGCTCATTTAATAACTTCTGAAGTCCTTGGCAGCTCTTTCCTAGACTTCAGTCAGATCAGGCACTTGCTATCAATGAGAGGATTTACAATTAATGTCTAGTGTGGATAAAGTAGGACATCAATAATTACTCCTTCTTGTTACAAGTCATTTGCTGTTTTAACCTTTTGATTCAAGGGTGTTGAAGAATGCAGGCTGGTCCTCAAAAATCAATCTTGACTTAGAATATCATAATCCATTTCTACTGTGGGAAGGATGTGCCTGAAACCATATGAAGCTGTTTCAGAGGAAAATGAATATGACCCTTTCTTACACACTCCCGATTTTGCTTTTGTCTAAAGCAGGGGAAATATCTTTTGTTTGGTTTTGGGTTGTGGTTTTGGTTTTTTTTCTGTAAACTATTTTTCACAAAAAGGAAAAAGGGCTGGACATTGCAAATACCATACCTTGCTATATACTTGACCCAAGCATACGAAATTCAGTTTGCATCACACATGTAAGGATGAAGAAAAGGATCTCTAGCAGCAACACATAATTACAGGATAGGATGTCGAGCACAATTTGCCATCAAAATAACTAGCCAGCAGACCCTTGATACCTAAACCAGAAATTAAATCAACCCCAAACAAGTTTCCTGATAAAAAACACCATTGTTTTCCCACTCTAAATCTTGTTAATGGATCTTCAATATTTTAAGTTGACTAGATACAGAATTTTCAACCTGCTTGTCAGGTAAAAGCCAAAAGAAAAAATAGATCCTTTTGCATGACCAAAGTAAAATCTCATTTATTTTCTCCTAATTATAATACTTTGGACAACAGCCATACTCAAGAATTTCTCTTTCCTCTGGGATACATTGGTCTCTAGTCAGCAAATGTAGAATTGAACTGCTTTGTTCTTTTTATATGTAAATCTATACTTGGAAAATCATCAACTAATTTTAGTCTGTTTGGGTTGACATGATCTCTGTGCCAAAAGTTATATTTGCACTCTAGTTTGACTTCCTCTTGTCTATCAGAAAACTGATATATACATATATATATGTATATATATATATGTGTGTTTCTATTTAAAATGTATATGTGTATGTTTAACTCAATGCTAACTAGTTTTCTCTAGGGTTTAGAGATTCCCACCACATACAATTCATGGACAAAATACTTTTAAATGGGGATTTCATTTAGTAGCTCTCCAATCTCACCACATCAGCATTAAAACACTCCATTGTTTATAGCTGAGTCCATGTAATCAACAATCCTATTATGTTTCACTTCCTGTTAAATATAACTGATAAACTTCTCCAAATAAGGAAATTCTGAGTTGTATTGATTACAGGAGGATCTGGATTTGGCTCGAATACACTTATGTAAATCCTGGAAAAACCGTTGCAGCTAAGTAAAGTCCTTTGTTCTCTGGTAGTATACAATAAACAAAAACCCTCTCCTTACCACCTCAAAATTTTGAGGTCTATCTGTAGAACTTTAGAAATAATTTAGCCACCATCCACTCTCTGCATCTCATTGTTATCATAACTATTTCTATGAAATCAGGCTTTTGTAATTTAATTATTTATTTATATCAAAATCATCAGAGATTTCTATCTTTATCTTCTCTAAAGAGATTACAAAACCCCCAATATAAATAGAAATGAAACAAAACACTTACTTAAAAGATTTTGGAACTGAACTTGATTCATTATCAGTAGTATTCATGTCCTTTTGAACAAAGAAAACTCTCTGAGAGTTCATATCAAATGTTCATAGTGTCTCTGAGTTGCTTATCAATTCTATAGTCATTCTTCTTTCTAATACCCAAAACGCCAACACTGGGAAAGCGTGTCTGTGGGTTTTTAAATACTATTCTCTCTTGCATTTTCCCTCCCGATAGTCAACATTTTTGAGAGATCTGGGGAAGAACTGACTGCTAAAGAGGTGACTGGTGTCATTGCAGGAAACTCTTGAGTATTTTGTGAGTCACAGCAAAAATAGAGGAAAGAGTTTGATTAGGCTGGGTAGTTATATTGGGTTTTTCATTTAATGTGTTTCAGTTTCCTTTTCAGTCTCCAACAGATCAGTTGCAGCATTCTTTGGCAAAACATATTGCTTTAAAGACATAATGCTGAGAATAATAGTTGCAATGAAATGTAAGCTCAACTGACGACCACAGTTCAGATGTAATGACAAACTGATATCTCAGCTGCGCATCTTCTGAAAGCTGACAAATCTTTTTAATCTCATGAAATCCAGGTCACCTTATGAAAATATACCCAGAATGCAGAATTCTACATGGGTTTGACATGAAGCTAGACAAAACAAGCTTTCTTATATTCTATTTCAAAACTAAAACAAAACAGAGGGGAAGGATCACCCACCCATGCAGATTAAAACCCTGAAAATTATTCAGTCTGCTCCTCAAACCAGAAATTTTTGAGCTGTCTAAAATCAACCCTTGGAGATGATTGATTCAATGTAATGAAACCAAATAGCAAGATAAAATTATCAACCCCAAAAAGTCTCTACTATGCACTTAAGGCAGCCTTTTCTAACTTTAATGTATTTTGTCAGGTACTGCACGATGTCTTTATTACCATAAACAGAGAATTACAAAATTCCTACTAAATAAATTCACAGGTAGAGGTAGTCAGCACCTACAGCATACAGATTTCTTGATTTCAGTATTCCAATTATATAAAAATTTACTCTAGACTCATCCTGTCACTGGAAACTGGAGGGAGATGCTACCACATAGATCACAGAATGGTTGAGTTTGATAGGGACCACTAGAGGTTGTTTTGTCTGATCCTTAAAATGAAACATATTTGGGGTGTTATAGTACTCTTTCAGGAATACAAACAAATATTTTGGTTGAATTCCATACCAAGAGTGGATAACCTTTAAATAACTCCATTTGTGATAATTAGCTTTTGTAGCTTCCTCCTTTTTACCTTGTAACACACAGCATCTGCCACAAAGAATTACAATATTTACATATGTGGCATAGAATTTTGTTCTGTCAATCTGAAGTAGGGTTACCTGGTCTTCTTGTGATAAAATAAAGGATAGCACACTGAAATCAGATGTAGACCCAGGCATTTGCTGCAGATAATTGATTCCCTCATCTTCCCTTTTGAGGGGCAGCCATAGGACATCACAGAAGAGGAGACAAGGAGAGAAAAAAAATAATATGTTTTCCTTCAGCATTTTAGTGCTCTTTGTACATTTTTTAAAAGATGGTTCATGTATACATACTGTAATATACATACATATTGAGTAGCTGGCCCATGAATAGCAGCAGTGAATAGCATTTTGTGTATTCCAGATACATGAGACAGGGAGAGATTCATTGATTAAGTCTCTGTATTTTAAGTGTTACTATATTTACTAGATAACAAATTAGAGATTTGTTAGACAGCAGGCTAAGTAGCTGTCTGTGAACCATGTATTTATTATGCATGGCTCTTTCAGAGTCATTAGAAGTTGAAAAGGAAGACTCACTAGGATATGAAGAGGAATTCAGCTTGGAGCTGCTTGGGGACCACGGTGAGTAACAGAGTTAATAATAGTCCCCAGGTTACAATTCTGGGTCTTAAATATGAACTTTTCAGAGATATTTGCAAGCACTAGTACTATTATATAAATGGACAGACCACAGCACAGAGTGTCTTAACAAAGTTCCCATCGATATTTTCTATGTCAGTACTATTGGAAACATCAGAGAACACAGTAAATCTGATTTCCATTCCTTTTACTCACCTGCTAGATAGTACATTATATCCACTATGTGAAACTTCCTGAATGGAATGGTGTCTAGACACAAAACTATAGACCATTTCATTTCCTTCCCATTTTCATATAACAGGGAGTTTCATTTCCTGTCTCGAGCAATTTTGGGGTCCTGCTGGCATTGCTGATGCTCGGCTCCAAAGATGGCAGCTAGCTACAGGCATAAAATGATGCTGCTATAAAAGTTAGGGAGAAGTAAGAAAGGATATTGTGAGTCCTAATGTTCAAGCAATTCAAGCAAAACAACAGATCACAGTGAGAAGCAGAATATCTTGGTCATGCTTTATGTCTAGCTTGTTTTCCTAACCAGAAGTCATCAAGTATCTGATTTAGTGGATCACTTGGAGGCTAGATCAGCTGGTATTACCACTGACTGAAAGTTTTATATGGATAGATCTTATTGCTGGTCTTGTCCTTCTTGTAAATGAAGTTATTGTATTTAGAAGAGGCCAGATCAAATACTTGGACTTCAGCGTCAATATCTTAGAAGGAATGATAAATATAAGAAAAATGAGAAAATTGTGATGAATCCTTTCACTGTTCTCTGACCCACACTAATTCTAATTTAAAAAATCCTCATTGCATGCCAAATTAGGAATGCTTCCATTAGGTTAGAACAAATGTCCCTCTTTCTCAGCATCCTGGCTCTGAGAGTGGCCTGGAGCAGATGCCTGGGGAAGGGTATAGCAAAGCAAGCTGATACTCTTTCTAGGACACTCTGCCAGGCTCCAGCTCTTCATGGGAGATTTCATTTCCCTGTGGATGACTTTGTCAGATTTGGAAGCTAAAATTGCTGATTCAAGTGTAAAATGGGGATTTTAAAGTTAAAGGCAAATCTAGCTGTGGAATATCTATAGAAGTCTCTGGAATACTGCTGCTCTAGTAAAAGCCACCAATTTCTATTGGAATCAATTTGATTTATGTATGTCTCTCTGAAGGCAGAATATGCCCCTGTCAAATTTCTCATCAATATATACAAGTAGGTGCTTTCCCAGATAAACAACTTCTTTATTTCTCTGGGATCATAGAATCATAGAATCACTTATGTGGGAAAAGACCTCTAAGATCATCCAGTCCAACTGTTAACTGCCAAGCCCACCAGTAAACCATACCAATCTACACATCTTTTAAATACCTCCTGGCATGTTGACTCCACTACATGCCTGGGTAGCCTCTTGTAATGTTTCTGATATGAGTCAGGATGTCATTGGCCTTCTAGGCCACCTGGGCACACTGCTGGCTCATGTTCAGCTGTTTTCAAACTGCACTCTCAAGTCCTTTATCACCAGGCAGCTTTCCAGCCACTGAGCCCCCAGCCTGTAGCACTGCCTGAGTTTGTTGTGACCCAAGGGCAGGACTGAGCATTTGGCCTTCTTGAACCTCACGCCACTGGCCTTGACCCATTGATCCAGCCTATCCAGATCCCTCTGCTGAGCCTTCCTGCCCCCCAGCAGATCAACACTTTCACCTAACTTGGAGTCATCTGCAAACTGCCCCCTTTCCCCCCACCCTGCCTCCATTTCCCGTTCTTCAGTTTAATGCACAGAGATTGTTCCCTTCGTCTATGGACTACCCCTGGATAATGTCCATAAAATGACCACAAAATGTCTGTTGATTTGGTTTAAGCTTTTCCGGAACACTGTTATATTAAAAACCTTTTCAGTGGCATCTGTGGGATTAATAAAATCTGTCATCTGCAAAGATCTTGCTTTCCTCACAGGTGATAAAATGTAGAGTATTTTCCATTATGCATATATTGTATTTAGCTCAAGGTACAGAGGACATTTTTAAAATAAAGCTTAAATGAAAGAATTGCTTCAGCCGTCAATGAAATGTGCTTTTAGGGGTGAAACACAACAGCTGTTTAACATCACAAAGCAATATCATTGAATAATTTAGTTCACAAATTTGAGAAGAAAGGAATATTTATTCAAGGGAAGCTCCAGATGGAACTTGGGAAGGCAGATTGTCATTCTAAGTTGGTGTTACAATTTTAACCAAAAAACCCCCCAGTAATTCCTGCAATACTTTTACTCTTTCACAGTGTTCTGTAAAACGCTAGATAGCAACAAGATTTTGCCCGTTACAAAACAGATCACTATAACTCTGCCATTATAAGACTAGGCATTACTGTCTCTATTTCACAAGACTCAGAATAGTGCCACAATTTATATCAGAGGACGTGGGAATACAAGATTAAATACAATGGATCAGACACCTAAACTATTCAAGGCAATTTTTTTCTGCAGCATTAGCAAGTATCAGATGTTTTCATAGCTAATACTAGGCAGTAAAAGTACCAGCAATATATAGTCTGCAAATATGGAATAGACTATTAACCCAAATTAATCCTAATTCTCACCAGTTAATTATTGACTTAAATCTAGTGAATATCAGTTTTCTAGGATAAATCTCTCTAATGTTATTTTGAATATTTTTATAAACTGCAAAATATTGCAGGACTATGAATGTTTGCAGCCATTGAGCATATTATACATAATTTTTTATTTTTTTTTAAATATTGCTGATGACCTTGTAGATATGTGCAACATAGGCTGAGGAGAACTTCAGTAGGCAATTTCCTTGTATGCAGAATAGGATCCTAGTAGGGTATGTTTCAGTTTGATAAGTCTAATATGGACCTTTATTGTGTCTGAAATTTGAATTTAAACATGCACTGGAAAGTTTGATTTTATATTGGGTCATCAGTTAATGAGACCAGCTTTAGACCACTAAGAGCTTCAGCTGGTCATACCCAATTTTGTTGCTCTGACAGGAAAGTGCATCTTTTTATTTCCCAAACTTGTAGTAACGAAGTCAGTCACCAGAAACTTATTTAAATGGAAGTCTTAAAAACCTCAAGGCATAGACAGTTATTGTACCTTATGGATACTTACAGGAGACGAAGTAGCAAAAGAGCTGTAAATCAGACAGAGGAAAAGAAAATTTTAGAAAAAAAAGGCATGTAAATTTTATGAAGTAGGGACCAAAGAAATCCCCTGAAAAATTTTAAAGAATTGCAAGTATATCTGGATAAGGAAAAGGAAGTGGAGAGGGAAAGAAGTCCAAAGTCCAGGAAAGATAAAATGAAAATGGAAATGCAACCTGTCTATTTGGAAAAGTGCAGTTAAGGATATGTTACAGAAATTCTTGTGCTGTTTTGAAATCCTGACTTTTAAATCTGGCTTTTGAAACTGGTCCTTACAAAAATGCACTTGAGATTTTTTCTGTTATGCAGTGTTGCACCTCATTAAAATGAATTTATTTTAAATCCTCTGAGTTCCTTGAGCTCCTCCCTTCTTTTAACATCGCTGTGAGATGTTTTGGGCTTTTGGGGCATTCCACTTCAACCTGTTACAAGTGCAGTTGGAACTTCTGAGGGACTTTGTAAGACCAGGGTCTTAATCTCTGCAAGATCCAAGGCATTTGTAAGACATGCTTTCAGGAGAAAGGTCCCTCGGTAAATAATAAAAGTAAAGTTAGATTTAGAGGACAGCTGACACGCAATGTTAAGTGCTGATATGACCACTTATTTTCTGCTACATTAGCAGAGAGGGTAACTTGTGACACAGATTGGTCTGACATGATACAACAGTACCTGAAAGGTACTTCATGCCCCAAAGAGCTTACAGTCCGAGGTAAGCAGCTACCAATGAGTACAACAGCTGGGGAAGCAGAAGGTAGCAGTGAAATCATAATCAGTGAGATAAACTGATGAGTCATAGCTCATCAGCTCATAATCCAAAATATAAGATGTTATCTAACACTGTCACTACGAGACAATTCATCAAGTATGCTCTGCATTGTGCTTAAACTCTTGCAAATATGGACAGTTTTGGGCTGTGTGGAATTTTCATCTATTCCTAAAAAAGGTCTTAAAGGCTCTCTCAAGATACAACAGTGATAGGAGGAAGCTATGGTGGTTGGAGCCCAGACCATTTTGTCTTTAAAGGACTGCAGCTATCACTTGGCCTTACCATCAGAACAGAGCATGGCACACTCTTACCAACTAATTGCAAGAGGTGATCTGATGTATTTGGCACTCTTTTGAAGTTTCTGAGAGCTCCCCCCAGAGAGATCGCACCAGTTGGTTCTGGGCTACTGCTAACAGGTTATAAAACGCGAAAAAAAAAGTCCATATCCCAGTAGAGGTATTATGGCTTCATAGATAACTAGGAAAGATCAAAGCAAATCCTTTCTGTCGGGAACTTAATACAGCTGCCAAGGAGGTGTATCCTCTACCACAAACTCTTAAACTGCCAAATACAAGTATCATAGAATGATAGAATGGTTTGGGTTGGAAGGAATCTTAAAGACCACCTAGTTCCGACCCCCTGCCATGAGCAGGGACACCCAGACACCCAGTAGTTGGCAAAGCTGTGAAAGAGGGCCCAGTGATACTGCTCAGATGGGTGCTCAACTGTCAGAGGTGATGAGATGTCACTGGAAATGTTCCAATTCCCCAGCATTCTTGTGACATGGTAACTGCAGAAACCTTAACTGAAACTGTCTAGAAATATGGTAACTGACAGAAATACACAAAATCCTTAGGCTGTAAACATTGGCTGCTAGGAATCACTTGCTATAGTAAATGCAATTTAAAAGATTTTGTTTTTCCAAATTGAGTTTGCTGGCATCTAAGTCAGCTATTGACTATGAAAATGTGCTTCAGAAGTGAAAAGGATGCGTCATACACTATATAAATATGAAATATTTTCAAAGGATTTTAAAAAGAATGTGAGCATACTTAAATCTCACAAAAACGAAACTGAAGAGTCAGTATTGCAGTTTTTTTTTTATTGGTCTCTGATAAGAGATTGGATTATGGATGGAACAATACCACTTAGAAACTGCTATAAGAGACTGAGTTAATTTTCCAAGAAAAAGAGGTGACTCAGTTCAGAATGAAGCATATGGAGGTTACTGGGAATAACAGAATAAATATGGACGAGAATCCATAATGCTGAGAGATGGAAAATCATGGAAAATGTAGAGAAAAACAAGAATAGTACATGGAGTAAATGCTGAAGACCAGCACAAACTAGGAAACTGTCAGGTATTTTGTAAAATGGAATAAGCTGCTTTTGCCGTTTTTCAAAAGTTTCAAGCCATTATTTCACCACCTTTGTATTTGTCTCTGGATAGCAGAGTGCCCTATAAGGGGGTAGAGAGAGTTGTGACATTATTTGGATCAACTACCAGTAGTGACATGGAACATTCAAAATTTTTAAGATGGATACTAATAACAGAAGCCATTCTGTTGATATAAGCATTCTGGAATATTCAGTAGAAGAACTACAGATGTTAGAAGGGCAAACAAGCCAAATGTGAGGGAAGGCTTGTATTCCTTGAAGGAATATATGTCTCGGCTGTACATGTAAATAAAAATAGAAAAGATGCAATGTGTAATAGGACTAGCATAGAGCAAAATAATTTTGGGTTGAAAATGCATCTTACTGATGTTCTTAATAAAATTACCTTTGTTGAAGAAGAGAATTGAGAAGAGCTTTAAAAGGTGCATTGCTGGGAATATATAGGCTGTCAGCACAATAACCATTGCTTTAACAGCCTGTAACATCCCCATGCTGTGTGGAGAGTTGTCCTTATATAACAGGGAGAGTTAAAAGTGGAGATTCATAGGCTTGATTGCAGTAAGAATTGCAGGACAAGGCTGAAAATCTGCACCTGTCATTTTAGAGAGAGGGAAACCTGTGTCTCACTAAAAGAATTAAATTAATATTAAAAATATTACGCCTGTGTTGGAGGTGTTACCTTTAGGACGACTCTTGGTGGTTGGTCTTAGTAAAAAAGTTTTCAAGTCTGTGTAAATGCAGCAATCTCTATGGGACTGTCCTGGAGTGATGTTATGATAATCCATTATCCCCTATCGTTGGTTTATATGCCCAAAAAAAATGTGGTCCTGTCACTTTAACTGCGTTCAGCTGCAGAGAGAAACGCGGGTTGTTTTGAAAAACTTTTTCCCCAAGCCTGGCGCGGGGGAGGATTCTTCGCTCAGCAGAGACTGCGCGTGCTGGACGGCTGTCGGAGTGGACTCTGTTCCAGTTCGGTTTTTTTCTCTTTTATTTTTTTTTTTCTTCGTTTGGACTCTTTTTCTTCGATCTGCTTTGTCACCCCAAGATCCAAGGGAGCCAGAGAACTGCAGAGCTCGTGGGGAGCTCCACCCAGCCCCCATCGGGGGGTGAGGAGGGGAGAGGCTACATCGGAGGAAAAAGACTTTTTTTTTCAATCAGGTTTAAAAACTATTTTATTTTTTCCCTTGGATTTCCCCTTCCCCTGTGCCTTGCAGGGCACTTTGCGTGGTTTTGTTAAATAAATAGTTTTTTCTTCACTTCCATCTAAGAAATTCTGTTGTGGGTGGGGGAGGGGGGTGTCACAGCCCTTCGCTCTCGGAGGAGAGAGAGTTTTGTCATTAATCCAGGACACGGACACATGCTTTCCCCAAAATGACATTTGAGTTTTTTGAGGTTCTCAAGGTATTTTTCTTTGTAACATTTGATCTTAGGAATGATTGCAGTTTATCATCCAGGGCTCCAAGGTGCTTTGGCATGAGTCAGACACAAGAACAGAAGGCATAGGCAACATATCTTCATATATTGATGGTCACCACTTCTACGACAGCCCTATAGACAAAGAGGAAACACACACAGTCCTTGAAGTACATTATAACAGATATTCACAGATAATCTGATAGCTTTCGGTCAGCAATCTAGCATGTATGTCTACTCATCACACTGGATACCCCTTAGATTTTGACAAAAGTCCAAAATTAAAGGTTCATCAGCCATGAGGTACTGACATGATACAAAACTAAGCTGCCTATGAACACCTCCAAAGATAATCTTCTCAGGATGAAGACATTAGCGTATTTTCTTGATTATAGAAAGTCTCAAATCCTGTGTGTCAATACAAAGAAATAAAAAAGGAGTCTATGGCCTTGTTTTATGTGCTTAAATGTGCACTCAAGTCTTGCGAAACAGGCTGGAAACACAGGCTGTGTTGTAATAAAGACCCTGACAGAGAAGAAGAAAGTGTTAATGAGAAGAAAAGGTATCCTAAATTTGCTTACAGAAGAAAAAAGTTATTCTCAACTAACTGTCAAAGCAATTGAACCCAGAAGTTCCCACACCAAAGCAGAAGACTAAAGTGTAATTCTGGCAGATGTGATGCACTTCACAAAGTCAAGCCTCCTACTCAGACAAGTCAGCAGGCACCATTCTGTGCAGTGTGACCTGCAGGTCACCTTCTGTTGGAACAGTCCTGTTACTGCATGGCTTCATCCTCTCAGTGTGTCCATCCTGCAGCAGGTTAGAAGCTGCTGGAGATCTGTACTAGCACCATTCACTGTACATTGTGATAGAAAGAGCTAGGATCTAGAAACTCTGTTTTGAACTGGCTTCATCTATTTGGTGAGAGGTTTTAGGAGAGAGACAGGATGAAACCACATTTTGTTGCTTTCTAACTGAAACACCAAAAGAGTGAGGCCAGCTGGGGCTCTCAGAGTGTGACTCAGAGTAGTTCCTGAACAGCGCTCCCAATTCCTCTGCCCCATGAAGTCAGCTTTCTCCTGCAGGGAAGCAGCTGTGTGGGCATGTGGTGGCCAGGAACAAAGCTGCCATCTCCTGACAGCTTGATTGCCTGTGAGGAAGCATGGTGCCTCACACATGGGCTTTGAACTGCTGGGCAGCCAGCCCATGGCCTAACACCTCCCATTCCTCTTGTGATGTGTAAAGGCAACTATTACTGCAGTAACTAACCAAACAGACAATGCTGGGAGCTTTACACGAGCAGGGAAAAAATTGGATCAAGGAATAGGGCAGCAAAATCTTCCTGTGGCATTCACCTCTTATACTCCTTGCTCATTCTCTCTTTAGCCACATTTCAAGGCATGACCTGAGTCTTGGTGTACAGAATATCATCCCAGGAGGCAGTGCTGAAACATAGCTGTTAAAAAGAGTGAGTCCTGCAAAGATTTTCCAACATTACAGTGAGGTGGGAACTGTCAGGTGAGCCACACACAGACTGTACTGCACAAAGCTAGATCATCTTTTCTTCCCAGGCCATAGAAATTGTCTTTTCCTAATTCTCTGATTCATTTTCCAGTCTCACATCCTGAGTTTTAGTCAGCTTTTTCACTCATGGTCCCTTGCTGTTTTAATTAACTCCATTCATTACCTTAACCAGATGAGACTTGTATTTTGGACCCATAGCAAAGCTAAGGTTGTTGACCTACCACAGTTTTCTTAGAAGTAAACTAGTCTTCTAGTTTTTTAAGGGTTGTGGTACTAGGGAAAAATATAATTTCAACCAGTAAAATATAAAAAGTCTCTAGACCACAGAGCTGAAGACAGTAAATCAAACCCACAAACCTCAAGGAACCTGATATATCCTTTCGATCTAAAAAGAGTAACTTGAAGATTGATGCTTCTGTGCTGTCCCTGGAGCAACTATTTTCCTGGGATTTTGCTGAAAAGATTACAAAAATAGTGGGGAAACAGTAAAGTACATTTCTCAGTGTTGTGATGTGTAATCCTTCAAGCGCTCATGTTAGGAATTTGTTCAACCATTAAAAATGCTTCCCACCCATGCAGGAAAAGGAAGAATCATATACAAAATGTATAAATAAAACAGAAAACAAACAAACAAAACCCAACTGAGACCCAAAACCGTTTCTATCACAAATCTGTATGTCTCCCACCATGACTAAATCAGTTCCTGTCATTTTCAAAGGCAAAACAAGAGGTCTGTGGTTAGGGAGGGTAATTGGATCAGTTTCCCTAAAACAGAATTCAGAGAAAACAAGCAGATGGCTAAATCTTACACAGGGAAGTAGATTATTACTGCTTAGTCCTGCGTATATGATCCATCCTCTTCCTTCTCCCACCACTGCTCAGCTCAACTTCTTCCTTTTGAGCCCTTCATTTTGTGCAATGCCTGAAATTAGACTCAGCTTTAGTGAGGCCATGTCTTACTGAATGAAGCATCTGGTATGTTGAAATCAGTTGAAATGCTCTTGAATATATGAGATGTTCAGATATTATCCAAATGCTGTGGAGTTCACATAGCATTATAGCTACAATGAAATGCAAAACGGATATGACAATTCACGTCTGACATTCAGCCTGGGATATCTTGGTGTCCATCTTTCAAAAAAAAATAGAGCAGCAACCCATCATCTCAATTCTGGATTCTCGTAAATGTAAAATAGCCCTTCCCCCTCTTTTTTTTTCCAAAGTTTTGGCCAGTGTTTTACATTTTGTATGCAGTTTAGTGCAGCTGCAGTAAAAGAGGTCTAATATGTTGGCTTGTCTGAATAGGGCTTGGTTATATATAACCATGGACATTGTGCTAGCAAAGGGTTTCTTGATTGCATGAAGAATAGAGTGGCTAAAGAACAGAACGTTTAAATAATAGGTACCAAAAATGACTCAAATGCAATGATGAATATACCATAGCTTTTATGTGTGAGGAGGGAGTAATGTTGAGCCTGTTCTCTTTTAGGCGCTGTGATATCATGGCAAAACTATTTAGACCAGAATGAGAAATGTTTTGAAAAAAGCTACATAATAGATGTGTGTTGTTATCCTAGAGAGAAATGAGAGGAGATATCTTTATATTGTGTTAATTCCTCTTCTAAAAGCTGCAGAAATTTTGTCATTGATCTTAGTGGAATGGAATATGATGGTGTGAAAAGGAAAGCTGCGGACTGCTTTTAAGGAGGTATTGTTTTACAGGAGCATTGAATAAACAAGACATCTGTTATAAGGATTTTAAGTCAGTTTTTATTGTTTAGGAATAGCCAAGAATCTTAGTGCTTATAAAGGAGCTCTTCACTGCCTGAGCTTCTCTCCTTCCTGCTTGACTGCTTAACTCCACACAAGAGCCAGAACAAGACTCAGGCAGTGCTAAGCCACATTTGAAATCCCTGATTCAGTGTTTTCAGTGGGTTGAGATAGTTGTGCAGAGGCCTTTCTCAAGCTTTAATGAATAGGAAATAACTTTCACTCTATTTGAAGAGAAAGGATGTTGATCTTTTTCTTACATTAAAAAAACCCCACAAAAATGCCGTTCATATATATTTTTGCATATATATATATATGTATATATCTATATATATACCTTAACTATGTCCTAGTTTTGAGCCTGGAGCTTTAAACTGGTGAATTCTACTGGCATGATGTTCCTGTGTTTCAAAGGACCTAGACAAGTCTCAGTGTATCCTCATATTTCATAGATACATACTTCCCTTGCAGACATCTGGTGTGTGACTCAGCTCCAGCATAAAACAAATATACTTGCGTTGCTGCTTGGAGGTATCTGTGTGTGCATCAGAGGCTTCATTCAGCTCCTCTATTAGATCTCAGACTCTGTGTACTGTGTAACACCCTTTAGGGTCTCATCAGGCTTTCAGCTGTTCCTCTAGGAGACATCACTCTTCCACGATGCCTGTGTCATGTCCACCAATATTTGGTGTACACTTTGGCTGCCCTAGGACATGTCAAATGGCACAAGAAAGCTTGAGCAACCTAAATCAGTTCTACATCTTCAATGAGTACAGTAAGCTTAAGTTCCTGGTACAACAGTAAAAACCTACAGCCAAGCATCCTATTCTGGACTGAATTTTAGTCCTGAATTCCTCTTTCTTTGTGTCCAAAGTTGTGCTTGTAGGTCAGGTCTGAATCCAAAGAGAGCACATACAAGCCCAGACATCATAGCTCTGGCTAACAGACATTATCAGGATATCACTACAGGATAATTGAAAGTTGACAGATGCTGCTTTACTCTTTGCTCTTCAGTCAAGTGTGAGCATCACAGGCAGATGCCTAAATTCACAGAGCCAGTTACTAAGGAGTGGGAAGTTGAAGGGGCAGGACAATTATCAAGTAAAATTTATCCAGCATTTAGTAATAAATACATGACTTTCCATTATTTTCTAAGAGACAGAAATTACTTTTACTCCAACATAAATCTTTGGGTTTCTTCCATGAATTGGAAATCTTCTGACAAGTTGTAATGCAGCTGGTGAATGTGGTTTTGGTTACAAAACTAGACGGGGTTGTTTAAGGGTTGTTGTACATGTCAGGGGCCATTGTTTTACCTTGCAGAGGGGTTTGTGTCAGTAGGAACTTAAAATATTCCCTGTCTACTCAGTGAAGCATGTTATCCCCTCAGCTGAGCCAAAACCACTCTGGGGCTGCTCTAAGTGGGAACACAACCATGCTTCTCATTTAGCGGCAAACAAAAAATATTTAAAAAGCCAAATGCTTTTCAGTTGTGTGTTTTCTAAAAGCAGGATCATCTATCCATCCTAATTACCATCACAGCTAGTGATGTATAGAAGTGCTTTACCATAGTACAGAAACTCAGAGGGGTAGCACAGCTGGGATGAAGCAAGGCTGTAATTTTTTGCCATGAAGTGCTTTATAGGAAGAAGCCATGACTTAATGTTGAAGTTGCATGAGATATTGCCATCAGGATCCTTGCCATAAATAGGTTAAGACATTTCCATGCCCTCACACCCTTCCAGCTTCCACCTCCTCCCTTCGTTGCTGCTTATCCCTCTCCCTCGCTACTGCTTCTGCTGAGAGCTGCACCAGGGGAGCCCCATAAACCACATCTCTCACATGACCCAGCCTAAAAGTTAACTTCCTCTACCCAGGATGTTTTACTGAATAAGTTTCCAGACAAGTTATGTCATCTATAAGAATGATCATATGGGATCAAACCACCTGTCCCTCTAGCCCTGTATCCAGTCTCTGGCAAGAGACAGTAGAAAACAGCTCAGGAACCTCCTGCTCAAGGAAAAATAGTGCTCATTTTCCCTAGCAGTACTTTAAGCACAGCTGTGGGAATGGCAAAACACAGTCTATAGATGGAAATAGGATAATGCAGAAAGAGGGGGGAAACCCACTACTCTCTGTATCACACCTTTAACTATTTGGCCAGTTAGGACATACCTAACTCACAGAAAAGAGTTGTGTAAGCTGTTTACTACAGCTAGTATTTATTCCAGGTTAGTTTTTTATTTTAAAAAATATTTTGTTTCTAATCCTTTGGATTGTGAAAATTAAAAAATCCACATAGCTTCCCCTTCAACTGGACTAGAGCCTATAGACTAAATCATATTTTATGCAAAAATTCTAGCCAAAATTCCTGCAGGTTTTTTAGCCAAATGTGTTTCCCTACTTGAAAAAGTCTTTAAAACATTTATATGTGGGAATTGTATCATTCTTTAAATCATTACAACCAATTTTCTTGAAAAAACTTTAACATTTTTCAACAACCTTGACTTTGAACACTGCTTGTTTCTGCCTGTTAGAGGAGAAGTTGCAGAACAGAAACAGGAATACAGTTTTGAAGATAAGTTCTCCTCAAGGTCATGGGTCAAAGAAGAAGCCAGAGCAATGTGAATGTTATTAAATCTTCTGTACTGCAAGCAGTCTTCTAAATATGTATATATATACACATAGTCTGGCTGTAACCTGAGTATATTATCATTCATTACCCACCCATTGGGGACCTTTGGGATAGTCTCAGAGAAAAGAGGAACAAGAATTGTAATAAGACTTCACGGTTATGATGCCGGGAGAATTCAGCACAAGCCTTGCTGAAAGTGCAAATAACAATTAGCTCTTCAATCTCCAGGGAGCCAGGGGGTAAAACTGATGGAACATCTGAGAAATGCTTCCTGAAGAGATAAAATAATTCAAAAACCTTAAGGAAATTTGCAAGACTGAGATATTTATTTTGCTGGTTCTGGTTTTAGAAACTAAGAGGAAAGGTTACATTCAGATCCCTGCTTGAACATTTTATTAATTTAAGCTGCTAGCATTGTTTTTTTAAAGACAACACTCTTCAAGGTCAAAATTTTGAAACCTCGGTTTTGTCTGTTAATCCTTCCACAAACTTCCTCCGTAAGGCAACCAGAAAAGGGAAGAAAATATACAACAACGCAAATACTTTTTCAGCTTTGAAAAGTGCAGTCCTGCCATTGAAAATCAGTGACTCCACAAAAAAATATTTCTAATGTGATTTGTCAAAAACGTAATACTTTGATTCAACACCAGCAATTATCTAGATAGGTGCTACCTCAAAAAGTAGCTTTTAAATGGTGTTCTGAGACACACTTCAGATGCATTTCCATCTCTGCCATTGCATGAAGCTCTATGTAAAAATTAACACCATTTTCTTTGCCACAAATGGGAGTTCCACACACTGCAAGGAGCAATCCAGATGGAAAGGGGTCTTATTGTCTCTCCAGAGCAAGAGTTCAAGGCGTGATATCTGGAATTCATTTCCTACTGAAGGGAGCAAATTCATGGCACTGAAAATTACTGGCATGGAAAATTAAAAAGAAATGCACTTTAAAAAAATCAAGAAAGTAGATAATAGAAAACACTGAAAAATACATTGTTAAGAAGAGGCATGAATATAGATAAGCAGGCATCACTAACTGACACCTCAAAATCATGTAAGAATGTTATCTTTTTTCTTCTGGTGATAGATACTGAACACCAGAGTAACAAGGCTTTCCTGCTCTGTTTACCCTGTATTTTGCAACTGATACATTTCCTAAGCACAGGGAAGTATGCATTTGTTCGATAAAGAGCATGAGTACCAATGAGAGACATTAAGAGTTAATCTTCTGAAATGTAAAGCAGCACAGGGACAGCACCTGTTACTGAACTAGCTAACATTTTCTTTCATAGCTTTTCATCATCACGTGTTTGAAACATTGCTGTTTTCACTTGCTTTTTCCTATGCTTGGCATTTGCCTTAAGTGCTTATAGATGTAGATTTGAACAGATTGGTCGCAACAAGAGGATGATTTGGTCTGCACTTGGTGTTTTCTTCCACACTAAGGATTTTTTATCAGCAGTGTGAATTTTGAAATTTAACTTTGTGAGGTGAACTTCAGTATCATTTTGCTAGCATATTAACCAGCATTTTACAAAGAGTTTCATTATGAAACTTGAAAAATTAAAGCCATGACAGGGAGGAGATGGGAAGAAAGGAAGAGGCATAAGAACAAAGAATGATCTAGATAAATTAATTCACCTACATCCAAGAAAAAAATAAAATAAAAATAAGGGATGTAAGGCATATTTACTTATCATATAAGTGAAAAATTGCCTACAATATCGATTTTATTTACCTGATGTCTTCCTCCATTAAAAGTCACAATAGCAGAGCTCAGGTAATGCAGTCATCTCCTGCTGTAAATAAAAAGAAATACTCCATTTTTCCAGCCTTGCCATGCTGGCCAGTGTTGACTATTTAAATGCTGAGTGCAGTTTTCCTGCTGTTTGGTAGAAACCAATACCTCTTAAGCACTTAGCCATGTGTGTCAAGATTCAGTCTAGAATTGATTTCCGTACAACTATGTTATAAAATCCAGCAAATAACATTTTCTGGAAGACATGTTGACAGGTCCTTAACTAGATAGTGCTATTGAATGCCAATATAATTAGCTGGGCAGATCGCACAAATTATGCAGACTGCAATTCATTTCTGACACTGCCCGTTTTATCAGACCTTACTAATTTTGTGCTTGTCCCTTCTGTCTTCTCAGCTGAAGGCTAATATTGCAGATACCTGGACTTACACAGCCAATAAGTCTGATTGTCACGAGGTGACATGAAGTCCATTCAGAAAAATGCCATACATAGTGCCACAGTAATTGCTACTTTTGATAAGGCCTTGCAATGATAGAATATGGGGGGATGACTTTAAGCTGAAGGAGGGAAAATTCAATTAGGTGTTAGGAAGAGATTCTTTCCTGTGTGAGTGGTGAGGTGCTAGCACAGGTTGCCCAGAGAAGCTGTGGCTGCCCCATCCCTGGCAGTGTTCAAGGCCAGGCTGGATGGGGCTTTGAGCAACCTGTCTAGTGGAAGGTGTCCCTGCCCATGGCAGGGGAGTTATATCTAGATGGTCTATTATCCGAATATTTCTTTTTCCTATCAGTGTTTTCAAACTCCTGCTATTTTTGGAGGGACTAGAACTATAAAACCTGTAGATTATTGGTATCCGCTGGCTTTGCTTTGCTGATTTTTCTCCTTTTGAGTGACTCTAGTATAACAATAAGGAATATTTTTGCAGCCAGTCAAATTCCCTTCCAGATTCAGAGAAATTCAAGCAGAAGACATTTCTTAATTAAGGTGTTAATTGTGGGTTATTCAACTTGTAGAAAATAGATGAACCTGAAAGCAGCAAATATGATATCTACTGAAAGAGAGAAGGTACTCATCAAGGGAAATACAGACTTGTGTAAGAGACTTGATAACTCCTGAACTTTTTGGATGTCCTATTTCAATAATTCTATGCTCTAAATAATTGCTTCTACATCCTAAATGATTACTTCTGAGGCACAAAGAGAAAAAGTATTTTGTAGCTTCAGAAATTTCAGAACTCAGAAACTTTTTCACTCAAAGGGTCTTTGGGCACTAGAAGAGGCTCCCTAGGTAAGTGGACACCAAGCCTGATGTTCAAGAGTTCAGTAAGTGTTTGGACAATGCTCTCAGGCACATGGTGCGATTCTTGGGGCTGTCCTGTGCACGGCCAGGAGTTGGACTCAATGATCCTCATGGGTCCCTTCCAACTCAGGATATCCTATGATTCTAAATATGGCTGGAATAAAACAAAGAATAAAAATAGTTTCCCTAAGAATATTTTTTGCTATCATAAAGTGGTGGGGCTTTTTTCTGCATCATTCTGGCAACTGGGTAAAAATGTGATGCCAAAAAAACAAAATAAAAAAGGGCTATGAGAGAGATGCAGGGGAGTTGATTTATCTGGCTTACTGAAATAAGAGACTGGAGCAATATTCCTCTTATTTAATCTTGCAACCTTCCCTGTCTAATTTCTTCACCAGCCAAACCCTTTGACTTTGTTCTTTTATCTGTGGTTATCTGGGATATAACCTGGGAGGGTATTAAAGGCACAGAATGCGATTTTGGATTCTCTGTGTATTCTGTAAACCCCTAAGAACCCTAAAACCTACATGCAAGGCTTTGCTTACACAATGAAACTACACTATTACTCAAAAATGTCGTGGTTTGACCCTGGCCCAATGCCAGGCACCTATGACAATTGTATATGTTGGCTTCATCAAACCTCTTTGCAAAACAAAATAATTCTGTTTTCAGTTATTGTAGACATGATGTTCTGTTAACTCCTCTGGAAATGCAGCATGGACTATAAAAAAAGAACATTAACTTTCTTATAGAAATTTAAGCTTCCCTGTAGAAATCTTTCTTGAAATATGCAACCTTTATTAAATTCCATTGACCAAGTTAAAATTGCACAGAAAGGACCTCAGTCATTAAGTTTTTCATGTAAAGGGGATTATTCCATCTCTTTGTCTTAAAGTCTTCCGTCTTAATTTTGTCTTAAACCCTTCTAAAGATTTCTATTTGTTCCAGTCCTATTAAATTTTAAGGGACTCTTTTGTGACAGAATGAGCTGTACAGGCAGTTAGCTGTTCATTGTGCAAATTTTCTTCTGTGGAAATGTTGCTCAGTAGGACACCACTTTCCGAAGTCTCTTTCGTTCATTTCACACTGCTCCCCAAAAAGCCTCACATTAGTAAGGTTCAACAAGCACTTCCCGTTCTCCTCTCTTCATGGCTGATCACATCCAAATTTGCATCATTACACATTGTCTTCCTCTTATTTACACAGGAGTGAGGCGCCAAACTGCAGGGTTAATGAATCCTGATTAACTTTGTCTTCACTGATTTGGAAGGAAATCTCTAATAATGGTGTTTCTTTTTTTTTTTTTTTTTTTTTTAAACCTCTCTATGTAACTAGTATAATTGGGTAGAGGGCAATTTAGACCTGATCTTCTGATATTCATTTGTAGATCCCAAATTCTGAATAAAACCCAAAGAATGGCCATGTTGCTCTCATTATATTTTCCTGAAATATCTTTACAGTGTTCTCAGTAAATTCTTCCACACACCTGATTTATTTTTTTTAATTTTTAAGAAAACACTGCAGACTTCAAAATTTTTGACTGCCTCTGGACTAAATGGATTAGTCATGACTCTTTTTGGCCAGTAAACATCACTTTAATCAGCAACAGTGGTTATGAAATAAACCAGTTATTTAATAAAAAGGGGTGTTTGTAAGGAGGGTGAAAGCTGTGCGGGAAGATTAAATCTAGGAATATCATCTGTGCATTTCAAAATTATTCTGATCTTGAAGCTAAATTTCTTGACAGTCCACCCAGACAATACCTATCCTCCCATGAAGATTTTAACTGTGTTTACAACCCTCTGTATCTCCAGTACAGATGCTTTGAGTGTTTAAAAAAATGAACTGTTTTTCATGGCAGGGGCTTGGAATTAGGTGATCCATCTTTAAGGTCTCTCCAGCCCAAACCATTCTATGATTCCATGATTCTGAATTTGCCTCCTTCATGTACCAAGGTGATTTTCCATTTAGGAAAAAAAAAAAAAAACAAACCCAAAACCAAACAAACAAAAATCTAAACTACTAAATATCTTCTTATGATATATAGTGTCCTTTAGCTATAGAAAGTGTGGCACTTACCTGCAGAAAAGTTAGGTAGAAGTAAGCCTGCATGGTGTCAGAAACATGTATATTCAACTAGTTAGGAGATTGTAAAGACCAGAAATCCTGCTTTGGTTTAATTAAATCAATTTGAAACTAAGCCAGCTAGTGCAAAGCAGATGCATTTTTTTTAACCCTTGGTTGAATTGCTTTGGCAAAGGTAAGCAAAAGCCTCAAGTAAGCAAAGCAGAGGATAATGGTAGTTAATTTGGTTGACATGCTTGTATATAAGAAGCTCATGCTGCCTGTACCACAATCACCCATAAAAAATAAAAATATAAGGGTAGGGCCATGACACTGGCAAACTATTTCTGTTTAGCTGGTTTTCTATTATCCATTTTCCATCATGTTTTCTGCCGGAGATGTGATGCATGGGTTTTGCTGCTGGAAGGAGCAGTTAGATCACAGGCTGTGGACTCACAGCTCCACAGCTGCATGAGCACGGCTTAACAAATTATCCCTGACTCTGAGCCACTGGCACAGTTGTGGGGTATGGTCATGGCCCACCCTAAAGCTGACGTAATGTACGGAAGCTTAAACTTCCCTGAAAGACTTTTAAAGCTAAGTTCTGTTACCTTACAATTGGGACACATTAGGAGCAAGCACATGGGCAGTTACCTTCCAAAAATACATCTCATCCAAGAGATAGTAGCCTATTAGGCTCCCATAACTCCTCAACATTCCGAAGCCATAAGTCTTGCCTCCTTTATAGCTTAAGCCATAAAATTTCAACGAGTTGCTCTGGTGTTGGACCTGCAGTAATCTCTCTGGGGCAGGAAGCAACATCTCAGCTGCAGCGCTGAGCTCGGTGTCACTGCATCCCCGCACTCTAATGAGCTCATTCAGAACATCATGATGTAAACCAGACAGTGTCTACGAGTTAGGGGGGAGTTTTAGTCTAGCATTTCAGGAAAAAGCCTGCTGTAGTCACGTTGCATGTCAGCTTCTCCTTCCTTCAGTCTGCTTTCTAGGAGTCTCTGAGAAGATGGGCTTAACTGAGACAAGTTTGGCACAGGCATAATGGATCAGCTTAATTTTTTTCATAAGATTCATGCAAATAAACAGCTATGTAATGGAGTGCTGCCTCAAAAATTCCCCTGCTGAGAGGAAAACTATGCTTTTAGGTCAACTGTGTATTAGAAACTAGAAAATACACTTGGGAGAATAAGTTGAAAATTATCTGATAGGGAAAGACTTTGCATCTTATTACTTCTCAGTGAATATATGGAATCTTATCTCATGCTTGAGATAGCACAAAAATACAAGTGAAACTTTGGTAATAGTCAAACCTTCACAATATGTTTCTCCAATTTAGATTGCTTAATAACTAGCATGCTGGCAGGTATCACATTATGGCTTGGTGTTTTTTGCTGGCTCTCCCTGACCTAACTTAGATGTCACAGTGGCATCAATAGCAGCGAGAGTGCAAGTCACACATAGAGTGCATATTGGGAGTGGCAATGCAAAGAGTTTGAAATTGCCTGCATCACTTGGACCAGAGTCTTGCTGCATGAAGTCAAACAGAATTTCCAGATTTCTTGGCAAAATTTTGGTTACCAGTGATGATATCGAGCCTGAGCTAGAGCCCCACTGCCCCACTGCCCCATCATAGCCTTGCCTATGCCTGGCTGTTCAAGCTGAATCAGTTGTTCCCAGTCAGAGTGCCATGTTTTCTCTGACTTTGCAAGGCTCCATTTCCAGAGTGCTGCCTGGTCATGAATTTATCATTCACCAAAAATGCTGGAAACAATCCTCAATAAAACAACCAGCCTCAAAAATTACAGAGTACTCTATGAAACATAAGTCGGGAGTACAGAATTTGGCTAGATAACATCCTAGAAAAAAGTTTGTATATTTAATGTTCTTAGAGGAGCATTATTTTTTCCCTCAGTGAAATCTATATGTATTTTCATCTCTGGAAGTTTTCCAGGCCAGGTTGAATACGGCCTGAGAAACCTGGTCTAGTAGAAGGTGTCCCTGTCCATGGCAGGTGGGACGGAATGAAATGATCTTTTAGGTCCTTTCCAACACAAACTATTCCATGATTCTGTGATTCCTAATGCATGTATTAATTTCAAAAGATTGATATACTGGAATTCTGAATACTTTTTTTTATTTTCTTTTGAATAATTGAAACATTCTTTTCTGTATGGTTTAGAGTTTTAATATTATGAACTGGAATTACAAGTGTCTCTGCATGTGACCCCTGAAGCAGGTATGATGACTGCTATAGGAGATTTGAGCAGTTGCTTATTCTTTAGCTCTTTGTACTATTTTCAGAAGCAGGGTTAAAACATGGCTGTTTGGAAGAGAAGAATATGGCTTTGAAGAGACCTGATCCTACAGATAGGAGCATAAGGTCAGCTTATTGTATTTGATAACCTCAAGGGGCAATTTGTTGTGGAATGGAACTGAAATCAGTAGCCTATAATAAAAAAAATGCGTTTCGCAAGCAGGATATATTTGAGAAATGGGAGGGGCTCTATATGAACTTCAGATGTCCTCCATGTGAGTGGAAGGAAGGTAAAACATCCAAGTGCACATGTAGGTGTACTAGTATCAGCTTAGTCCAAATCTGTAGAGCAAAGGAAAAAACAACTTTCATGTGTTATGTGTGCCTCCAAAATGTACTAAGCACCCAATCTACTAAAGGACTGGAAGGAAACTGCCTCATGTACTTAGAGATTTTGACATGTTGCTATTTAAAGCCTGTTTAAGCACCTTTCCAAATGCTGAGGAACAATCCACCAGGCATCATTAGAATGAGAAAAACCTTGTAGGGTTGATGGTGTCAAGTTTTGTGTGTCACGTCTGCTTCCAGACCTATGGTAGTTATTTTTAGATTGATCTAGAGAGGTCCCTTCTGTAACAAATTGTTTCGTTCAGTATTCACAGAGGGGTAGCAGTTGCTGTGGCTTTCACAGCACGAAGGACAAAGCCTTGTATTTAGATGGTGATGTCAGCAGATGTAAGGTTTATAGCTTTCTTGAGATTTGCTGCCAATCTGAGTCCTGTCTGTGAGAAAGTCTTTTTACTGCTCCTTTTTCTTCTCCTTCCCTAACAGCCATACTGTGGCATAATATGTAAAGGGTCATAAAATGGGCTGAGCAAATGGATTTATATGGAATTTTCAGTTAACTGGATACAGTTTTGAAGATGGTCTAAGTCTCTAGATCTCTCTTGTCAGTGGCAATGTGCATCTGCCTCCTTCCTTGATATTTATGACAAATTTATGGCCAGTACATTAATGCAGGTATCAAGAAGACTATTGAGAAAGAGTTTCAACAAAGGACAAATTGATACAGCTGGAGGAGGCACATTTCTCCAAGGGTTCGGGGATATTTGAATTTCAGAGAGCAAAGAGTCTTGTCCTAAGTACTGTAACAGCAAGAAAACTAGATGTCATTGAGATTGCCTTGGCCTGGTCAGAAGATAATTCAAACAAAAGACAAGATACTTCCAAAAATATAATTTTTTACATCAAAAAGCAAATCCTGCAGATGTGTAGTGACCTAGAGGAATGCACCTTATAGGTGCAGTTTCCGAGTCTTTGAAGGTTTCCTCAACTTTCTGCTCAGTACTGTAAGCTACTGTCCACACGGGGCCTTCCCATTTCATCCTGAGATGCCAAAACTTAGCTATCCACTACAAGCAGATTCATGAAACCTACTTACTCTCTCTTTCCATGAGAGGCCAGAATCGGTACAAAAGTCACACCTCTATCCACACTTAAAAAAAGTCCACTGCAGGGTGGTTGGAATACATCCCTGGGAGTGTTCAAAGCCGGGTTGGATGGGGCTTTGAGCAACCTGGTCGAGTGGAAGGTGTCCGGCCCACGAAACGGGGATTGAGCTAGATGAAGGTCCCTTCCAACCCAAACCATTCTGAAATTTTATGACTTTATGGCACACTGAAAAGAAAATGAAGGCTCCTCTTTACAGCCTTGCAACTAGCAGATGTTCTGGAATAAGCATCGGAATTGTGGGGATCTTGAAGTCAGGTCTTTGCATCATGTGGAATCAAACCTGCAGCAGGAGCAGGTCAGACCCCGACTGCTGTACTGCAAGCAACCAGATGGGTAAGGAAGGGATTTGAAGCAGTGAGAATGGATAGCCTGTGGGCAGGTGATGGAGAAATAAGGCAAGTCAGGACATTTAAAGACATATTTCCATTCAGTCAGGAGTTTCCCCCTGTACCACACAGATCACATCCATAATAGAGAGGGCTTAGAATTCATTTTCAGTGTGCCTTTTGGAAGCTGAGTTTACCAAGTAAACTTGTCTGAACCTTCCGAGGAAGAGGCAGTGGGCATACAGCAATGGAAAGGACCAGAGCTGTGAAATGAGTCACTGCCATGTCCTCAGGAAACTCTCCTGTAAGAGCTGCTCCATAACCTGGCATGCTAACGAAGCTCTTAGGTAGAAACTGAAGGGCTTTTAATGTGTTTTATAGCTGCACATGCTCGTTTCCAACAAAAATAAACTTTGCAAGTCTTTTTCCCAAAGATCATAGTGTACAGAGATAACTCGTGGTTCGACTGTGTATTTACCCATTCCCCTGCCCTTTTAATTGCAGAACAAGCTTGTGCAGGCACTGAGGGGAAAGAATGATCTTCGCATTCTTCATTACTCACTTGTAGCTTCACCCCCTGTGAGTTATGACTCATTTTCTTACTCCTGAGACATCTCTCATATAAACTGATCATATAATAATTCACTGGAGGGGTGAAAAATTAACTTGTCTTCTTAATACACAAGTTAAGAAAATAGGCTAATATTTCATTTCCCTGGAAGAAACCAGTGTAATAGGAGCATGCTGGTCATACTCCAGAGTAACCCAAGTGGAAATACACCTAAGCCAGACCAAGGGACTGGTGATAGAAAACTAGGCTGTTTGCTGCCTGCTCATGACTTACCTCAATATTTTTTTTTACCCTATTTGATTTCTTCCTCCTGTTTTTTCACCCTAGTTTTAGAAGTGACTTGGCTGTGGCTGCACTGTAAACTGAAGCCTCTTTCCAAGTATGTGTGTATGGAAAATGTAGTTGTTTGGCACTGAAAAGGTCCCACAAGAGACATCGTTTCTGCAGTGGAGACAGGTGCTCCATATTCCTTTTATTTTTTCATTTCTGTAATGTCTTGCATCATTCACCATGGGAGGGAGATATTCAATTGACCTGCTGTTGGTTTAGAATGACAAATTAATTTCATGTCAGCCTCGAAACAGCCTGTTAACAGGAATCACCTGGGACCAACTCAGCCAGCATGGAAGAGACATTTAACTCTTGACAGACAGGCAAAAGTTTCTGAATCACCTTGCTGAGCTACCCGAGCCCCATGGCTCCATGCTCCACATTGTCAGGGAGTACACCTGGTGACAGAACTCAGCCTTTCCAAAACTTTAGAATAGCTTCTGAGCTGATATTTTCCACAAAGGGGAAATTCAAAAATGGGGCTTTATTGTGGATGCATACAGCCTTGTCTCTTCCTATTTATTATACACTCTCCCTGGCATGATTACATACAGCAAGAAGAGTCTTGCTGCCTCACACTGAAGATTGCTGTGACAGAGGAGCACCAGTCACCAGCACAAACCCATTAAGTTTTCATTAGACTCCCTTGCCCTCTTTTTCATCTTTCTTGTCTCCTGCCTTCTCCACTGTCTTTTATATTCTCACTTACTCCTACCTGGTAATGCTTCATTGCTCTCAAGCCACTGCAAGTACCTCACTTCACCTGTGTCTTAGCAATCAGTTTGTTGTCCATTTCAAACCACTTTCACAGGCAATGACCACTGGAGGTTATGGTCTGTCATGTCAAACCCTAAATGCTGGGCTAACTTGAAAGGTAGATGAGTGTAAAAATGAGATGATGTTGGAAGAAGTTTGTGCCTTTGTTTACACATATAGAAAATACAGGTAAAAGCATCATTTTTACAAAAAAAAAAAAAAAAAAAAAAAAAAAAAAAANAAAAAAAAAAAAAAAAAGTTGTCCTGATTTTTTTTTTCAATAGAAGTGTAGAAATTCTTATATGAAATAAATTATCATAGAACGGTTTGGGTTGGAAGGGACCTTCAAAACCACCTCATTTCAACCCTTCGGCCATGGGCAGGGAGACCTTCCACTAAAACAGGTTGCTCAGAGCTCCATCCAACATGTTCTTGAACAGTTTCAGGGATGGGGCATCCACAGCTTCTCTGGGATAACTTGTGCTAGTGCCTGACAAGCAAACAATTACACAATATATTTTATACCAAACAATACAGGCTCTTCTTATTGTCATTTAAATATATCAGTGATACGATTGACCCATAAAGCAGTGTCCTGGGAGGTCCCAAAGAGCCTTCCATAGACTTTGGCCACATTGTACTGTACAGACACAACAAAAGACATGGTGGCTGGGAAAGGTACATAGCCATATATCCAACCCTTGTCCTGGGGTTTATTGTATCACAGCCATTGGATGGTGTGTGTGGTGCACACACAACTCCTGGGTAGAGCACGACAGCTGTTTGTCAACACACAGCAACAATAAACTGTCATCAAGGAACAAACAGGAGGAAAACCTCAGCCAGCTCACACTGCAAAGGAAATGTAGGTCAGTGGAATATCATTACTGAAATTGCAACAAATCTGGGGCACCAGGGCTAATAAAACTCTTCCTTTGCGTGTGCTCCATCATCATTAGTGACCACAAGTTTTCATGCCACTGTGCCCTGCCTCTGTACTGAGAAGTTGCCTTTCAACACTGCAAGGGCACAGTTCAATACTGGGTTGCATCATTTGGTCTGTTTCAAATTTATTTACCAAATTACAGCTTTCTTCAACCCTCTGGCTGTCTTCCATGCATGTGCTGCCCGGACCTGAGCCTTCTTAGCTGTCTGTTATCTAACAGGATCACATCCCTGCTAGAAATGACCTATATTTGGCTTGTTCTCCAGCATTTAATTTTGAGCAGTAAAAGCTAATTTTCTTTTGTGCTAAAAGAACATATGGGTTCATTGTGAGGGAAAAGAATTGTTTGAGTGCTCTATTGAAGTTGGATATTTTTAGGTGCGTGTAAGATCAAAGCTCTGATATCTCTTGGTGCAGTATTACATGTACCAATATGTAACAGCAAAAGAATCTTTTTCCAAGTCTCCATTCAGAGCATTTTCATTACATTATAAAGCTGCCTTTGACATTTTTGTGTCATATACAGCTCTTTAATGCAGCATGAGCTGATGTGAAGTGTGCCAAGCCCATTTAAGCATAGAATGTGTAGATATGAAATGAAAAAGTTTTATCGAGATGGCAAACTTCAAGGTTTCCAGAGGTTGAGCTTAGGTAAACCTTATTAAAACATGATAATTGTTGGAATAGAGTTCAGACTTTTTCAAGCAGTTTTTGGTAAAACTTGTTTCTCAGAATTCTGAAACACTGGTTAAGGGTATTTCACACATTAATTTCTTCTGTCTGCTTCAAGTCCTGGCTTCAAGTCAACAGAAATGCATCCAAGCTGTCAAGTTTACATCTAGGCTTTGCCAGAGTGTGAAGTTGTTTATATCTAGAGTTCTGGAGCCAGCTGACATCTAGACACTTAGGAAAATTAATTCAAATTAATTGGAGGTGTGAACTTAGAGCATCACAGTTCAAACATCTTAAAACCCCATGTGGAAACTCTTATTCAGATGTAAAGAGTCCTCAGTTCTGAATATAATCTTCCTCTGAGATGAGCTATGTCTAAATTCACAACTAAGATCTAGTATCGTCTTTTAAAGCAGAAACTGTTGACAAGAAAATTTCACAGGTGCACCAAATAAGTGATAAACAAACTACTTCAGATTTAGGACTGGTTTGGTTGTCATAAAGTCGTAAAAAACAACTCAGGCTTTATCCAGTCAAGGAGCTTTCAGCTACTTCAAGAGAGATAAAGTAAAGGTCATGTTTTATGACTCATTAATGGTCATACTCTTAATATAAAATTATCTGAAATTGCTTTGTTTTGTGTCTAACAGATCTGAAATCAATTGATTTTCAGCAGAAAGTTCAATCTAATGTATTTTTCCATCTAATTTGCTAAAAGATATTAAAGATTATATTAAAAGATATAATAAGCAAATAACTGTCATTCTTTCAGTTATTTAGTTACAACTGCTATTTCTCTTATATCACAGTCTAGTAGGCTGACTAATTTATCACCAATTTTGTTGTTTCCTCATGTCTTAAACACCTGAGGTGAATCTTTTTCGGTTTTGAACATTTCACACAGAATAAGCATTACCTTCTTGGGAAATAATTAGCTTAGCTCTTGTAAAGGGATATTCTGTCTCACTATGTGTTGCAGTTTACCGTGAAGTTGCAAGCACCTCAATAAAAAAAGGATAGAGTGGTCACTGTGTATACAGATTTTGAAAAAAAAATAGTAAAGCCTACCTTTGCTAAGTCTTTATGTGAAATAACATTAAAGAAAGTAAGTTGTTATGGGAATAGAGAAAATAATTTCTGACAAGTAAGAAAAGGATAAGTGGCGAAGGCTTATTAGTTGCTATTCAGGATGGAGAATATTCAGCACTAGGATACCCAAGGACTGGTGTCAGTTTTATTTGATATTTTCATCAATATCCTTGAGGAAGCAGAATACAGTGAAATATTTATGATTACAAATTATATTAAGCTCTATCAGGTCGTCAGATTCTTTATAACCTAACAAAACTGAGCAAAGAGGCCAAAAGCTAGCAGATGAGTTCCTATATAAAAAAGAATACAAGGCAATGAATGAATGTGGAGAAAATACTCTGAAGCACAGAAACATGATGCCGAACTTGGAAAAGACAATTACAAGGAGATATTGGAGTCACTATGGATGTTTTCCTGAAACAATAATTTCAGCCAGTAATGAGACCCAAAAGGTCAATAACATTGTCTCTGTCATCAGAAGAGGACAGAAGATAAGACACAGTGAATTATATCACTGCTTTATAAAACTGGTGAGAACATTGTGGGTACAACATTCAGATCTCTTTTCCCTGGTGAAAGGTACCCTTCCCCAGGAAGGGTACAGTGGATGTAGACCAGAAACAGAAAAGGGCATCTAAAATGATCAGGGGATCAAGTGACTGCTTGAAGTCATGAAGACAGTGGGTACAGTGAATTTAGAAGTGCTGTCATTTAGCAGCACAGGAGCTGGTGGGACACTTAACCAGAGCGTGTAGAAGATGGGTTTAGCATGGATAAAAGCCCTTCTTTTCCTCTGAGCAGGAAATAACAGCCACTTTCTTAATGAGTGGTCATGAAGGCATATAACATCAGGGGAATCAAAAAGGGACTGAACAAATTGGCATGAAGTCCCTGAACAGATATGAAGGGGAAATACACCTAAATAAACCTAAATGTACTTCCCTAACACAGCCATTGCAGGTACCTGGGGAACATAGGAGAAATGAACTGCCAGGAGTGGCCAAGCTTGTGTGCTCTCATTATTCATCACCTGTCACTCCTGAAGCTTCGTCATAAAAGGCATTTAAAAAAATTGCCATCAGAGTATTAAAAGCAGTAAGTATAATTACATGCCTATGGAGTACCTACTTGTACAAGAGAAGATTGCTGGCTCCTCACCTGTACCAGCACACAACCTGCCTAGATACCTTATGAATTGCAAGTGTGGACAATAACAAAATCTCACTCCGACACTGCCTTCTTCTTCCTACCCTGGAAAGCCTCCAGTGTTGTCTTTCCTAGTATATCCTCCTCAGCAAGAGATTACTCTTCTCTCACTGTCCTCTTCCCTTATGAAGATGGTTAGCAGGAGGCAAAATATAACAAAAAATGTGTTTAAAAACCCCCTAGACAACAACAAGAGCTCTGACAGACTTGGGAATCACAACCTCCCCCTGCAAAAAAAAATTATCCCTTTCCATTATTTCTCATTTTCATTTTCCATGTGTATCCTGTTTCCATTCTTTATTAAAATTTTTATCAAACTGACCAGTACAATTTTATAATCTGGTTTTTTCCAATACCTCCTCTGGAAAAAAAGCCTGTTTTCCTTTTCCTTTTTTTTTTTTTTTTTTTTTCATATTGGCTTGCTGTTTCTGTACTAGGGACTCTGTTTTAGGTAAAAAAAAAATTACTCAACATAATTAATAGTTTAACAATTTCATACTTCAGTTCTTCTGGAATGCTTGGGTGAATACCATCTGGTCCTGGTGCAATACTGTTAATTTTATTGATTCCCTCTAAAATTTTCTACTGATAGTCTAATTCAAAACAGATATTCAAATTCACCTCTTTTTAAGGAAAGTTTCTGGTGTGGTAATCTCCCTCAACATATCAATAATGATCATGGTGAAAATTTCTTTTTTTCTATAGCCCAATCCTCTCTGTATGATCTTTTTATTTCTTGATCATCTCAGACTTGGAGTCTCTCTGGCATGCTGGGAAAAAAAGTTTTCATTTTCATGGTTTTACAATGTATGCTTGATTTTTTTTTCTCCCTTTGTCTTGCTGTACTATACTTTTATATTTAACTAGTTCTTTTCTGTTTCCCTTTTTTGGTAGGTTTCATTCTGCTTTCTGAAGATTATCTTTTCAGTTCAAATAGGGGTTTTCACCTTAGTTTTTTTACCACATTATCTCTGGTGTTTTGGCCTTTTTTCTTTTCTTTTTTTTTCTTGATCTTTGTATTCTTTTTCATAGGTTAGCCCTTTCACAACAGCCTCTACTATTCACCCCCAGCCATGATGTGAAAGGACAAAAAATCCCACATCCGAAATAGTGTCTGTGGTTTGACACAGATACATATAAAAAGCTCCCAATTTCAAACAGAACTCATAGCCTGTACAGAAATTCCCTGCTGAGATTTTAAAATGATTCTTACACTTGCCTTACTATGGAAATCATCTTCTTCCAAGGACCAAAATTAAACAGTAATAGGTTCCCTTTTTAGTTGTTTAGATATTTGATGGAGGTGCTGTTTCTATAAATATACACTGCAATTGCTTAAAATTGATTCCCTTGCTCGTTTAACAACACTAATTTTCACTGAGTGCAGGGCTTAAAATGTTAGCACATGCCGTGTTCACCTGGGTCAATTTTAAGAATAACTTGATCTGCTAGATTTGCTTCCTTTTTAGTTCAGCTTTCCTGGTGTAGGTTGAAACCTATCCTTGAACATGTGTATGGCTCCCATTAATATCAATGGGAGCTATGTGTGTGCACTGAAGGACTAAATACTGAATTTACCCCCTAAGCACTTCCCCATAATGACTGAGTGTCCTATTAAGATGTCATTCCTTAATTACCATTTTTAGCACAAACTTTTTCTTTTAATATAGTCTAACTGATGCTACAACTAATTCTTTGAAGTAAGTGTCATTGCATTCAAATAGAAAATTCCATTAGTATTTTCTAGTGTTTTCCACTGTCAAACTGCTTTACAAATATTTACTTAACTTTTTCACATAGTATTTTTTTGGACCACAGTGGTGCACCTAGGTGAACATATCCCAATTTTATATTCAAATACTTGCCTGCAGCTAGTGCTCCAGAAGTATGGCAGAATACGTAATTTTACATTGCCTGTAACTTTTTCCTGATTGAACTTTGTTTCGCCTCTTTGTGTTTTACAGAGCTCTGCCACAGCCACATCTGTGTTTTCATTCTGAATTGGATTCCTTCACAACCATAGACACTGCTTGCAATTAAATGCATAGAACCTGCTGCTTTAATTGAGTTCAGTCCAATTTGTCACTTCAAACTTCAGAAAAATTATGTGGAAGGAAAGATTTACTTACCAGTTTGATTCAGCTAAAGTTGATGGAAAACCTTTTGATCACTCAACCATTAAACACATTTCAGGGTTGTGCCAAGCTAATTGCTTGAGCTTGCTGAAGTTTATTTGTATTTAAAACAATCTACGTTTATATTTTCCAGGGCTGTGCAAACCATTATCTTTTCAGATGCTTGTGTTTCCCTACTGAAGGGTTTCAAGTGTCTGATTCTACTCTTAAACACCCAAGATCAAGCAAAATTCCATCCCTTTTGGGAAAACAGGGGGGAAAATGGTGCAGTAGCAGGTGCCAACCCAAATTTGTATGTCCATCTGTTAACTGATTCAATCAGAAAGTGACAGAGCCACAGCAATGTTTATTCATTACAGAGAACATGCTTCTGGTTATGACAATAAATCTAAGGGTGTCTCAGCAGCTGAAGTGTAGACATGCCCTTTGGGATCCTGCTGGACCAGGGTGGAAGCATCCACTGGGAGCACAGCTGGAAATTACCAATAACAAGGCCTCCAGCTTTAGGGGATCATGATCAGTAATGTTGCTGCTTTGTTTCTAAGAAATATAGTGGAGTTTTCAATTTCTCGATTCCTGAATCAAACCAGTAATGGGAACTGCAAATTGGTTTTGCTTTGGTCTCATTGCTTGAAGTAAAGGAAAAGCCCATGTTAAATTCAAAGTGCAGGGCAAAGAGTCTTCGTCTTTAAGACATCATTACAGGTCATGAAATGCCATCTTAGGCATATTTTGTTGAACAGCATAAAAATATTCATTTTGTCAGGCCAGTTCCTTCAAAGATACTCACAAAATAAGATTTTAATACTTAAACTGTGTAGATCTTGCAAGCAGATTGGATCTCTGAGCATCACAGAAATACATATGATAATCTTCCAAGCTGAGATATGGAGGCATGAAATATATATGCAAGAGATGGAGGTGGAGGGGACAGTCATTACTATTCCTCATAATTCCATTAGATATATTTCTGAAAAAAAGGACTAGAAACTACGGTCACTTACTTAAACTGCAAGATGGAGATCCAGTCTGCTTCTTATGTAGTAGTGGGCTACAGATCTTAAGGTATTATAACAAACTCTCAGTGGAATCCTTTAGAATAAGTTATCCCATCAGAAAAAATTATTTGAGGGAATCATTGGTCAAGTAACATAGGAAGTATAAATTCTGTTCTCTTCCCAATCAGGCTTGTGTGGTTTTTAGCTGATCACTGAATTTCTCTGCCATACACTCTTCTTATTCAAAGAAGGGAAACACACGAATTTGTTGCTTTGGAAGTTAGTTCATAAGGTATCAACAGGTCACGGAAAGTTTCTCAATTATAATATTTCAGGTATCTTGATATCGCATGAAGTGTTTCAGATTGGTTAAGTAAGAACTTTCCATCACAAAATTCATTTCCCCTGTAAAACTGACAGCAACGACATAGATTAGAACTCTGAAGTTCAAAAGGAGATGTGGTGTTGGCCTGCTTCACTTGAAAAGTGATTTTCTCTCTAGTACAAATAGCCCATCTCATTGTCTTCTTGCTTCACAGATGCTATGAAAGCACTCTGATAGATACATCAGATCTCAATAATTCAGCAACTGAACTGGCAATCCTCCCCATGACCCTTAAAAATTCAGCATAAAGATATCATGTAAAAAGAAAAATAATTCTTGACAATGACATTTCTGTGACTCCCTTCTCCTTCCTTGAAGTATGAAGGCGTTTCATTTGAATTGCAAGTAGTCACCCTTTGGCTTGAATATTCTCCAGAGCAATGCTTTCTCTTTAAGGATCATTGTAGTGGAGCAGGCTGAGAGGAGCAGCACAGGAACACCCATTTTAGTCAGAGTTCTTAAATTTGTTAGAAAATTTACAATAGTTTCTAGATTGACCTGCATACCCAAAGGTCTGTGCAGACATTTCCTTTAATTTGTTTTTATGGAAGCAAAAGAACAAATAAAACAAGAATGAATTTTGTATATTGTTTCAGGATGTCTTTTACACTGTGTTCTCAGTAAGGTTTCCTTTATATTATTTTAGATTGTGGTATTTATATTTATAGTCTTGATTTCCTGGGCACAATCTCTTAGGATTCACTTGACCTAAAGCATGCCTCTTAGAAGTGAGGTTTTGAGCATTTAACTGCTATCTCATAGGTTGAGTAAATTACCATGAGCAGAATAAAAAGACCAAATGTGAGCTCCAAAGGCAATTGTGTTTTGAACCCAGGGAAGCATCTGGTAAAGTGTTTTTAACAATCTTTGCATTTTAACTAAATAAGTGTTTACAAGGCACAAGAGAAGGAAAATAAAAATCTGGCTGCATCCCAGATTAGCAACCAGCTCAAATTGGTGAAGACAAAATAAAAATATCTTTCAGCCTCTCATAGTATTTTTGCATTCCTCTGAATATTTCACAGTCTCAAAACTGTCCTTGTCACAATATCTCAACATCCTGCTTGGGTCTTCTGTGCTTGTCTTTATTTTCTCTTATCCTTTATATAAAATATATATCAACATACTAGCAAAAAACTTGTTTTGCTACACTACTAGAGCATTTATATGCACTTACATGTCTGGCCTAGCATAATTTACTTTTAGAATCTCCTTGGTACATCTCTGTTGCTAGCCTGTCCAGCAAGCCTTTTTTGGTGGAAGAGTTGGTATCTCATGTACTCAGAGCAAATCCAGATAGTTCAATGGCTAAAATGTCAATCTGTCTGCTCAATAATGCTACTCTTACCATTGTAATTATACCTTGCACTTAGGAAGGCTGCCACAAGACATTTGAGTAAAATGGTAGTTCAACAGGGCAAGGGGGAGTTACCTCAAACTGAAAGAGAGTAGGTTTAGGATATTAGGAAGAAATTCATTCCTGTGAGGGTGATGAGCTGCCTCTTGCCAGTGCATGTTTTATTGTCATTTGAAGAAAAATAGTGTGGCCTGGAGGATGAGGGGAAAGGATGAACACCACACTGCCCCATCCATGGAAGTATTCAAGGCCAGGTTGGATGGGGCTTGGAGCAACCTGGTCTGGTGGAAAGTGTCCCTGCCCACGGCAGGGGGGTTTGAACCAGATGGTCTTTAAGATCCCTTCCAAACCAAACCATTCTAGGTTTTTATGGCTCTGATAAAATATCAGCTGAGCAATATGGAGATGAAGTGCTCAGACCAATGAGTTTACTGGCACATCAGACAAGAAGCATGCACTGTAGGGGTTCCCTGTCTATGAGCAGAAAGACCTTCTTATGGAAGATCTTGCTTGAAGAGCAGAAACTGACATTGGGATGTAAGTTGCTAATGTTTTCCAGCAGTAAATGTACCTCAAAGCTAAGAAAAATAAGTCTGTATCTACATAGTCCCTACTACATGAGTGCAAAGGAGCCCATTCCTCACTGTATTTTGTTTTTATTAGGTATTATAGGTTTATTTGTGTGTCTGTGTGTGTATACTGGGAGATATTTCATTGTATATTGAAGTGGAAGGAAGAGTTCTTTGTTTGATATTGTTGTGTTTTTATTAATATAATGAGCCTCTCTATTGCAGAGTGCTATCTCCTGTGATATGATAGACACTTTCCTATACAAAGAAAAAGAAAATACAGGATAAGAGAGATAGACTAGGGATCTGATATGAAGAATTAGATCAGTTTTCCAGAGAATTGAACAGATACATGGGCACGTGTGTGCGAATAATTTTATGCAGGAGTGGTCATGGCTGCTTTAGCATAAGTGTCCTAGAACATGCTATTCCTAGCTTTCATGTTTAAGAAGAAGAAAAAATTAAAAATGGTCAGCTGTACCCATAACTGAGCCCGCACTGGTACAGTTTCCTACTTCCTGGTCTCCTTAGAGAATGAAGGCGGCTTTCACAGGAGCTTTCCTACCATGACCACATCAGTCAGTGTTCATAAGTTTTGTGGAGTCTGCACCTCAGACAGACTTCAGTGCATCCCATATAGCTCTGGGTGGAGAGCAAGGACTCGAATATAAGCTCTGAATACTTTCCTTCTTACAGCTCCTTCCTTCTGCTGGAAAAGCAGTTTTAGTGACTTCTAGGCAATTTTTTCCTTGGAGACTCTATGACATAGACAACTGTAACACTAGATGAAGATTTCAAGATAACAGTCTTTCAAAATAAAACCTGACACTAATCCTAAAGATAGGTTTGCAGAAAAGTAAAATCCTAACTTCCTCCCACTACTGCCTTAAAATCATTAATCTACCTTAAAACACGTAGTTCATGCTCTCCATAGTCTATACAATTTTGTCTGCTGAAAATTCACCAAATACTTAAATTACACTAGGGATGAAAGTTCCAACAGAATAGGAGATATAGAGGAAAAGAAGGTGAAGTCAGCAGTATCATCATGTGTCTTGTCTCCTTCGGATTTTGTTGGCTAGTGACATTCACATTTTGGTTCCATTAATTTTTGTGTATACATATATTAATTTATGTTTATGCAGAGGAATTTGATGTGTATAATTATATATTAGATGAAGTAATGAAAGGCTCAATTCCTCAGCACAATTAAAGCTGCAAAGCTTTTTCATGATCCACCTAAGAACAACAGGAATAGGGTTAAAGACACTGTGCTACACCTGTGACTTTCTTGCAGCCATTCTGAAATGCCTGTTGACCTTGTCTGTTAATTCACATTTTAAAATTTCTGTATGGAAGTGTTTCTGAAACAGCATAATTTAGATTTTCCATTTAGCTTCCTCAGAGGGGAGGTTGACTGCTTATATTTGCTTCCCAAATTATTCTTTTTCACAAGAAGGCCGTGGGCAGGCAGAGCACATAATGGGAGTTGTGTAATGGGAGTTATGAGGGCTAAAAAGCACCTCTAAACAAATTATACCTTTAAAAAACCCAGAGAAAAAAAAGAACCCAAACAACAAAGAAACAAAAGCCATTAGTCTCATTAATTTCACAGCATTCCTGAAATAACTGACAGTAGCAAAGGGACCAGCACTGATGAAGTATTGCCCTGATAAGGAGCCTAAAAGGCCTGTTGCAGAGAGACATGGAAAATTAATTTATCACTTTCTTCTTTGCAAGAAGTGTGAAGCTGCACTCTTTGCACCTGTGGCTAATTACTAAAGCCCTAAATTGAGGTTACGAGGAGAAATAAGGAAAAATATGCCCGAGAGAAGTGTCTGGACTGCAGAAAAGAGAGGATAGATGGATGGATGGATGGATGGATGGATGGATGGATGGATGGATGGATGGATGGGATAGATGATAGACAGACAGACAGACAGACAGATATATAAATAGATAGATAGATAGATAGATAGATAGATAGATGATAGACTGAATGACAATTCTAGAAAAATACATATATTTAAATCTTGGCCTTTGTGAAATGTATTTTGTTTAAATGAAAAGGTTTTGATAGTGAGGGGCTGCAAGGGTGCATTCCGGGGAAGACAGAAGCTCACTTTTCATGTGGCTCCAAGACGGACTTGTGACCCTTCAGAGCTGAGCAAACGACAAATGTTGGTGGTGCCCCTGTGATAACATATGGAAGAAAGGGCTAAAAATGCTATCCAGTGAGAGATGGGGATGAGAAAAATGTGGCACAGCCCTGCAGATACCAAGGTCAGTGAAGAAGAAGGGGAAGGTGTTCCAGGCACCAGAGCTGGGATTCCTCCGCTGCCCATGATGAAGACCAGAGTGAGGCAGCTGTGCCCCTGTAGCCCATGGAGGTCCATGGTGGAGCAGAGATACATCTGTAGCCTATGGAGGTCCACGGTGAAACAGGCTTCTGGCAGGACCTGTGGGTTGTGGAGAGGAGCCCAGCAGGATCAAGTTTTCTTGAAGGATCATTGACCTGTGAGAGGCCAACCCACACTTGAGCTGTCTGTTCCTTAAGGATGGCAGCTCACGGAAAAAACCACTCTGAAGCAGTTATTGAAGGCAATGGGAAGAACCCACCTGGAAGAGGCTGATGCAGAACTGACTTTGTCCTGTGGGAAGGACACCATGCTGGAGCAGGGGAACAGCATGAGGAAGGAGGAGCAGCAGAGATGAAGTGCTATGGGATGACTGCAACTCCCATCCATCCCCCTGCACTGCTAATAGAGGAAGCAGTGGAAAAGTCATGAGGGAAGTTGAGCCTGGGAGGAAGGGAGGAATAGGTAGATGGGGATTTTAGGTCTGTTTTTTTAATCACCATCCTATTTTGGTATTAATTATCGAGAAATTAAATTTTTTTCCCCAACACAAGTCTGTTTTGCCTGTGAAGGTATATGGTGAGAAATCTCCTTATCTGTATCTTGACCCAAGAGTTTTTACTGTATTTTCTCCCATCTTGCTGAGGAGAAGTGAGAGGGAATGTTGGTGGGTTCATGGTGGTAAACCCTGATCAATCCACAACACAAGGTCAGTTGTGTCAGAGGCCTTGTCTCAGTGGACAGGGAAGAATCAATCTGAGGGATAAACTGTCTCTTTTAGTTGACTCACAAGAAAAGCCAGGCAGGTAGGAGGCCTCAACCACCCTACCTCTCTGAAGACAGACTCCATGGAGACAGGTCTGTGCACCCTTAGTCTCTGTTTCCCACATACAAAAAGTGATCACAGAGAAGGTGTGCACTGCTGCACATCAAGACTGTGTTCTACAAGCAGACTTGCAGCTCTGGAAGGGTTATTGATTCCTACTTTTCCCTGGAGTCTGGGTATGTTTGAAGACTTTTTTTGTAGTTCCTGCCTTGCAGCAGGTGTCATGGATAGAGCCAAGGCTGAGAGCACTCCAGAAGGGCTGAATAATTTGTAAAAATTTGAATTTCACTGAAAGACCATTTTGCCCATAACCAGCAGTAGATGCTGAGTGCTGAGAGGAAAGCAAAACGACAAGGAAAGCATGGAGCTGTCTTTTCTCCAGCTACTGATGATCTGCAGCTCAGGAAATGCCAGAGCCAGAGTAGGTTCCTGTACATCTAGGAATCATCAAGGTTCCCTTTATAGTCAACAGAAATAATTAGGCTTTTCTAAGACCTAATTATCTCACCATAAGGCAGCTATTTGAAATCAGTCAAATTAATCATTCCCTAGGAGGACTTATTTCTTTCCTCTGACTGTAAGGAGGAGAAGGTGAAAACGAGTTTGCATGCAGATGTCGGCCCAGGAGATGAGTGAAAGTTAGGTGAGATGACTCCCAGAGCTGTAGGTGTGCACGGAGCAGGGTAAAGATAAACCTCCTTGGAATACAAAATGTTCAAAACAGAGCAGAGCTTGCAGGATAATGATTTCCAATGGCCTCCCTACACAGGTGCAAAAAGTCAAGAAATATCTCAAAACCATCCTTGCCCTGAGCACACCAGAGAAAAACTGGTAAAAATAGGTATGCATTGTCTATGGAAAATATATAAAATATCTCTTTCAGTAAAGCAGGTGGGGAATGCATAGCAAATTGGCAGAGTACCCTGGGAGGAGTACACAACTGTGCTCCTTGAACTTCCATGGGGGGCATGACAGAGATCTGTGTTTCATAATTCATCTGAGACTTTGTCTGCACTCATAGCAGAGAAGAGATCAGACATCTTCAAACTCTGCTGTTCCATTAGTAGTTCCTCTGATCAGCACTAGTTTCCCTGCACTCCCTCCCTCTTTTGCTCTGTGTACTTCATGAGAATTAAAGAGTAAAATTCCCTCTTCCTTAGCTCTGAGCTGCAGGAGGGCTCACTTTCCCAACCAAAGGATGCACAGTATGGGGGTATGCTCTGCTGATCTTCTCCTTTTGAACGGCATTTGAAAGCTGATGATGTGATTTGAGCTGAATTTCGCTCTAGGACTTTTTCAGGGTCTGCTGTCTGGTGAGTTTTGTATTTGGGTGATTTGAAAACAAATATTTGGAGCCAGGTGGCTTGTTGCAGAGAAAAATGTTGATATAAGTGAGGAAAAAGAGCAATTATTTTAAAGTTTGCTTTCTCTCCTGTGGCTAATTCACCCAATTATAAGCTGATGACTGTTTGCTTGGTTCAGGAAATGGGTCAATGAAAGGTTTCCTACAGGCATGAAGAAAAACTTGCACTTACTTTAGATAAAGAAAAACAAGCAAAAACCATAAAGTTCCGCCAGCAAATTGTCAACACAGGGAAGTCCAGACAGTTCAGCATTGCTGTCCTCCAGAGATCTCACTTGTAAAATAAGCTCTTGAAGTTTGAAGCTATCCTTTAATTGTGTATTTGAATATGCCTAAAACTCTGGATTCCCAGTCCACACATGAACTTTTAGGTAGTTGCAATGTGGGAATATTTTGATAACAAATTAAGTATCTGCATTCTTGTTGGACAGCGTAAGTGGGATTCAATTAACTGAAGTGAGACTTTTGTTTGCCTTAGCTTTGACTGGCAAAGCAAGACTAACTTGATTAGTCCAGAGGCAAATGCCATACTGGGGTGTGTGAATAGGACAAGTGGCTTTGAGTTGAATGCTTGTTCATATTTTCTTGGCTTCATTCAAACCTAAAAAATCCAAGGCAGTAAGAAAGAACAAAAAAATTAAAAGAATATTTCTCTGGCATGATTTAAAAAGCTTGGCAAGTTTTCAAGTGAATGCAACAATAATTCAAGCCCATAAGAGCTGAACAGAGAAGGAACTAATATGTGAAGAGGCTGAGAAATACACTCCCTCACCATGATTTCAGCTGCCACCTTTGGTCCCCTCTGTATCAACTCTCACTCTGCAGTCTCAAAGGTCATTCACAAGTTTGTCTCAAATCTGTTCACCTCTGTGAAAGTTATGTGTACAGAATTAAACTCTTGTAGTTCGTCGAAGCACACCAAGGTGAAGATAACTGTAATTGTACATAATTAACTTCTTTTTCCCTTTTCCTTAGTAGTTGAGATTATGGATGTTGTTTCCACAGTTTGCAGTAATGAGGCCTGAACTCTCACTTAAAAAAAAAAAAAAGCTATAATAAGGCAGCTACTAGATGGCTGAAGTCATAACAAAATCCCATAGCTGCTCTGAAAAAATAAGTAAGAAAAGGACCATTTTGGGGTCCATCTAGAGTAGGTTTGTTGGAATAGAGCAAAGCACAGACATATTTATTGCTTCTAAGAGTAGGCACACCATGCATCAGTGTGCCTGTCTCTTGCAATTCAATCACCATTGCTATTGCAGGTACCTGCTCCAGAGCAACAGAAGCTGCGGGAGGTGCTCCACTGAGCTTAGTGACTGGCCAGTTTAGATAGCTTGGGTCCTTCCTGGTCCTCCTCAAGGTCTTTTTAGTCAAAACAAGATCATTAAACACTTTATTTGACATTTATTACTTTTAAATATTCATAAGAAATTGAATATTAAGGACACACCTCCTGCAAAATTCAGGCCTGACTGAACCTCTTGTACACATGTGAACGCTAAGGTAAGAGTACCGGGCAGAGCTGTGCTGTGTTTTGTGCCGATTCTTTTTGTTCCTAGAAGAAATTAACTTCCTGTCTTCTGGAAGAGCTGATGGGGCAGCTGGAATTGTGTCCTTCCCTAATGAGATCACCTTGTGGTACCCAGCTAGGAGAGCTCTCTGACCAAAGGAGTTAGTTTAGGCACTACTAAACCCATAGCATACTTTGCTGTGTTGTTGGTGGGACTCCAATGCACAAGGGTCTTTTGGCCAGCACAGAACCTAAACCACAACATAGTCTGGAATCTGGGGATAGGAAGTTAGGTAAAAAGCCTAAGGCTCCCACGATATGTTGGCAAACGAATTGCTGGAATACAAACATTGCATAAAGCTTAATTTGCCCATCCCCAAGTAAGCTACGCCAAATGCCTTGATGAAATGAGGATGAAATCAAGGAATCAAGATGTTGAAATTATCTCTCTGGCTTTATTGCAACATTTCCCATGTGATTGTATTCTTCTCTGTTTTCTTATTATCACTCTTTTAGTGCTCTCATATTATCTAACTAATTAGGAAGTATTTTTCCTTCATTATAAAACCAGCACTCACATGCCCAATAGCTTTTTCATTGCAATAGGTAAAAAAAAAAAGGACAGTTAGAAAAAATGCAAGAAATAATATCACCTTTTTTTTTCTCTGATGAGCAGCAGACTGTTTAAATGACAGGGATGGTATTCTCAAAATTAGGAAATATAAGTTATAAGCAGCAGAGAAAAGGATGTGTGCATACTAGAGTAGGTATGTAAACTGAAAATTTTAATCCTGAAAGCTGAATCTAACAACAGAAATCAAAAAATATTATACTTTAAAAGTTTTTTGCCATAATCAGATTATGGGATTGTCTGTAAGATTTCAAAACCTTTTAAAAGCACTTCTGCAAATGAAATTCCAGAGAATGTTGGTAGGGTGGATTTTACAGGCAGCTATTTTGTTTTAGCACATAATTATATGTAATTTCTCTAAATATTTTGTTAATTGTTTATATTTTTAACATATTGCAGTTTGTGCATTCCTTTTCAGTGTTTTCCCATTCATCCTTTAAATAGCACCAAAAAAGTCATGTCTGGGTTCCTCTCGTAGATAAACTCCTTTTACACATGATAACTTAATTCCCTTGGCTTAAAACACTTCAACTTACAAACCATGTACATTCTTCAGGGAACACATACACACCCACGTGCAGACTATATCAGATGCAATTACTTTAAAATAACCCTGTAATTTTTCCTGTACAATGACAGATTTTTATTTTTTTTAAAAAAACAACAAAACCAAACAAAACTGTTCCCAGGAAATATTTTGATAAGAGCTTTAAGTTGATTATTTTTTATATCCGGTGTCCTGTTTGTCTGATAAGCCCCCAGTCTCCATCCTTTCACATTGTTTTATCTTTCTGTGCTGAACCCATCTACTCAATGTCATCTTACAGTTGCCGGCATGGCGGTGGCAGCGGAGGGGGAGCAGAGAAGAAACATGAGGGTGGCACAGTCCAGCACCAAGTCAGAGATTAGGGGTCAGTCTGCCCACATAGATAACTGCTACACTCTCAGGAATTAAATTTGTTAATCTTTGGAATGCTGTTCATCTTTCATTAATCATATAAGCTATAACAGAGCCTTTGATCTAAATGCAATGTAGCCAGAAATCTGATGCTTCTTTTGGCTCTGCTCTATGAATTTGAGTCGTCAAGAGGAATGCCCTTCCCCCTTCTCTTAAACCTCTCTGCTAACAGTATCCTACTCTATTTGCAAAGAACTCACTTGATTTCGTGGCTAAGTCACTGTGCTGGTGTTTCAGCAGCCTGGATTTGGTGGACAGCCCTTGGCAATTACTGTCTGCCACTATCAGCACCAAGGTGATTCTGTTGATTGACAGTAGTCTATTCACTGCTGATCTCTGCTGGACAGTATCTGAAGTGCTCTGTTTGATAGAGTCACCTCCATCAACTTGGCTCTGACAAAAGCATGCTATTCCCAAAAGAGGATCGAGTCCTGTGCTGGGTTACATCAATTCCAAAATGCACGGCTTCCTTAGTGCACAGTTGGAATTGTTTGCTGGTCTGTATTTTGTAAATATATGATATGAAAGCACTGTGAAATTAAATCACAGGATCTCAAACACCACTGGCACTCTACAATACAGTCATTATACTGTTATGAATTGATGTGGGTTATTGACACAATCAAAATGCAGTTAAATTGGATAGCTAGTAAAAGAAAAAAAAGGGAAAAAAAGCAACCAAATTCATTCTATGTTCACCTATGCCACAAAATCCCTGCAGATGCTATCTTGGTACAGCTTCACTGCCTTCTGAACAACTCAAAACTTCTTCCAAGGAATCACACACCCTGCTCCACAAAAAGTGGTCACAGCACCAAGCCTGACAGAGTTCAAGAAGCATTTGGACAGAGCTCTCAGGTACATGGTGTGACTCTGGGGGCTGTCCTGTGCTGGGCCAGGACTCGGACTTGATGATCCTTGTGGGTTCCCTCCAACAGAGGGTATTCTACCATTCTGTAATTCTGTGATTCCAGCCCTATCTCTGATTCTACTTTTCTGAAATGTGCAGTTCATGATGCATAGGGCAGGATGAGAGGGTCAAGAAGGTGAAGTGATAGGAGAGGGAGAGAAGGTAGCATAGAAATTGGAGGAAGAGGAAAAGTAGTAAAGAGATGTGTGACGACACCAAATGAATGGAGCCTTTCAACAGAGATGCTGAGATGGAAAATTGTCTGAGACTGACTCAACTCATCAACTTCTGACACCCATAGGATGCGCCATTCCTGCCTGTTCACTGTCTGCCATATTCATGAACCTTCAGCCTTGTCCCCTGTTCCAGAGGCAGACTCCCCAGAGTGAGAAAGGGTTCTCTACATGAATACACCTTTAGCACAAATTTATTGAGTAAATTATCACCACCTCCCTCTGAAGTAAAGATGAACCATGAGATGCGACTTGCACCTGGCTAACTGAAAAACCAGAGACACTGTAATTTGCCCAGACTCACAGAATTAGCAAAGAATTAAATCCTCTGTATTACAAACTGTCCCACTTAACTGTGAGTTATTCTTATCAAAGGTTTTTGCTCCTATCTTTTCTGTATAAATAGAAGTGCTGTTCCTCTAGGAAGGCTGAATCTTGATATTTAATTCCATATTTTGAACTATCTTCGTTAAAGAATCACTTCTTTGATCATATTCAGCACCTATAATAAACAGAGGCTCTTGATAGAACACTGGTTCACAGAAAATATATATATGTGCAGTCTCTTACATTTTCAAGTAATACAATCAATATTAATTGTTGTACTGTAAAGTAGGATTTATTCTTCACTGTGAATGGAATGGAATGGAATACGAGTTTCACTAAATCTTCTCTATTTCAGTAGAATACAACAAAAGCCAAATTAAACTACAGCTTTGAGAATTTCTGCAGATGGTATAAAAGGAATAAGTAAGAACTCAGAAAATAAAAGTCTGCTTCAAAGGTGTCAAAACATAATTCAGCATCTTTAGAGTGCCCTTGTAGAATGACAGATAAAGAGAAAATATAATCAATTGATTCATGAGACAGAATTGGGATCTTCAGGTTTACACTTGGCTCTGACACTGTTTCTCTGAGTGACTCCTGGTGAAACCAGTTAGTTTCCCCACGACCCAGTTTCTCAGCCATAAAACAAGAAGCAGTTGTGTGCCTACAACCCAGCAGTTGTGAAGTTCATTTCTACAAAATGCTTGGATAAACACAGAGGCATAAGAGTCCTTTAAGGCTGGCAGTGAGCTTTTTGCAGTTTGCCTGAATCAAGGAGAGACAAGATGATGTGAAGAACAGAGGTGTTGAAAATCCTTTTTGAGGGCTGATTCCATTCTGCTTTGTATGTTTATAGTGCCTTCAAATTTGGAAGAATCTAAGGGATAGGTTGATTTTTTTTTTTTTAATGTCTGAAGTATATTCATTAGTTGAGAAAAAATCTTTCCAAATGTTCACATGTACTGACTTAGTGTTTCTTTCACTGAATCAGCAGCCTAAACTCATGTGATTGGAATACACTTATTTCTCATCTCAATTTTCTTTGGGATGCTGCCTTACATATTACAGTCTTCCTTATGTAATCATTCACTATGAAATTATTCATCTTTTATGAAGTTAAGGTAAAACCCGAGACGGGAAACTAGGAGTTGCTGTAATAAAGAAATGTGAAAAGGCAAAGAAAGGGAGAGAAGTGAGTAAAAAGAATGGAAGAAAAGCACAGAGAGAAAGATGAAAAATAAAAAAGCTGTGATTTTGGAAGTGAAAATGCTTTTGAAAAATGGGGTAATTGATAAGATACATTTGCTATTCAATTGGATAATGATTTACCTTTTGTCTTTACACAAGGCTTTCATTGGCAACAGGGGATGACTGACTCTCAGTGGCAGCATGGTTAGTGCCAATGTTATGTCACCAGGGTTCACTTACCCCAGCCCAGAAATATTATTCACTCTTTCCCAAAAAACAGTTTAAAATTGCTGACAAATGATAATAAGTTCTATGAACCAATGAAATTTATGAAATCCCACCAGTTTCCTCTTTAGAAGGGTGAGGTCCTGAATAAAATAATAAAAACTACGGCTGGGAAAAAAAATCTCATAGATTGATGGGATCATAGAATGGTTTGGGTTGGAAGGGATTTAAAGATCATCTCTTTTCAGTCTTCAACCCTGCCACAGGCAGAAACATCTTCCATTAGACCAGATTGCTCAAAACCCCATCCTTGAAATCTCAAATGGGAACATTTTGGAGTTATAAAAAGCATCAGTTTAGCTTGAGATCTCTATCATCCACAAATCAGAGCAATGCATCTGAATATATTAATCTATTCCTTCTATTTACAATATCTTATTGATCTCTCTTCTGTATTTACATATGCAAGAGAAAAAAATCTAACCATTTTAATTTTGGAGTATAGTAGGCATGTTTTTATTATAATTTTTGTTTTGAATCAAAAGTCTTTTTTTCATTCTTAGTTTTCCAGTTGCCCTCTTTGCATACCACCTAGGCAGCTCTCATGTAATTTTCAATTTCAGAAAGGGAAGAGATAGTAGTCTCTTCATGGAAATGACAGACAGCAAAGCTTAAGTCTCTTCCTGCAGCAGCCTCCTTGTTAGACAGTGGGAAATTCACTCAATCTCTCTCCGGGTACATTATAACATGTTAGACGATCAGAGGTGAAGCCTAGGCAATTCCATCCAGAAAAGATTCAGGTGCCTAATACCTTACACTGAATTTTAGTGCTGACATCCCTTTGAGCCATTCAGGAATCAAATCAAATGACAAGCTGTTGACACTGCACAGAGCAGAGTGGCACAGAGACACCTGACATGGAAAACTGCATGGAATCTGAGTTTTCTTGGGCTGTTTCAACACTGTGGCCCAACCGCAGAAATAAGTTTATTTCATATTAATGCAGCTAGGAATGCATCCATGTGACTCATAGAGAACAGAAACTGGAATGAGGACTACTCACGCCCACAAGGTTCTCATGTCCCTGAGTCACATGCTTTACCTCTGGCCATCTGAAACTTCGTCATATAGAATCCTGGGGAGCCATAGAATCATAGAATTCCTGAGCTGGAAGGGACCCACAAGGATCATTGATTTCAACTCCCGTCCCTGCACAGGACAGCCCCAAAAATCACACCATGTGGTTTCTTGCTGCCTGCTGATGTACCTTCAGCAGGGAGATGTAGCACAGCTTAGTCTGGATTCAGGGCACCCTACAGATCTGTGAACTGTGTTTTCAACACGGGAAGTCATTTAACCCAAGTTTCCCACTTGCTGAGCCAGGCTGAAGTTGGACATCACCCTTGCTTATCCACTTGTGCACAGCCAAAGAAATAACTGAGGTGTTAAAGTGCTGGAGACAGTTTTGGCACCAAATTTCAGTCTCATATTGGACAAGGCCAGCAGTGATATGTCCAAGAGGCAGGAGTTGAAATCGAACAGCAGACTTTCTTTTTGGCTCATGCAGGCCTCTTCTGGCCCAAAGCTGTGAATTTTATTGTTATGAACTGAATTATGCCTGGCATCTATCAAGATTCTTTTTTTCCTGCAAGACTTTTAAGATAGATAGAATCTTTGAAAAGCCAATAGCCAGAAAATAGCACATTTAGTAATTTGTAATTCTTCTTTAAAAACATATATTATTAGTGGTACTTAGTTTTATTATGCTGTTTATTTTTTTACGTCAGTCCAAGTAGTCACTGAGCAAAAGTACTGAAGGAAGCATAAAACCAGAGGAATTCTGCTGGAAAACAAGAGTGTATTCAATGGGGGGGAAATAGAGACAAAAGTTGGTCCTTCCATATGTTGGATACAATCCAGAATTATTGTTGGAAGGAGAATGGGTCACTTCCTTTAAGCTTAATGACACTGGAGCTAGAGAAGGGCCTGACCAAACATGGTGATGTGGCAAGCTGTGTTGTTGGAGACTGAGTGAACAAAAAGTCAAAGCAAAGCTCTGGGAGGCCATCTTAGAAAAATCCAGAGATTAAGAAAATTATTATCAGGAAAGAAGTACTGTCATAACATTACTCTCGAAAGCTGGATCAGAAAGGGAGATGGGAGATGTGTTCCTCTTATATCAAATGCATTTAAAGGGATTATCATTGTGAGCTGTGGCTGAATTCAGTCTTGTCCTCAAACACAAATGTGCAGACTTGTGGAAGCTAAACTGAAATTGCAGCAGGCTTGTTATTAACTTAAATGAGTAAAAAGTTTTCATGATACTGCCCTTAAAAGAGCATGGAATATAAAGAAACACAAGGTGAAGATTTGCTCTGAGCTGGATTGGAGTGGGCAGCACTAATCTGTGTTTAAGTGCTGAGTTAGGGGCATTCACTGATCAGCTCTATTGCATGACTCTCAGGAGGATGAATCTGATCTCAGCTGGTTAACAGCCACGTTAAAATTGGAGTTTGGGCCACTGTAAAATGCTCTTCATTGCTTACCTCTAGCAAGACAAACAATGCTTCCTTTTCTGGATTTGCAAGTGATTTTAGATGACAAGAAGTGTCTGAGGCTGACAGAACCGAGACTTTTTTGCATCAAGATTCATCTGGCAGAAGGTGAAAGCAGGCTGGAAAGGAAGTGTAAAGAAAATAGGGATTATTTTGATGCACTATTTGCAAAATTAGTATACAGAATACTGCTTCTTATGACACAAAGCAATGGCCTTTACGGAGTATTTTTTTGGAGTGTGGTCCTATTTTACCCCATTTGTCCTCGCATGTTAACATGAATATACTATGTGATATACCAGACTTCTTACATGGATTTTATGATAAATGAAAGTATTTCTCTCTCCAGCCTCTTCTGAGAATATTTTAATATAAGTTAAATACTCCTAGGAAGAAGTATACCTTTAATTAAGTCAGGACCTGGCCATGAGCTTGAAAATTGAATTATTTTAAAATATTGACATGCAACAGATATAATTGAAGTGTTAATATATTTACATGGGGTTGTGGGTTCTCGTGTTATTACATTTTTCAGTAAGCACTCCTTATACTAGGAACCACATTTACAAAACAATTCTTTATTTTGATTTCTCAAACCAAAATAATTAATAAATGTCACCAGATTTTATCAGGGCCAAAGAGGAAAATCACCCTCTTTGGGTATCCACGTCTGATCTGTGAATGTTGAGCCATCCAAGTTCATCAGTGTTTTGAAAATATAACCTTGTGTAATGCAAGTCATAGTTTTAAATTCCCACTTTTTATCACTCACTAAATTGCATCCTTTGTAGGAGAGACAGAATGTAGCAAGGCTAAAGCTAAACTCTTCCACACTCTTCAAACATTGTGAGATAGAATTAAACTGAAATCAGTAGTTGGTTCATTGAACCACATGAAGACATTCAGCCTGGGGGGATTTTTTTCTTCCCTGACTGTAGCCACATGAAATTTAAGTATCTTATCTAGTCAGAGGAGATAGAGAGAGAAATGTAACTCCACACAGGACGGTATCTCAGGCTGGACAGAGCTGGTTGTCTGTATGTAGCTATCTCTCTCCATTCGCCAGTTAGGATTAGATTTTTTCTCTGATAAATATTTCTAAAGACTTTGGATCTGTTGACTTGAGATGCTGCTGGGAGAATAACATAAACTACCAGGCATAAGATTTGCCTCCCCTAATTTAGATATCTGCAGTGTAGGTAACAGTATGTAAGCTGGCTGACTGGATCCCTCCAGAGTGAGTCGAGGAAATCAAGACCAGATTAATCTAACGCATTTCAAAAGTTTGTTTTAAGATTAAGTGATTCTGTTTCTGGAGATGCGTTTCCTCCATGGGAAGTCAGAGAAGTACAAAAGAAGCTCATGTTGGCTAACTCAGATGAAGAAATCTGCACATTGTGGAAGTTTGTGTTTAGGCAAATGATCCTCCTCTGTAGCGATATCTATATTCTTTAGATAACAGACTACAATAACCTGCCTCCTTTTAAATGCAGAATTTAAATGACTTGTAAACTATTTTGGTAGTTCAATAAAGCTGTTATCCCTTGTGTAAATGTATTATCACAAAATTTTGAATTCATGCTATTTGTTCAACAGATTGTAACATATCCTTGTACTTTTAGCCTGTGTCTATGCTGAAGTACACATAAGTATGCAATGCCCAACATACAAACCTATATGTGATTTAACATACAAAAAATGTGAATTCTGCATGCCACTAGTTTGTAAAATGCAATTTAATCAGGGCATTATTTAACAATGAGAAGTACTTTGAACACCTTTAGCCAGGGTCTTGGAGACATTTCTTCATTTCTTTCATGATGATCTGAATGAAGAGAGAGTCATGGTACTTCTTGTACTTGGCACAATGTACAGAACAGGGAAACATTAGATGGTAGCTCAATTCAGAATTGTAATTTTCCTGCTACTGTTCCAAGCTCCAGAGGCTAATCAAATGTCTCGAACATTTATATAAAATCATGTTTAGTTGTTCTGCCTGACAGTGGCCATGTAAACCAAGGCACTTGCTTTTGCCAGCATAACAACAATGGAAAGCCACAAGAATGCTGTTTTCAGAGTAGTCTATAGAAAACCACTTTGGGGTGAACTTCTGGCTCCAAAAAACTGATCTAAACATTGTTGAGGTCAATGGGGCCAAGTTTTCACCTCCTTTATCTCTTTCCCTGTCCCTGCAAGTGGAGGAACCTAAATGAATATGTTAATTAATGTTTGCTAAGGGCTTTGGAGAGGCTGTGTACCTCCAAAGGGCTCATTAACAGTGGCAAATATCAGAGATGTGTCCTCAGTCCTCAGCCCCTGGCAGCACAGCTTCTCTCCCTTCTCGTCCATCAGCTCCAGTCTTTCCACCATCACCTGGGTCACCTGAGTGATTCAGCAGTAGTACTTCCATCTAATAAAATTCATTCTCCTGAGGCAGATATTAATCAAAATCCTCCTGCCATCCTTATTTCAAACTTCAAATACATTTTAATCTGGTTTTTCTTCTTAATGCTGTAGTGGGAAGGAGGGATAAGATTAAAGGCAAAGCCCAAATTATGTGGAAAAGCGACACAAGCAAATAAAATTCTGTGGCAGGAGGATAATAATTATGGTAGTAAAATATATTTCTAGATGAACTTCAATTTTAAGTATTAGACCTGGGCATTAATAGCGTCCTCTGCAGCCATGTTCCTGAATCCTGAGAGCAACGCTGTTTGCAGAGAGTGCTCAGGAAGCCCTTAGCTGGAGCAAGTCTAGTGAGAGCTGTACATTGTTCCAGCATTTCCCACAGCACCCCCATCTCTTCTGATACCACAAAGGGTCTCATCGGGTATTTGAGTGAAAAGTGCTGGGACAGAGGTGACAGAGTAAAAGGGAAAGGAGTGAAAGAGCTTGCCAAGCTCAAGGGAGTATATAAATATATTATAAAGCTCTGGAACACTCAATAATTAATCCTGAGCAAGTCTTACTTTATATATTTTCTTTTTTTTTTTTTTTCCTGTGGAAAGAACAATAAAACGAAGGCTTTGGAATTCCCTCCCCCCCAGTAAACTCAGTCACTATAACAAAAAAAGAGTTTGTTTTAAACCTTGACATACATAAATTTATCTGTTATGTATTCATATATCATAGAATGACAGAAAGGTTTGGGTTGGAGTGGGCCCCACAGACTCTTTATTTCCAACCCCCATGCCACGGGCAGGGACACTTTCCACTAGAGCAGCTTGCTCAAAGCCCCATCCAAGCTGGCCTTGAACACCTCCAGGGATGGAGCTGCCACAGCTTTCCGGGGAGCCTTTTACAGTGCCTCACCACCCTCACAGGGAAGAATTCTTCTGAATATCCAACCTGAACCTACACTCTTTCTGTTTAAAGCCATTCCCCCTTATCCTATTACTCCATGCCTTTGTCAAAAGTCCCTCTCCTGCTCTCTTGTATATCTCCTGCTACTCGTTTGAACATTTTCTCAACCCATAATAAGAGACCAACTTGCCTCCTACTTTTTGTTTTCCCTCACATTGTGCTGTGCAGGTTTTAATCAGAATTTCTGGAGCAATCCCAAACACCACTTGTCCTTGTTTCCCCATGCAGTTCAACCTCCTGCAGTGGCTCTTGCTTTTAGCCACACATGCAGCAGGTGATGTCTGTATCAGCCTTTTTTGCTGCTGAACCGCCTGGGTTGTCTTATTTTCTGTTCTCTGTTGTTGAGCTTTGTCCTCTTCATCTAACTACAAGGTGATAAGGCTGCAGGATGTGTCTTAATGCAGCAGCTGCCAAGGCAGATCCAGACAAGCCAATGTGGTTATGTGACACTGGGAAGTTTGTCAGACGTGATGCAGCCGCAAGATAGTGGCATTCAGTGTCCCTGGGCTGGCACTGGCTCCTCTTCTGTGAGTCCATGCAGGCTATCAGGAAATGCAGGCTTGGGACTTTAGTTTGTTTCGTAGAGATTTGCGTCATGCTGAAATATAGCAACGTCTTCCTAGGAACCGCCTCTGAATTTTCCTTCTATGTTGTTTCTCAGTAGTGTGCTTGCACGCATTTGTATCTGCAGAAAAAGTTGCCGATATTTTAATCAAAAATACAGATAAAGGAGCAGTTCTGTGAAATGTCAGCACTCCCTCCTGAAAATAAGCTCCTCTTAACATCACTCATGTTTATAATTTCCTTTACACTAGGAAAATGCCCTGAATTGGGTCCCTCTTATGTTCAGCAATGAGAATAAAACACAACCCTTGACCTGAAAAACAGAAGATTTTTGCAGGCTGAATAACTAAAAGGCAAAAGAGGCAGAAATGAGCAGGAAAAGGAATGTTTTCAAATGTCATGTTAGATTTACAACGCTGGTACGTCTCATTCTTGCTCAGTCTTTGTTGAATCTGCCTTTCTTTTGTTTGTCCAGGGGTATATTCTATTGTGTGCACTTGGCTGATCCAGGTTTGGAGGGAAGAGTGAAATCCATGGAGTTATTTTAAGACACAAATTCATGATGGTTAATGGAAAAGGAGGACTGGGCTTCAGTTATTACTCAATTTTGTTCTCGAGATGACCCTGCTGTATGGCTGTGTCAGTGTCACATTTGCTAAATAAAAGGCTCTACATCTGAAGTGGTTTAAATACAATAATGCCCAAAGAAAATTTTATGAAGACCAAAACAAAACAAAAAAACACAAACCAGAATAAAATTGCGCAGATAAAATTGAGTAAGAATAAATAAAATTAAATAAATATAAAATAAGATAAAATCAATACAGAACAGCCTATTATTGCTACCCAACACTCAGAGCAGGAGTTACCATTCTTCTCTTCCATCTCAAATTAGCCTGTATCAATATAAACATAATGATATTCAGTATTCCATTAGAAATACTAAAACAAAGACCTTTTTATTTTACTCATACAGCAAGAATTTATACATAAAGATTGTTAATAACTGAAGATGTTTTTTCCTTTTAGTGATATTAGCACTGAATATAATCATTAACTTCATGCTCAGGAATGGAAAAATAAGTTGAGGATAAGCTGATGCATTGGTTCATTCAGAACTAAGCATATCATAATGGTATTTTTTATTACCTGAAATGTTACCTTAGCTGATTTTTCTGGAAGATCCTATAGGATAATGCTCCTGGGTTTTACTGGTTTTGCACTATTTCACTCACCTTCCCAACTATAAAACATCTCTAATGACTCTTAGAGGCTTTTTGTAAAGTGTTTGGGCATTTAGTGATGAAAAGCACTAATAAACAAAGGGGTAATAGGAACAGAACACAGGGCTTAAATTCAAAGAATTTCCGAGAAAAAAGAATGAAAAACATTGCCATTGATTGCTTTACAACTAGTCCTTCGGGAAATATATGCAGCGTGAAAAAATTTAAATCGCTGAGTTGAAAATTCCACCTTATTAAATATGATTATGTCCGATTCAGAGTAGGAGTATTTTGGGGTTTTTTGAGTTGGGTTTTTTTCTCACATTGATAGCATGGTCAGCCCTGTAAAATGTGCAGCATTGGTCAAAAATTCTTCTCTACACCATGTAATGATGTAATTAATGTTGCAAGTAGTATCTTGACTCCACCAATTATTCAGGACAGAAAAATAAGGAACTGTTGAAAATAAGGAGAGCCGGAGTCATGTGTAATGCTTGCTTTCACTAAGCTTTTCAGGGATTAGGAATTGTCATTATAGTTGTGTCTTATTCTGAGTACATTGACTGTGCTGAATAAACAATAAAATAATTAAGAAGACCAAGCACCTAAAACATGAACGAGAGCAAAAATAATGATGAAAGAAAAGGAGAGATTTTTCTGTTATTTAGTTACATTTATTGCCTCTTGGGATTTTTGATCTTTTAGGGGTTTCACATATGCAAAGTGAAGTGGAAATCTTTGATGTAGGACACCAAAGAATGATTTTCCTAGTCCTCTGTATTCAGCTGAGTGAATGAGCTAAATCAATGTGTGAATGTTTGTCAAATTACATTTGCACCTAAAGAGAGAGAAAGTTCATCATGTTTGAGAGAGAGAAGAATATAGACTCCAAAACATGATGGAAAAAGGAAGAATTATGTTCTACTCTGCTTCATACCCAGGCTTTATCACTGCACGATCCGAGTGCTTTCCAGTAGAGCATTAAGCACTATGACTAACAACTGTCACATCAAGAACTGTTCTCCCTGTCACTTTTTCCATCACCACTCCCCTTGAAAAATGGGAGCACTTGATGTGCAGGAGACAGTTTAATTTTGGTGGGTTTGGGGAGAGGGTGTTGTGTGTCTTTTTTTTCCTTTCTCTCTCTCTCTTTCTTTCTTTCTTTCTCTCTATTTCTCTCCTTCTCTCTTTCTCTCTCTCTTTCTCTCTGTCTTTCTTTCTCTCTTTCTCTCTTTCTCTTTCTTTTCTTTCCTTCCTTCCTTCCTTCCTTCCTTCCTTCCTTCCTTCCTTCCTTCCTTCCCAGACAGCTCTCTGTTTAAGATGGAAGCAGACTGTAAGGTCTGCAGTAGTCCTGCAGAAGTTTGTTAAATTCTCATACACTCATCAGATCCTAAAGGTAAAAGGTTTCTCTGTGGATTTTGAGGGAAAATGACAGATTTTGAGCGTGATCCAGAAATCTATGGGGCAGTGCTAATTACAGATTTCATCACAGAAGTGTTGCAATCCTGAGAATCCTATTGGGAAGGCTGTGCATGGAATCTGGGGAGACTCCAAGGATGGGTCCAAACTTTGAGGTTCATACTCAGTCCTAAAGTCCCATACCAGTGAGGAGAGTTTTGCTGCAGAAGGAACAGACTGAGGGTTTCACAATTAGGCATTCCTAAAGATAACACTGATAAAATTCAAAGGTTTGTAGATGTTGATTCTGTTATACTCTGTCCTCCACAGATGACAGTGCTGATGTTGATTTGAACTGCATTGGCATTCATGAATTTGTTTCTCATTTTAACGCTCAGACAACTGGGAGCAGGACCAGGACATCTGGGTTTTAGATTTTCCCAGAAATGTGGTTGCTGGGACTTGTTGGTTTTTAAATGAGAATGAAATATATTGTCAGACTGTAAAAGACATAATTATAAATTCCAGTGATTTTTAACCTCCTTTTATTTCAGAATTAATAACATCTTGAGTTGGAGATATTCCCCTCTAAGAGATATCACCTGTTTGCATTTCACTTGATTTCCCTCAGTCTCCTTTTGCAGAGCTGTTAAAATTTTTCTACAGATCCCATTGTGGTTTGTGGATTGGTTTTGAAAATCAGTTAACTGTCTAGAATAAGGTTTGTTCAAAGATTTCACATACGAGGGATTCACTGAATCTATTGAAATGTTTGCTTTTTTTTTTTTTTAATTTGTATCTCCAAAATGATGACTTCATGTGAAGACCTGAGCTTTCAGATATGTATACAAGGAAATTTGAAAATATGACCCTAGTGCAGCCTTTTAATACCTTGTTGATATTTTCAAGAGAGTAATTAGTGATTCTGGAATATTCAGAGTTTTAGAATATTACAAATACTGCAGGCATCCCAGTTATATGGAGGAAGATGCAGACTCCTCTCTCCTGTTCCAAGACTGTCAGGAGGGTTTGTGAATGAGAAAGGCAGAAAGAGCAGGTGATTGTATTGGCACAGAGAAAGAGGCACATGTTGGAGGCAGCCAGGACCCCAGGGTATATCCTCTGGTCCTCCAACTCCTTCCAGGCTGTGTGACTTAACTCAGTATTGCTGATAGCAGGTTTAAAATGTGTTACAGTGAGGAACGGAAAATTAATTGACATACTGAATGATGAAAACTCAAAGTGAACTGGTGGAGAGAAGAGGGCTATATAGTGAGCTGGCAGTGAGTAGGCTAGAGAAGCACATAATTATTTCTCATTGGACATTTTGGTTGGAGGGGGAAAGGTGGCTACACCAGCTGGCAGCTTTTTGTGATTTAGTCCCAGCTGGTTCTTCTAGTGAGGCTCCCAAAGAGACTAGAAAGCTGGCCCTGCTCACTTGAAACTGTTGTGAGTTGGCTGATATGCTCAAAGCCAAAAGAAGCTGTTCAAAAAGCAAAATTTTGGAGGCTAACATAGGAAATTTTAATAACTTCCAGGCTAAATCTCATGGCTTTGGCAGCTCAGCTTGTCAGTTCTGGAGTTCTTGAGATTTGTATTCTTCCTGCCCTGGAAAAGCTTAAATACATACTCACTGCTGTGCACTGAATAAAGCCCTACAAATATTATACCATGTATAGGCTTAATAAAGTCTGTGAGTCTTTATAGAAATTCTGTCTTACACTACAACATCTTTGACAGAGGTGCCAAAAGTTCAAATGAGATAATTTATTTATATGTTTATATTGACAGAAAACTGAAGGGGGGGGGAAGCATTTTAAATCATATTTTTCCACTATTTCTGTTGTTACACTGTCCCAGTCCGTGGCAAGAGTGTTGATCCTAGATGATTTTTAAGACCCTTTCCAATCCAAGCCACCCTAAGATTTTATGATTCTGTGATTATTTTTTATGTAGAATTTTTCTATCCATGGTTGTGTCCAGTTCTTGTGATATCAACGTGGTGGAATCAGGACTCATTCTCCTTTGAAAAAGTAGTAATCATGTTTCATTGCCTGTGCAGTTACTACTCAACTAGCACCTTTCCAGTTTGTCTCCTGTCACTTCTACTTCACTTTTCGTTCCCCTTAGCTCTGTCCAAGCTCCTGCAAATAAAACCATCACCATTTCTGCCTGGTACTGGCTATCCTCTTTCTTCTCCCTCCTTTATTCACCTTTATAATCATCGGCAGGATCCAGTTGCTTTGCACTGATTTGAAGCACATTGTTTGTGAGCCCTCATAACCCTCCCTGGCAGCATCTCACTTCAGCTCAGGTTGTTTCATGTGTGCTGTCTCTTGCATCTTGTTTCACTCATCTCAGAGCAAGCTCCAAGCATTGCATCTCCCTCTCCTCTTTAATTTTGCTGCTCCTCAGAAGCAGTCACCCTCCCTCTTAGCAATCCTCCTAAGATACAGTTGATGTGGTGATAATTCACCAGTTCAAAAGGTGAATATATTATAATAGATATCTATTATATTGCATTATTGATAAGAAGAAATAAAAAACAGAGTTTGTAATTATATATTTATATATTATACATATTATAAATTGAAGATTAAAAAATACTAAGAATAGCAGCATAATTAAATCAAACCTGTGACCTCTCATTTCTCTTACTCTATCCTCTCCCATTTCTCCAAGAACCACTGAGCTCTGTTCCTACATGGCAAGGCAGAACTCTGTGTAAGAGCAATACCAGTGGGCATGGGGGAGATGCTGCAGGAGGACAATCAAAAACACAGTGTAAAGCCCTAAGATCTGGAATTTTAAAACTGATCCATAAGGACACTCCTTTTTACATCCTGGGAAAATTCTGAGGGTGCCTTCTCACTCAAAGAGTCCAAATTCCTGTTGAATAAGAGTCATTGCTTGTCCATCTGTTTGCTTTTTTTTTAATTAGTAAGACTGACAAGAAGCTGCCTGCCACATTTTTTGTTGAATTCATTCTATTTATCATGGGTTGGCTGCAAAGCAGCTCCCTGCTTCAGTCAGATGGAGAGACCTGGCAGATGGGACATCTTTCAAGTCGTTTTTACATGTGTCTGTGAGTATATGTGGCCAGAATAACCCTCACTGTGTCACTTTTATTTAAACACTTTTTTTTTCCACCTTTGACTGTAATATATTGAAAATAATACAACTTAAAAATATTCTGCAAATACAAATGCATTTTCATAGCCTTGATGCCTTTTAAATGTGTCATCGAAGTTTATTTTGCTAGCAATAAAACCATAAAATGTGATAATTTATGGAAGCAGCAGTGTCAGTGTATGAAATTAAAGGAATACGTGGTGAATGGTATCAACAAGAGAACCGAGTCGTAGCAAACATCCCAATTTTTATTATTTGGAACCTGTAAGGCTCTGCCCTAAGGCTCTGACACACCAGCTGTAGCTACTCAGTAATGCTGAGAATGGCCAGTCTGCCCAGAGGCTTTCCTTTCAGATTCCTCTCTACTGGTAGATTTTTTTCCTTTGTGCAAGATGTTTTTTGCAGTGAAGTTTCCCACTTGACTCTACCAAGTTTTGTGTCCTTGGTGAGGAACACAGGGTGGTTTATGATTGTGATCCTTCCCCATCCTCCTTTAGTGACTGTCTGGATTTCTTTAAATTACACACAGTCCTTCTAGGCAGCTGGCAGAAGGATCCTTTGCATACCTACAAAATACATGAATGGTGTAGACATGTGCACATCTACTCACAGGGCCACAGCAGGCCTGTACATACATGTTCAATAAAAAGGAATAAACATAGTAATTACTTGTAAAATATATATAGCAGGTATTGAAGCAGAACACCTTTTCCATTCGGTGCCAGCTGTGAAAGAATGCAAGCCCCATTTGGTTTATTTGACTGAGCAGAAAGCTGATAGGTCATCTTTTTTTTCTGAACTGCAGATGTAGGTAAAAGTCACAGAGATAAAGATTGTATCACCTTGAGTTGCTGGGAGGAATCTGGTTACAGCTGACCTGGAAATATCAGGGTGATTTGTCCACTGGAAAGTCAAAATCTTTTGTGCTCTTTTCACCTTGTAAAATAATACAATATTTCATTTCAATGTGGTGGCTTATGGCTGAAAGAAAAAAAAAGCATTAGCATATCTCTTTATTCTCAAAAGTATTTCCAATGGATCTACTCAAAGCTTCTTCACAGTATCTGAAACTCCGATAGCAGCTTCTATATACAAAATGTCAGCCCTTTTTTTGCTACACAGTTCTTAAAAGATATTCATCACTGTCAAATCTGGTTTAAACAAATCAAAACAAGGAAACATAAATCTAATCAAATGAATTAATGAGGATAAACTAAAGTGGATAAGGACATTTTGAATAATATATGTATTATGCCTTATCAAAATAATTTATTCATACTTGGAGAGTTGTATAAGTTTTTGTCTGAACCTTTTCCTTCTATCCAACAGGAAAAAAGGTTCATACATTACTACTTGTAAAACTTGGTTTTGTCACAATGCATGAATGGAGCAACCAATTATTTTAACATTACAAATAATCAGATATAGGTTAAAAAAATAAATTGTATATGTGTTCACACGTATATATACATGCTTGTACATACACATATACATACATTAGATAAATATTTTGGGTTTTGTCTTCCAAAAAAATAGTGGGAAAAAAAAAAAGGTTTTACTTGAAATGTTTCTGATAATATTGAAAACTCTATAACTTCAAACATCCAAAATTGTTGAGAGTAGCTATGTTCATTGGAGAAAATTTTAGCCACTTTTAAATTAAGTGAAGGAGTTTGCATCACCCGTCTGTGGGAAGTCTGCAGTGGGGGCAGAAGGAGCTGGGAGGAGACTCAGCTGGGGCAGCTGACTCCAGCTAGCTAAAGAGATGTGATAATAGGCTTCCCAGGGAAGTGATGGAGCCATCATCCCTGGAGAGACGTAAAAGACATGTAGATGTGGCACTTGGGGACAAGGGTGGTGGGCTTGGCAGTGCTGGTTAACCATTGGACTCAATGATCTGAACAGTCTTTCCAACCTAAACAATTATATGATTCTAAAACTGGATTTGTTTGGAGTATCTCAGCCTGTAAGAATGATGGTATTATAAAACTGATATAACCTTTGTGCTTTCAAAAGTTCATTCTGTAAATGTAGCTTGAGATTCACTTTCTTCAAGACTACAAAAACAAGCTGAATGTAGCACATAATTAACATATTTCTAATCACCACTTTTTAGAGACTAAAGATGAAAATTGTATTATTTGAAAATGTGTTATCTGCTATAGTTAAACAATACATTTTCAAGATTTATTAATCTTCGTCAATGTTAAATGGATGATGATTAAAAAAAGTCAGCATCAACACATCAGGCAGTTTTCTGAATAGATGTGTTTTCCCAGTGTGGGCTGAATCATTAAGTATAAACCGCTCTGTATCCAAGTAGAAGAAAAAGGATGGGAATTGTAATTTTTACAGATGCAAAACAGTCGTGAACGAGAATGAGAATCAGTATGATCCTCTGCTCTCACTCCCCAACAAAGCAGTGTGGAGACATGGGGCAGTCATCCACCATGTGGGGAGTGGGATGGCTGAGCATCTCTTCCCTAAGCCTTTGTGACATGGGAGAACGCCAGCCCAGGCACTGGGACAGGCAACTGCCACTGCACACTGACAGCAAAGGTGGGGCTGGAATGAGGCACAAGTCCCTTGGCTTCTGCCCAATGCAGAAGTCTCTCACCTACTGCAGGAGAGTCAGGGACAGATCAGGGACAGCAATTTTCTTGGATTATTAGCTGGATGTGTCTGGAGGTCTGGGGTCACAGGCTTGGAGAAAATCCACAGTCTAGTGTTGGGGAATGGATGGGCTGCCAGAGCTTCAGCAGCAGGAAGGACACACTCAGAACCTCCCTGCTGCATCCTTCAGCGACATAACTGTCCACAGGGAACCTCACGCTCTGGTAGACCTCTTCAGATTTGTGTTATCCTATAGCACATCAGTAACTTCTGCGTCAATTCCATAACCTCTGCCTGTGTTTTGCTTTTCAAATGGGTGTGCTGTAGCTCAATCTTGAATTAAACAGTTTAACTGATGAAGGGATACCGTGAAATCTAGATACATTCTTTGAGGACCTAATCATGCTAATAGGTTAATCTAAATTTATCTAGTTTCTGCTTCCAAACATAGCCAGGTACAATTTTTTGGTTTTATTTGTTCAAAAGAAGTTCTTTACAACTGCCTGAAAGGCGGTTCAAGTGAGGTGGGGGTCAGTTTGTTGATCCAATTAACAAGCAATAGGACAAGATGAAACATCCTCAATTTGTACCAGGGGAGGTTTAGATTGGATATTAGGGGAAAACTTCTTTACCAAAAGGTTTCTCAAGCACTGGAACAAGTCTACCAAGGGAAGTGGTAAAGTTGCCATCCCTGGAGGTAATTTAAATGATACGTATATGTGGCACTCGGGGACATTTTAGAGGTGGGCTTGGCACTTGGCAGTGATGGGTAAGTGGATGAACTTGGTGATCTTAAAAGTCTTTTGCAATTTAAATATTTCTATGATTCTATGAAAATAAATATCAACTTACAGTCAGAAAGCTCTTTCTTCTCTCAATGAATATAACCTATGACTATGTCAGCTCTGCATTGTCTAGCAGTTAACTAAACAGATTGGGAAACTCTGATTCCCCCTTAAAGGCATATTTCTCTACCCTAGATTATCCTTTTAAGCTAATTCCCAAAATCTTTCTTAATTAATATCATTTTTGGAACTGTAATTGCTGGATACAGTCTGGGAAAAAAATCTCACAAGTTCTATCAACTTAATGACTAAGCATACAAAGATTTTATTTGCACTCCTTGTTATAGCAACTCATAGTTTTTACTTTTTTTTCCAGTTGGTTATCCACAAAGAAGCTTTAGATCTTTGTGGCCATAGCCTCTCCCTGCCTTTTAAGTATTGTTTGTATGTCTGGTTTCTATGTGCAGGACTTTGTGTTAGTCCGAATTAAAACACACTTTTTATTAAGTGAATAGCTCTTAACAAAATACTTACAAGAGTCAGGATACCTGAGACCCTTCCTTTCCCTTAGTCTGCTGATTTTTATCCCTAATGAACCTGAGTGGAAGATGACTTTTAATGGTTTTTAGTAACTGCTTAAATTCATTTCACTATGTTCAAATGAAAGCTAAACTTCATTTCCTCTCCCAAAGATGATGTAATCAGGCTGTGAATTCTACAACTTGGTTTGATGGTAGATAGCCTTGATTATTATTAATGCAAATAGTCTAATATCCCTCTGAGCTACAACCAACCTGCATGAAAAGAAACCTGCACTTGCTATAATGTCAGGAAAGCAAACTGATCTGGCCTCCTCATTGTTAATTTGGAAGAAAAAAAAACAAACAAAAAGCCAACACAAAAAAGACTTGCAGCTTGCCATAAATTTCTCATTTGCACTTTTTGAATGTTGAATTTCTTTTCCTTTTACAAAAGCATAAGTGTGATCTATTAAAACTACACTCAAACTTCCTTTGAAATATATTTATCTTTTGAGGAAGGCTTTTTTTCACAATAAAAATATTATCCAGAGGAAACATAGTTTTATACATTCAACAAATTTACAAGGTGATATGGTTAACATAGATTTTGCTACCACAGGTCTTGCCAAGGGTCGTACATTTTCTCTCTGATTCTGTGATTTCCTCTTTGTTCAGCACACTCCAGATCATTCTTCCTTCTGGTCTCTCCATAGCCCATTTCTCACACTGTTGGGCTGCTGTGGGAGCTCCCATTTTAGGCAATATAAAGCCTGTCACAAGCCATGTGCTCGGTACTTTCCTGCTCTATGGAGTGGCTCTTCATGCTGGCACCTGAGTCTACAGGGATGTCAGGATTTTCTTCTCCTCAGTGCATCCAGTTTCTGCACAGCTAGTATTTTCAGAAGCAAATCCAATCTTTGCTCACTCTGCAGTCAGTCCTTGCCCTCAGGGACAGAGTAATATACTTAGGATGATGCACCAGAGTTTCCAGAAGACCAGGACAGACACTATGGTGTCTTCTCCTACCTATTGTGGGGCAGAAGGTTTTGCCAGCACACATTACATTTTTCTGGGAGTACTTGGATGACTTTTGACTGATGCGGTGATGGATCCAGTAGGACGTGTAGGCAATGCAGAGTGGGGTTAAAGACTTTGCAATTTTAGAGAGTCACACCTAGAGAAGACCACACCAGGCTTGGAGTAAAGAGGATGGTGTGTCACTGGCATAAAGTTGGGAATAAGTCTGTAATTTTTGGCTAACATGAAACAGAGAGAGGTCTAGAGGAGCTCTGCTAACTTGGTGTGGAGTCTGTTACCTTAGCAGACTCTAATTGCTTAATCATTGCTCCTTGCCTGGGGACTGCTTCCATGCAAATCAAACAGATGGACTGCTTTGGAATCCGTCTGGAGACAGCTATCTCTTTTTTTTTCTATAAAATGTTGTTTGAAGACTCTTGCAATTTATTTTTCAGTTCTCGCTTACTACTTTCTCATGCCTCAATGTTTTTCTCTTCCTCATGCAATTCTGCTTCACATCTGGAAAGAGCTGTCTGAATATATCACACACATTTTTCCAGCACCTCCACAAAGAACAAACGGAAGGCCAACTGCTAAAAGGGGGAGGATGCATACAACATGAGCTCAACATATTTCCATATAGTAATTAAGGCTATTAAAATGTTTCTGTATCCAACACCAACATTCCATATCATTTGTAGCAGCTTCAGAGTCAGAAGATAATTTGAGGCTTTACTTACAGATGGCCAGAGACCAGCAGCTTCTCATAGCCGAAAATGCCTTATTGCCATGAACATGGTTTCTCTTGCTCTCAGTGTTTTTCTGAACTGTATAAATAAGGATCAATGCTGAGAAAAGTTGTGTATCTTCAGCAGTCATTGACTCTTTTCGAACCAAGAGCCCTTGGGTCATTGCAGGATCCTGTTACTCACTGATCATTAAACTGATAACAGCTGTCTCTTCGTAGAATTGGTGATTTTTCTTGTAGTGCTGACCCTTCAGTCAAAAACCCCAAAAATAATAACCACCAGAAAACAAACACCAAAAAAAACCCAAAACCCCAACTAGGGGAAAATAAGGATAATTAATCTCAATGGAAAGAAATATTGAACTAGATTTGCTTCTTGTGAGTCCTCATTATTCATAATTTAAATATTTGGATAGAAGTATATAAACAATGGATAATAGGAAGACAAAAGATGAGAAATGTTGGGGCATTTTTTCACTGAACAGGTCAGAATATTAGATACTGTGCATATTACTGTTCAAAAGATATTAAATTCAATTCCACACATAAAAGACAGAATTTCCGTTAATGGACAATAAGACACAAGCCTCTAAAACATGATCTGAAGTATATATATATTTGGGATCTTACAAAAAAGTCTTCCTTCTTTTTTTCCGTGAATCCAGTAGCAGGGTGTAGTCCCTGGTAGGGCCTAGTTACATGGTTTTGCTCTGAAGGTTTGATGGGGAAAGAATTGGGAAAGAGGTCTCTGTTTTTGTAAACTTCTTGTCTTGGACAGACTCAGGTCAGAGGGTTTTGACATGTGAAATAAAGATAAAAAACTGGGATCTTGGACTTCCAGAATCAACTGAAATATTTTCAAAGCTTTATCCAGGTTCATCTCCTAGGACTAGGAAATCTCAGTTTCCAGTCTAGTCAACACCTAATACTTCTTCCATGAGAAAAGTTAGTTAAAACTACAAAAAGCATATTGTCTTATATTGGATTGATTGACCCATTTTCTCTTCATCATTTTCTTGTTATAAATTATGATATTTTAGAAATGCTCACTTATATTTTCTCCCTTCTAATTCAGTCTTATTTCTACTCTGTGCAGTGGCTAAATATTCCTTTTCCTCCTCTTTTTTGCACATTTTGAGCATTTGCCATGGATTAGCATATCTTTGCCCTTCATCAAGGTCCCAATGAAACATCTACAAAACTGCAAAACCTCCCATAAAAGTCACCAAGGGCCAACTTAGTGCCCTAGTCATCACTTTCCCAAGCTATTCAGAGGCTGTTTCCTCACAGATCAGTTCTCCTTCTTGTTTAATTGTTTGAGCTGATGCCTCTGAAGTGCCTCCAGCTCTTTGTGATTATGAGGTGTTTCCACTGAACACCTTTGCAGGTGTTAAATCACCAGCACTAGGCACAAAGAAGAGTTTGTAACCACCTTGCATGGAAACATGGTGGTGATTCTTTTCATGCACTCTGGAATAAAGTCTTAATGGGGTTTTTGGAGGCTTGGGTTTTGTTTGATTTTTTTCCCCCTTTACATATCAATTGTAAATTTATTTTTAATGTACAGGCTAGAAATGAGCAAATGACACAACCACATTTTCAGCAGCTGTAACCTGCCATCTAAGGTGATGATATTTCATTTCAGTGTTAGTTGTTTCCCTTCAAATTGTCACTTGAGCTGCTGGATTAGAACTGCAGGTTGCCCTCAGCTCTCTGGTCATCATTTTGAGAACCTGGCTGAGGCATTTCACAGGGTGAAGATCACCACTTTCTGCCCTATGGTGATGCTTGTATCTGCTTGTCTGGTTTTTCATAGATGTTTGACCCACTCTTTGACCTAGGTGACTAGTACAGATCATGTCTGAAATAAATACTTCATAAATTTTAAGGCCAGAAGGGAATATTATGCTCATCCAACCTGACATCCTACAAGCAAAAGGCCATGGAGCTTGACAAGTAGCTCCCATCTTCCAGTTGAGCTAAAATATGTATTTTAGAAAGTCTTGTATCACAGATTTGCAGTGATAGGAAGTCTGCCTTATCTCCAGATAAGTTATCCCAATGACTAATTGCCCTAACTGTACCCCAAAAAAAAGAATATTAAAAAATTATGCAGCATATCCAGAGTCAATTAATCCAGCGTTAGACTCCGGCCATTAGATCTTGTTGTTACTTGATCTATTAGATTGCTACAATAAATCTTTTACCCATGTAAGCAACTGCACTTGCAAAGAAAATGACAAACTCAGAGGCTTAGATATATTGTCTACAGATGTTTGTTAAGGAATAAAAACAAGATTTAAGCTGAGGGAAAAAAGTAAATATTAACTAGTTGATCTGTTTGTGGAAAATGCATTTTCCCCATAAGACTATTAAAAAGATTGGATAAATTGCTCATCATAAATAATTGGAGAAGGCTGACTAATGGACCAAATTGCCTCTGGCATTTCTGTCTTCCCTCTCCTTTTGGAAGATATTACTTCAGAACTTTGGGGGACTATTTTTGTGCTTTCTTATTTTGTTTTTTTTTTTTTATTTTGCCCCTGAAAATTTAATTTGATTCCATGATGACTTTTCAATGAAAGTGTTTTTGTTCCGAAAAGAAATTGTGAAAGAGAAAAAGAAAACAAGTGTTAATTTCTGTTCACATGAGCTAATGGCATCAGTGATAAGTAAATTGGAATAGAAAATAATTCATAAGTACAGCAGGGGTCTGGTTTTCCATCACTGTAGAATGTAATTAAAACGGAGCTTCCATAGATATCAATCTGGAGTAATCAGAACGTTCCATCTGTTACTATATCCATCTTGACTGGTTCCAGAGCTGTGGGATCTAGCTTCTTCCAAGACAACTGTTTCTTGACTAAAGCAAGCTGCCCAAGCAGTGGCCATTTCAGTTCAAATACAGGTTACACAAAAATTACCATTTACCTTGAAGTGGATTGTCAGGGTAGGCCTTTTCTGCAATAACTGGGTTGAGTTCGTGCTGAGTGTGTTTTCCCACAGTATATAGTTTCGTAGTTTGTTCTAACTCTATTAAGACCCTCGTGTTTTGGCACAGAGCAGAACTGTCAGCCTCCAAACTCCATGCCAGCATCCTGTGCAGTCTGCCAAAAGGCAAATGATTGCTTGAAGACCAGCAAAGTGATGCAGAGGCTGATCCAACTTTGTGATTCCTTTGTGCAGGAGGGAGGATTGCTATGGGTTCTCATTTGTAGTCGCTCAAACACATGCCTTACAGCCCTGGGTGGAAGCATAAATATGTGCTCCACTAATCAGAATGGTTAATTAGTTGTGAGCCTCCATCCATTTGTGCACTGGGCAAAGAGGGCAAGAGTGAGCAGCCTGTCCTTAAGACCCCAGAACAGCACTTAAAATAGCAGGACACAAACCCATCCAGAACTCAGGGACAGGCTTGAGGATTGCTGCAGAGGCTGGTGGCACAGAAGCCAACAAGATCATTTAGAGAACATAAAAACTCAGCTCTGGGGCTGTAATAAGATTAGGTGTCTGTAGTTTAGACATACCTGAAATGAGTCATTAACAATCCTTAGATAAAGCAGCGTTAATTTGATCCCATCATGTTTGCCACCTTTCACCAGAACATGCAATTAGCATGGGATGAAGCACCTGGAAAGAATCTTTGATGAAAGCCTTATGAAAATTCTTAATGGGTGGGATTTAAACCAAATGGATTATAAGCCTTTATTAACAGCTCACCTGTAAATCCTGATAATTTTCCTTTCTGTGAGTTTCCACTGTAATATTTGCACACCCTGATTATAAATTTTGAGGAAATAGCTTATAACTGTGGTTAAAATGCAGCATTAGAGCAGTTAAACAGTCTCCTTATTAGCATTGGAACTATAGACAAAACATATTATACTTGGCTAATAAATTTATTTTTTATGTAATGGAAATGCCATCAAAGCATAGTTAATCTGAATTGAATTAGATTATAATTGGAGCTCTTGTGCACAAGGAATGAAAATGATTCTTTATTGTTGCAAACTGACAATGCAGCATTTGTAACTCCCTCCTCACTGGCCTTCTTAGTGGCAGCTGTAATATTACTGAGAGCACCTCGTAAGTTGTGCATGCAATATTACTGTGTCTCCAAGCATGGAGCTCAGCAGAAAGGCAGAGGAAAATGGATTGCTCTGGATGCAATTCATTACACCTGAACCCCATTCGTGTAGAGGTAAATGTATTTGAGAAACAGTCCTGTGCATAAGCATGCTCAGTTTTTGTCCCACTTCTGGCTGCATGTTCTAGCGTGGGTGGTGTGAATCTGGAGTTCTCAGGTCTCACAGGAAGAGTTAAAATCCTCTTTAACAATGTTAAAGAAAAAAAACATCATGGCAGCCGGGTGAAGTCCTGTGTGACCCTGTGGCAGACTTTTTGTACCTGAAGTGAATCTGTAAGAAAAATGGGCATAAGGGTTTTAGCAGGGCCTGTTGCATTAGTACAAGGACTAATCTCAAGAGGGTAGATTTTAGGTTAGATATAAGGATATACATTTTATAGATAGATATACATTTTTTACAAAGAAGATGTTGGTGCACTGGCATAGGTTACCCAGTGTGGTGGTAGATGTCCCATCCCTGGAAATGCTCAAGGTCAGGCTGGAGAAGGCAACCTAATCTAATTGAAGATTTCCTGGCTCAGTGCAGAGGGGTTGGACTAGTTTTGTTTTAAAGATTCCAAGGTTCTAAAGGCTGACAGTCGACCCAGGTAGCCCAGGGTTTACCCATATCCATCCATTCACTGACTGCTCACCCAAATAGCTGGAGTGATTTCGCAAGGCACTCTGTGTGAAACTTACCTCTCTAGTGAGCACAGCAGGATAAAGGGACACTCATGTCAGGAGTTCTGTGTCTTTCCATTATCTGCAGGACATCAGGAAAGTATTCACACACAATTGTAATGTGCACAGATCCACTCTCACACTGCTGCACTTGTAGGTTCACTGCAGAGAGGGGACGGAGTGAGGGCAGGATGTGCAGTGCTCTGCTGAGAGGGAATTTTTTGCATGTGTGGATGGTGAGGACAGGTGTCTGTATGTGCCATCAGCCACATGGCCTGCAGTCCTGTGTGCACTCTGGTCCCTGCTTCAGGAGGAGAGCTGGTGGCAGCAGCAAGAGGAAACCCAAAGCAAATAGCAAAGGGTGGATGACATCCCTCAAGCAACAAGCACGCCTTCCACAATGTCATTTAGGTACAACATCCAGAAACAATGTTAGGGTTGCTATGCCTAGTGACACTTACCCTGTCGCTAATATAACTCTTCCTCTAGTGGGGGTATGAGATCTGGCAAAAGAGAAAAGAGCTGCAAGAGTGATTCTCTTTTTTATTTCTTTTCTCTTTCTCTTGTTTCCCTATGCTAAACAAAAACAAATGAGCAAAATGCACTTCACCCACTCATAAAACCAATCGGTGCTGTAAACAAAGAGAAAGCAGGATATTAATGAAGTATAACTCAGCTGAGAGCAAAGGGAGCATCCCCTGTAAGTCTGTCTGATTTGTGTCATCTATCCCAAATTTACAATGTGGTAATTTCTTGTTGCTTATAAACCATTAAAATTTGCAGCACAGTAAGCAGCTAATGTAATTTTGCCTGCAAGTGGTATAATATCTTGGATCCGCAGGGAGACCGCCGTACTCGTGTCTTATCATTGCCTTCTGTGGTAGGTAAAAGTGCCCAGTGCTACTGGGCTTAGGCCCAGTGTGAGTTAGTTGAAGTTCATTACTGACAACCTGGGGCTCAGTTCCACTTATCTGCAAGTTCTCATTTAGCTTGAATCATCGCAGTATCAGAGCATCTTCCAGAAAAACACGTTAAGCAATCAGATTAGTACCCAGCACATCTGGTTTTATCTCTCTTCTCTCTTTGTCTCCCTAACAGTAGCACTGAGCACAAAGGCACTTTGCAGAGAAAGATGACATTGCTACCAAAAAACAGACTACATCCCAAGCCAGCCTGGGCAAATGCTATTAATGTGTCAAACACTGAAAAACATAGAAAACCCAAAATGAGGGTTGCCTGTGAAATGTTTATTTTCTCTTTTATTTAGTGTTCATTAAATACACAAGTTTTGTTGGTAGGGAATTTTTTTTTTACTCCTTATTTCATGCAGCACTATAGGTGGAGAGTGATTAGTTGTTTTTATCTTTTTTATTTTAATTTTTATACGTGTATATAATTATAACAAACATATTATGCATATATATATAATTTTCACCTTTTTGTGGCTAATAGACTACAAGCAAAGAATTTCATTTATCTATGTTCTTTCTTGTGGTGTTCAGCAATTTTTCCTATTGTCCTTGAGGAAGTTAATTAACTGATATTTATTTCCTTCTACAAAGTAAGGGAGAGGCATTAGCTCCCATTTTCCCTTGCAGGGCTGGTGTTTCAAAGCATAATACCATTTACTAGGGTTCAGATTCATCCCTTCTACCTCTGTCAGGCCCTGTTTGCTCTTGCCATCACCAATCCCAGCACCACCAGATTCCTCTTTCAGTTTTCTGCTTTCCTTTGTTCTGATTTGGCTTTTTCCCATTTTACATTTCAGCCTTACAGTTTTGATGGTGTCATGGGGTCAAGATCAATATAGTTCCTGACTCCAACCTGGAGTAATTGAGGATAATTATTACAACAGAAAGTCTGGCTTTGCCCTGCAGATCTGTTTCGGAAACACTTAGCCAATTTATCCCATGTCATGTTGAAAACATACAAAGGAACAAAAACTGGACAATAACAGAAAAAGTAAGATTAAAACAAGGGTCAAATCTTCCTTTTCCTGCTAAGGACAAAAGAAGTTACATGGACTTTAATTGAAGCAGAGTGGACCTATGGAAAACTGTACCATGCAAATCCTATCCCCAGCTTGCTCACATATCCACAAGCTGCACATCTGCCCAAAGCAAGAGGATGGCTCAAAAACTCATGAAAACAAGTGCTCCACGTGTCACCCTCCCATTCACAGCAGTTGTCCTGTGGCTGCATCTCTGGCTATAGGGCTTCAAACTACTCAGCTGGAAAGCCTGTGCTGGCAGAGATAATTTAAATGTTCTCAAAAACCTTTAAAGCTCAATTAGATCTCTAAAATATATTTTAAATCTTTCCTGTTCCAAAGATCTGGAGTAAAAGAGCCCTAAGAAAACCTGGGTGGTCACTCTGCAGCATGTGAGAAGAAGGGTGTGCTTCATGTTGTACATTTGTTTTGCTCCTCAGGGATAAATTACCACTAACAGAAAAGAAACCAAGCTACTTTAACCTTAGTTTGGTCCACTAAAAAGCTAGGCATTGTTTCTGGGAATGGCTGAGCCCTAGCTTGGTCCTGGCCACAACCATAAACAGTGTCTGTGCCTGGAAAAAGCTTTGGCAGGAAGCTCCAACTCAGTGCTGATCCTGCCCCTGGGACCTCCTGCAGCACAGAGTTTACCCATCCAATGCATCCTTCTGACAAAATATCCTGTGGGATATGGGTCAGATAAAACTGGTCGTGTGGTAGCAGCCCTGCACCTGCAGCCATGTGGGGTTGCACAAAAAAGGATGTTAAAATAGAGTAGTTCACAGAGCATGAGCAAAACCAGTCCCATACATCCCTTTGATAGCTAGTGAGGGTGGGAAGGTCTCAAACCTCAAACCTCTCTGTGGCCTTCATTTCTCAGTGTCTCCATTTAACCGCCTACACACACTCGTACTGTCTGTCTTGTCTAATTTAGAGTGTAAATTCTTCAGGGCAGGGACTGTCTCTCACTGTTTGTTTGCATGGTGAGGTCCTGATCCTGATTGGCAGCTCCGAGTACACCACAAATCTATTTTAATATAACCCCAAATTGTAAATTCTGTATCTCTGAGCCTTAGGGAACGTGGGACTATATTCAGGGATAGCAGAAGCTCTGAAAAAATACTGAAAGGTCAATGCAGACAATGTACTGAATATGAACTGTGAATGTGGAGCTGATGGCAAAGAGACAAGGCTAATTTTGCTCTTGGTCAAATTTGAACAGGACAATGGAGGCATCACTAATCATGTGTTATTTTACTGAGGGAAACAGGGGCTGACCAGAGTCTCCATTTCTCATGTCTATCCCTCCAAAAAGTTGTTGAGAAAATACAAAGGATATCAGAAAGAGATGAAAATTATTTAAAGGCTGGAAACCTCACCAAAATTCAGTTGCTTAAATGAGGCATCCAAGTAGGAGTCATATTTGCCGTAGAATAGTTAAATAGATACTGAGAGAGACAGACACCTTCAGGGCATATTTACATTTGAAGTTAGCTAAACTGTCTACTGGTGGAGCCTCCACTGATTAAACAGGGGTGCTCAGGCAAGTAGGTACAGGTAGTTGCCGGAGTTTGGTACCATCAATCCTCCCACCCCAAGAAAGAATAATCTTGACACTGAGTGTATTGAGCTCATGGAAAGAGGGTTAAGAGTAGACTTGCTGACACTGTAAGCACCTACACAGAAAGACAGCTTTCAATAGGATAGGGCTCTTTCATCCCTCAGACAAAGGTATAACAAGATCCACTAACTGGAACTCAAAGCCAGACAGATTCAAACTAAAGATAAGGTGCAAATTTTAGCAGGAAGTATAATGAACCTGGGGAACAATTTACAAGGGAGATGTTATATTTTCCATAATTTGAAGGCTCTAAATCAAGATGTGGTGTCTCTCTAAAAGATGTGCTGTAGCTTAGTCACTACCCATGAAGTTAAAGAAATTGCTAGGTGATATGTAGGTTACATTGGATGGTCATAAAAGCATTGTCTAGCGATAAAATGCACTAAATCTAAACAGTGATACTAAATATTCCATCGTAACAAATTGATTTTGCGTATTCTGTACCAGCTCAGTATTATTCAGTTAAAATTGCCTGCACTTTTATTGTCTGATACAAGTGGGCATAGCTGCCTCAGCACCCCAAAAACAGGCATATATTCATGCCTCCCTACAGACTGTTTACAGCTCAATCCATCATCTCCTGAACTCGACATTTCTCAGTGGGAAGGCTATAATATTGTCCATTCATATATATATATATGCATACAGACATTCATACATACATACATAAGGGATGCCTTATGGAGGTTTTTAAGAAGCACATTTAGCCTCCTGAGAATGTTTCTTCAGAATTGAGGTCCCTCTGATCTGGAGAAATCACCTGTTTCACTGAGATGCTGTAATTCTTCTGGATTGCACTCTCCACTCTTGATGGACCCTATGAAGACAAATAGCTTAGAAAGGGAAGGACTAAAGGGGAGGAACATGGTTTGCTGAGATTTTTTTAGTTGATATGGCTAAAGGAATAATGAAAATTACTTGCCATATTTTCCCCTTCTACTGTTGCAACAACAATAGCTGTAGGTGGTTTTCATTGTCCAGTGTCATGGTTTAACCCCAGCTAGCAACCCAGCCTGACTCATCTCCTCACTCACTCCCCAGCAGTAAGATGGGGAAGAGAAGGAGAAGGGCAAAATTGAGAAAATCCATCGGTTGAGACAAAGACAGCTTCATAGGGAAAGAAAAACCTGTGCACACAAGCAAAATCAGTCAAGGAATTCATTCCCCACTTCCAATGGGCAGATAGGTCTTCAGCCATCTCCAGAACAGCAGGGCTCCATCATATGTAAAGTGACTTGGAAAGACAAACACCACAATTCCAGATGTCCCCTCTTCCTTCCTTCTCCAGCTCCATGTGCTGAGCATGGTGCCATATGGGCTGGGATATCCCCTGGGTCAGTCAGGGTCAGCTGTCCTGGCTGTGCCCCCTCCCTGTGCACCCCCAGCCCCCATGCTGGTGGGGTGGGGTTAGGAGCAGAAAAGGCTTCAGCTCTGTGCGAGCACTGCTCAGAAACAATAAAACCATCCCTGTGATATCAAGAGTTTTTCCAGCACAAATCCAAAACACAGCCCCATACCAACTATTTTGAAGAAAATTAACTCCATTCCAGGCAAAAGCAGTACACCCAGCTGGTTGCAGAGAAACCTGAAATGTCCACTGGAGTTAAGACAAGTTGGTATTTATTCTGGAGGGAACCTGTTCTGGGTGGATTGCATGGTGTGCTGCTCAGCACTGAGGCTGTCAAATTACATTTGTGTGTGATATGAGGGACTAAACTTCATTTTGCTATGCATGCAGGACAGCTGTCAATCTTACATGCCTGAAAGGTGTGCAAGGTGTTCAGATAGGAGGAAGACAGTGCCAGCTACGAAATGAGAACAGGATTTCAAGTGCCAGGATACTCTGAATATTCATTACTGCAGTTTTGGATTTGGTTTTGTTTTTTAAGAAAATGATGAATTTGAGGAAAATTGAGCAAATAATTGCTGTCTGTGACAGCTGCAATTAATGTGCTAATAAGGAAAGGTCTCTGAAGCTCTTCTTTTCCAGTAACTAAGAAATTTCAGATACTTACCCCACTGCTGCATGTTGTCAGTGATCATTCTGTAGGAAAAATAGTTATTTGAGGAGCATAAATACTCTGAAAATGAAAAGTAAACCACAAAGAAAAGTTTCCTGGCAATGCCTATTATTAATCCAGAAGGACATTACGGGAAGGAAGTTCATATGGTTGATTCACTAATCTGAATACCAGGAGACATGGATTTCATCATAGCGTCTTAATTATATCCTTCTCACCTTGGTGAGCCAAATCAACCTCTCTCTGCCCTCAATTCCTGTGTATAGCACTTGTTTTCCTCTACCCTGTTATGCCCTCTCTGTAGTCTAAGTTCAGTTGTGCTGCATATCTTGTCTCTTGCTATGAGACTGTATATTACCCAGGCCTCTTCAATCTCAGGTGTTGCACATCACATTTACGAAAAATTATAGGAAAGAGTGCTGCCATCCATGCAAATGGAAACTTATACTCTTCAACTAGCAGAGAATGTGCTTGGGCTTACAGTCCTGGAAAGGAAAAAGCTTCTCTCCATGGAGAGAGTGAAAACAATTAGCAGTCACCATCATTTTCATCTCTATATCACAAAAGTACTTTGTGAAGGCTGATAAGTACCATTAACCCCATTTTACAGATGGGTGGGAAACAGCATCCTGCAGCTGCAAAGTGAGTTGCTCAAGGCCATAGAGTAACTCAGCAGAAGTTATGCAAATAGAAAACAGGTCTCCTGATGCCAAGCCTTATTCCTTGGCCCACACAGATTCTACACAGGAGACCTGACCTAATTCCAACATCCATGAAAGTGGCATCTTCCTTTGCAACAAGCCTAAGCAGGTATATGGAACGGATGAACGACCCCGCTTCTCCAGTGCTCACCATTCTTGTGCAATAATTGCTCCGCAGACATTTTTGTGAGCTTGATTAATGTTTTATTTACATGGAAATGTCTCAGCTAACACCCACAGTAAACACAAGGCTGTAGTCAAAACGTTAGTGCATCTATTATCACATATTGTGGGCTGAGAGATGTGCCCATGTCTGCTGTGAGCAGCTTTGTGCTATTAGCACTGTGGTGCTTCACTGTCAGGAGGGGAGACAAGCCATTCACTTTCCCGTGATGGTGGCCATAATTTAAGGGCTCCCAACCCCTGAGGCTGCTTATTTCTCAACTGTGCATTTGGAACCAATTTTAAATTATGTTTGCAAGTAGGACTCTGGGGAGGATGCCCATTGGTCAGGGTGATGCACAGTAAATCAGGTATCCGGGTTTGGCAGTGGTTTGAAAGCGTTGCAAATACCTGGTGTGCAGGTTCCTGACGCAGGCTTTGCTCTGCCAGAGACCCATTATGATCATTACAATGGTGGGCAGGGAGCTGAAAGGCTGTTTCTCGTCCTGGCTTTGCTGTCATGTTTTTATGAATCATACATGATTGGACCCACCCTGCTTAACTTCAGGGGTTTCACTGAAGAGCCTGATTTCATAGTCTCAGGGCTCTTCTGCAATTGATGGATCCATAAGATCTCAGTCTCCCATTGGAGCTGTGTGTTTATGTTGACTGAAAAAAAAAGAAAATCCCATAACACTCATAGTTAATCTGCTCCTTACAGCTAATTGATTTGGTGCAATTCCAGTTTTCAGTGTTTTACTTTTTGACTGCAGAGTGTAAGATTACCAGGTCTCCCTCATTAAATGTGAAGATCATCAACCAGTTTCACAAGCTAAATACTCACAAACTAGGGTCACTGGGACTATAATCTTTGGGGGATTCCTCTGTGTTTTGCATATGTAAAATGGTTATAATGATGTTATACCTAAATCAGAGGAGACCAGCAGCACAAAGTGAATGTTGCATTACTGATCTATTTGCTCTACCCCAGATTTTATAGCCTGATTCATATTAACAACATTTTTGTAGGATACCAGTGAGGTATCCTACAAAAGGAGTAGCTTATTTAATGATGACCAATGCCACACTCTTGAAGTGACCAAAGGACACTCAAAGAGTTTAGGATTAAAGGCATAGTGATTTCCTGCATCGTAAAATACCAGCAAGAAATGGATGCACAGAAAGCTGCTGCCAAAATACAAGTCCATGATGGATGGAAAGTGCAATGGAAATACTAAGTAAAATATTATCATTTGTTATTACTGCCACAGTGTAATGTGGCCATTTTTTATAGCTGAATATGTCATTTTTTAAAATTCTTTTGGCTCATTGCAACTTTGAGGAAGCTATAGCTGATCTGCTGGCTGTGAATCTGTGTCTGTGTATGTACAAGTCTGTGTATGTATAAGTACAGGTACTGATTTGCATGAAAGAATGCAATGGAAGCCTTTTATATTTAATGTAGGAGATAAAGGGGGAGGCTGCTTTGTCAGCAGTCTGAAGTCTTCTGGAATGTGGCTATTCAAGTCAATTTGTAAACATATTATCCAAGACAAAAAAAACACAAAACCATTCACAAATAAAGTATTACCTTGCCTTTTGGTAGCCTGAGGTGGGGATAAGATGTGGGGATGGTCTAACATGATTTGGAAAAATTCCCTATTAATGAGAAATCATCTATATGACTCATTTCTATTCCGTCTGACTTTCATTTGTGGATTATTTTTTCCACTGACTAATACCTGTCTCACTCATTCTTATGTTAACGCTTTTAACACATCCAGTAACTGTGCTGATATTTCAGAAAATATCATCCTTTACAAAATTCTAGTGCTTAAGAATATCTTATTATAATAGTGCAATATTTGAGTAATATAGTTTACCTCAGTATCAAAATGTACCACCCCAGACTTTGCTTACCAGTTATAAATGTATGTGATATGGATGCACCTAAATTTGCCAGAAACAGGAGAGTATGTACATAAAGGGACAAAGGGGATAAGGAAAAAGAAACCGCTGGGTCAATCTTCGGAACATTTTAAGTGGTTATACACTAATGTAAGCTGTATGGGGAATAAGCCAGAGGAACTGGGAATCTTAAAACATAATTAGAATTATGTCTTAATTGGCTTTGCAGAGGTTTGCTAGGCTAATTCATGTGACTGGAATATTGATGTAAAAAGGTATGGCTTGTCCAGAGAGGACAGTGGAAAAGAGAGAAGATGTGGTTTATATATCAAGGATGTATCATTGGCTCTAAGAGACAGAATTCAGTATGACATTTCTGAAACCATCTTGCCAAAATAGAAAGGAAGCCAACAGAGTGATGGGATGGGCTGTCTAAACAACCATCAAATAGGCGAGGGAGACAAATGCCTTGAATATTTCTAACCCCCTGGATTGTTGTCTGTGGGGCACATTGACACCAAACTACAGACAGAACAGAAGCGCTGCAAGAGTAGAAAATTCCTGGGTTGCTCTGGAAGTTGCCTTTTATCTCCAAAAATTGGAATGGTTGATGAGAAAAAAAAAGTCTTTGTAGGTACTCTCCTGACCAATAGCTATGAATTAGTCGGGAAAATAAAGTAAAAAGACACAGAGAAGGGGATGAACACCCTGGTTCCTTTGAAGATAGAGATTATCAAATTATCATGTGGAAGGTGTAGGAAGGTTAATAAGAGCTTGTCTGATGCATGATCATCTTCATGCTATGAAATTTAGGAAACAATGAGAAAGGTGATGGAAGGTAGGTCAAATCAGTGGGAAATAATATAACTACAAGCACACAGAGACAAATAAAGGACAAAATGTTATGCAAAGGATTTACAGCAATGTAAAAGCATATCGAGTAAGTGCATTAGTAATAAGAAGAAGAGGAAGGGAAGAGCATGAAGAAATAACCCTGCAAAACATGTTTATTTTTAACTTCAATCAGTTAATTTGTTCACCATGTGGTCCTGCAAACTGTCATACTGGCACAAGTGAGCAGTAATGCAAGGGAAAGAAGGATGGCAAAGGGAAAGGAGGAGGGGTAAGCTTCCTAAAGCAGTTCTGTCACTAAAAGAAATGTAAATGCAGGACCAATACTCAGTGGACAAAGAAAGAAGATAACTGATGATGGGGCTGAAGCATTCAATGACTTTTTGCTTTATTCTTCCCTAGAAAGATTAACTGTGATTGGATGACTAATAAAATTAATACCAGGGTTAAAAGAGTGAGAAACCAATAGTGAAACAAGGAAGGTATTGGTAAGCAATTGTTTGGACCAGTTAGATGTTTTCAAATCAGCAGATTATATCATATAATATTTTAAAAATAAATTGTTTTGGTAAGAGTTGTCTTTGATAATTTGGGGCCATGATAAAGACCCAGTGTCAGTCCTCTTCCTGGACTTCTGTAAGCCTCTGAAACATCAGCTTTTTAACAAACCTGGGCTTTAAATGAGGCTACAATAGAAGTAGATATGCTAAAAGAATTTCCTGTTTGTGAAAAGAGGTTCCACATGAAAGTTGGCAGTGGTCAGTTTTTGGTCTGATTCTGTTCAGTGTTTCACGTAGGACTGCAAGAATGAAATAAACACAATTTCTTAGTACTGTAGATCACACCTGTCAAGGAGAGCTTGCAAAAAGGCAGAAGCAGTGCTGTGTTTGTAGAATTCAAAATCAGCTTTTTAGATACTCCGAACATACCTCTGCCAATCTGTGTCTGAATAACAGCAAGTTTGGACCTAAACTTGCTACCCTATCCTAGAGGTGACTGTACCCCTCTGCTCTGGTGAGAACCCACCCGGAATGTTGCATCCAGCCCTGGGGCCCCCAACACCAGAGGGATATGGATCTGCTGGAGCAGGTCCAGAGGATGCCACAAAGGTGCTCAGAGGGCTGGAGCACCTCTGCTATGGGGATAGGCTGAGAGAGTTAAGTTGTGCAGCCTGGAGAAAAGGTTCTGGGGGGACCTTAGAGCCCCTTCCAAGACTTAGAGGGCACTTATAAGAAGATGAGGACAAATGCTTTAGCAGGGCCTGCAGCAATCAGACAAGCTGTAGTGGTTTTAATCTAAAGGAAGGTTTATTTAGATTAGCTCTAAGGAAGAAATACTTTGCTGTGAGGGTGGTGAAACACCCTGGCACAGGCTGCCCAGGTAGATGGTAGATGTCCCATCCCTGGGATCAAACATTCTATATTACACTGTATTTTCACCTCTTCATATCCAAGTCTTTTACAAAAGAGACAAGTATTACTGACTATGGACAGAACAGAGTACCCTGCCAAACAAGCAAAACTGGATTAAAGTAGCATGCAACAAAATGCAAGTCCCTTAAATCCTCAAGTACTTGAATACACCTCTGCTTCTGCCAGGATAAAATATCTCTCAGAATAATTGCTTGTTGGATTTATCTCAGGGAGGAAAGGCTCATCTAGCACATCCTGAGTCTGCAAAACTGCCTAAAAGTGGTGTGTGTTTTCTGCTACATGCTGCTTTCAGGAGGATCCCTGAATAATGTCCAAACTATCCTCCATGAGATACTTGGCAAATATGATTCCAAACCTGACAAGAAGCCAAAACTTAAGATTTTTTTTCTTCTTTTTTTTTCTTTTTTTTCTTCTTTTTCCTTTTTTTTCCAACATGCTGTGCTCTGCTGCTGCGCTCTGGTGATTTGAGCCAAATGACTTGATCTGTTTTTTGATGATAAAGTTTGCCTAGCTCTCTAAGTAGCTATAGAGTGGGGGATGCTGGGAGAGGGGAGGGAGCGATTGTAAAGGTGAATAGCTCTGCATTGCACAGCAGCCAAGCCTAGTTGGAATTCACAGTCACTGAGCTAGGCAGTACAGGAGTCACCTGGCAAGTGCATTACGGCGTGGAGTTCTTTTTGTCCGAAAGCACATATGCCCCCATTCACAGCCCGTTAACAGGCAGGCGGCCACAGCCTGCCTATCATGCAGCAGTGTGAATTCAACCTTCCTCAAGCCAACCTGGCTTGCCAACACCTATGCAAATGGCATTCCTGAAAGGCCATTGCCTCTCCGTGCCCATACACAGTCCAGCTGTCCAGCCTGAAAAAGCCAAAACTTTTTCAAGGAGAATATTTACATCTGCAAGAGTAACCACGGAGGCTCTTGTTGAGGCTAATGGAAAAGGATAAACGGTTGAAAGTGAGGGGAGACTCACCGAAAGGCAATTACAGCTGGAAAGGTCTTTTCCTCATGTGTACACCTGTGATATCTCTGTATATTTGTGTGTGACATCTCTTATTGTGAGAAAGTGAGGAGGAGCAAGAGATAGATATCTATGAATGTATTTACCTGCAATAGAAGATTAGGAGCAGAAGGACCTGGCAAATTGCCAAACAATTGATCCTCAGGTAATTTCTAGCCCAGTTTTACTAAAAGGCTTCCACAAAGCAAAAAAAATCTTTAGTCTGGGTTAATTTGCACATATCTGAGGTAGGTTTGACTCTCTAAACCATAGAACTGTTAGCCCTGCTTAAAGCTCTGCTTTCGACATCGCTGTTGCAGAAGCAGAGTAACACACTGCTCCTGTGAGACTGCTGAAAATCCCAGAAGCTGGCAGCTTTCACAGCACACTGCAAGATTTCTGTCGGGTTTTTTTCCTGAAGTTTTGGCCTATGATTAATTGGTTTAATTTTTCTTAGTAAAGTTCAATTTCTGCTTTACAGGCACCATTAGTATTTGAGTGTCTGCTTCTGTGGTGATGGATGCCAGGTAGAGTTGGGTGGGTTTGGAAATGGTTTTCCTGTCCCTACAAAACTGTTCAGGTTTAAAAAAAATAAATTGAACTAAAGTCAAACTGAACTATCTGAAGAAGGGGAGGGAAGAGAAGAAGGGAGGGGAAAGAACATGTGTGTGCTATGCCATTAGGAATTACTTGGTTCAGAAAAGCCACTTTGGACAACAGGATCCTCCTGGGTCTCCCCGAGGCATGTCTCTCTCCCTCACCTTCAGGTGCCCAAGCTCTTTGTGTGAATAAATGCATGTTTATTGGAGCAAAGACTTCAGTGTGCAGATTTCTCACGTCCCAAATTAGATTTTAACCATGGGACTAAAGAGCTTGTCTCTTTTCTGGCTGAATGAGTATTTCATTATTTATACAGCTGCAAGAGGACCTTGCTGGTCATCAAATAGCCAGGGTTTTTTGAGTGAGTGACTTTCTGCTGCATAACCATGTAGTTGCAGCCAGAAATCTTTTTCTCACAAAAGTTCAGGCTGAAGTTGATATGTCTTTTCTGTTACTGGCACTAGTTTTAGCAAACTAATATTTTCACATGAAAGACAGAAAAGCAGATTTCATTAAAAATTGCAGGCCAGCAGTTTTGCTAAGCAGCTGGTCCCATACAAATCCATGGCCGCCACAGTTTTGATTGTCAACGTGTTATAATGTGGATTATCTAGAAGTACAATGAACATACACAGAGCTCCCATTACCCAAATCTAGCTGCCCTGAGGCACTTGAGAATTGCTGATTTAGAAAAACCTCAAGTGGATTGTATGTGGCAGGCCTCTGGTTTGGTCTAGCCATCTCTGTGAGCTAAATCCTGTTCACAGAAGAGAAGAGCGTTTACTCTTTAACTGAGAAAAGTAATTTGTAGATTATCACATCCCAAAAATGTCCAGAATCCTCAAGTGGCAAGATGGCCAGGTAAAAATATGTTTTATTTTAAGTACATTGTTGTGCTTCAGTGATAAAATGCTAAAAATGCAGGATGGCAGAAATTTCAAGGGGAGTTTTCCAAAAGGAGAACTGAGGGCTGCTATTCACACTAGTTCTTGTTTCTGTCCAAAACCACATGATCTGAACTGAGTGCTCATTATTTATCTATTTATTTACTTCTCATGGGATTCTCAAAGCTTTTATTTTCACAAGAAGATTGACTTAGCACAGTTGACTGCAAAGTTTTGATTGCAGAGCCTTTGCATTGCATTAGCACCTAGAGACATCAGTTGAGATCAGGACCGTATGTGCATACAAGGCTATAGTGACAGGCAAGGCTTGTCTGATGAGCTAATGATTTATTTCAGCCAAAAATGCAAGAACATGTTTTGATACTACTTTTTAAGGTGAGGAAATAGCAGGCCCAAGGTCACTCAGAAAGCCGTCATGATAGACAGAAACCAAATCAAGGTTTCTGTAGTTAACTTAGGAGATAATTATTTTTTTCATTTCTGACTCATCCATGAGCAGAAAAACATAGATGGAAAGCTACAGATGGTAAAACCCCTTCCCTTCCCTTCCCTTCCCTTCCCTTCCCTTCCCTTTAATGTCACTGTTTTTACTGTGTATTTTTTCCACTGGCAAAGCTACATTTGAGAAATGAAGATAAAACACATACAAAATATTTGTGGCTTATTAAAATTATCTCAGATGGTCTTAGGGCTATATTTTCTCAGGACATGTTGATAAGGAAAAAATAGCAGCCACTTAATTTGATTAAAAATAATTAGACTCAGAAGTGTAAACATGTTTCAAATCATGAGGTGTAGGAAGACCTAAGCAATCTGGTTTAAAATACCAATAGCTGTGCAAATTAGAGAGTCTTTCATGGGGTTCATTGAGTCCTTAATCACACAAACTCCCAGGGTTTTAAGAGCCATTCAGTCTGGGAAAACAAAGCTGAGTTTGAAGAACAGAGATTTCCCTGTTAAACATCTCTAAACTCTCTTTACTTCATAAAGAGAAGGTCACCAAACCAAATCAGGAGATAGAGACTGGGGCACAAGGTTATGCCCAAGGAGTTTAAGGAATTTTAAGATAGCTGCTGTGAAGAAAATACGCAACAAATCCAGGGAAACTCAGCTGAGACCTAGACTTTTAGAACAAGTTGAGCAAGTCCAGGCAAGGAAAGAGTCAAGGAATAAAGGTTTTGCTGCTGACATCACTAAGAGACAGAATTCTATATTACGGCTCCCGATGTTTATTCGCTTTTCATCCAAGTCTCAGGTCCATTGGAGATGTTTTGTGGAAGGAAGCTCTCATCTGCTTCAAGGAGAGGAAGAGGCTAACAGAATGAGGCTGAGCAAGAGGATGGATTCTGAGCTTGAGGAGAGATGGTGCAGGGGCAAACCTAGTTACAGGAAAAAGCTGGGCATGGCCAGTATCTGTGCTGGAGGAGCCTCAAGGAAATAAAGGAATTGACCCAAGGGATATGACAGGACATGGGGATGGGCAGCTGACAGCACACAAGGCAAATGTGTGGATCCAAGGGCTCCCAAGATGGGTATCAGGAGCAGTAACTTTAACCTTCAGAAGTCTAGTGAGCCTGCAAGTGATGTCTGTGTCCCTTACCCTTTCTGCCCCTCCACCCATGCAGGGATGGTTTCTCAGTTGACAGGACCTGCTGCCTGTAACAGGGATGTGTCAAGGATCCATTAAGTCAGACCATGACAGCTATCCCAAGAAGTTCTCCATGGTTTGTACCTTTATTCCTAATCCTGCTTCATGGCAAAGCCACACATTTACTAAAGACCCCATTGAGTACACAGTGACTTTGAAGTTACAGCACAGGCCAGGCAAAAAAATGTCCCTAGACCCACCACAGACTTAGGACCTTGAGAAGTCTTCTGACCTCTTCATGCCTCTATCGACTCATTTAAAAATTAAAGAACAATAATATTTATCTCTCTGATGAGGTGATCTCATGAAGTAGAATTAATGAATAGATAATAATTCTCCTGAGATCCTGAGAGTCGAAACTGGGTGAGAGTTTAGTTTGCACTCTCTGTTCCTGAAGCTTTATGTAGTTGCTCTGCCTACCCACCTGTTTATCACTTCCCTTTCTAAAACCTGAAGTAATTTTTGAATTGTCATGTTGAACAAGAACTAGATATCGCCAAGAAAATATAATGAGGTACTGATAGGTTTCATGAAAATTAATGAGAAAGTGGGAGGAAAAGACTGAAATTAATACCCTCCAAATCTGAGAGCAACCTGAGAGCAACCCTTGGTCAGATAAGGTGTGATGGGACTTTTTTCTGCATGGTCTGACCCTACCCAGTCAGCCTGTACATGGTGACCACCAACTATCACATGGATATTTCGGGACCAGTCACAGCATGCACTGCCTGCCTTTTGCCAGCTGGTAATTGCTAGAGTTAGAAGAAAGCCTGGAGGCATGGAGGGTACCGAGAGAAAATTATTATCTACAGGATATCTGCAGGCTTTAGAAGTGGGAGCTGAGATCACAGGGGAAAAAAGAAAACAAAAGAAAAATATTTGGGGCTGCTGTGGTGGAGGGGGGCTATAGATAGAGCAGAAGAGAAACTCCAAGTTTTGCAGCCTTTGCCAGCTCCCCACTTGCAGAAATACGTGTTAATTTTTATTGGAACATCTGTTTACTATTTTAAATGTCTGATTTTGTTCTATTTATTTATTTATTTGTTGTTCCTCTCAATTTAGCAAATGACAGGAAACAAAATAGAAATGCGAAACAAATTTTTTTGTGACAACCAACATTTATTTCTGAAAACACTCATTAATAAAGAAAGCCTCAGAAAGACATTTCAGAAATGTGTGTTTAATTCAAGAGCCAAAAATACAGGAATAAAATCAGCTTAATCTTTGATACTGACATTCTACAGACAGCCTTGAAAACCTGTTATAGGATAAATCTGAAAAACTCAATAGCTGCTAGAAATTTTTCAAGGAGTCAAGCCATTGTAGTCATGGGATCAGGTACTGCTCCTGCTTTGACAAGGAAAGATTTGGGATGTCAAACATGCTGCATGCTGCAATGCATATCACATGCTCAAGTGATGTTCAGTCACTAAGGAAAGGTATTAGCCAGCAGCTTTATAACTCTTTACCTCCCTCAGTACATTGATAAAAAAAGACCAGCATTGATGCCGTATTCAAGTAAGTCTACTGGTTTCTGGATAAGAAGCATTTGGTATGAAAGTTAAACAGCACGAGAGATGAGGCTAGATAGTGGTAGTGGTTGGATGGCAAGGTTTAGTTTTCATGAACATAAATGGTGTTTTTGTCCAAGACCACAAGTGGAAAAGAATTTGTGTGTGTGTGGTCTTATTAATATTTTTCAATCCTTATTAGTAAATGTATGACTGAATTCTTCATGTGTGTAATTATCACATGCCAGATCTGGCAGAGAGGGGATAACAAGTCAGAACTACCAAACCAACTGAGATGCTAGGAAACCTGCTATGATGATCAGATAGCACAGATTAAATTGAATTTGGATCATCTAAACACCTATGAAAAACTGAGTCTTCCATGCTTTGTTCACACTCCTTTGTTCATTGCCTGGTTCTACAACTATTCCTACTATCTCTCAGCTTTTTTTCTTTTTCACTCAAATTTTCCCAGATCAAGAAATTTCTCTAAGAATGTTACCAGAAGAACAGAGACCTTCAGAGAGGTCCTCTGTCTGGAATTTCTCTTCAAACCTTTCACCTGTCCAGGAAAACACTCACTTCTAAAATACTCTCTATCCCGGTCAAGAACAGGCTCTGCCTTCCTGATCATGACTCAGTAAAGATCTACACAAGCCCTCTATTTGCATGGGCAAGTGCAAGGGCAGCTTTTTTGCACAGATATTTCCATTCAGCCCTGCCAAGCAATTCAGCACAGCCATTCCCTGGAGGGATCTACATAGGAACGTTTGTGTCATCGGGTCTTTCACATCTAAAAGCATTTCTATGCAGAAGAAAAGCTGAGGTGCACTGTTGGACAGTCTGGAGGAGTTTCCTCTCGCAGTGCTTACATGCTCTTTCTTTTGAAGAGACAGCTTCCAGGACTATCATTCTAAGAAATTTTCAACATAGTAATTAAAAGAAAAATAGGGAAAACCAGTAAATCAGCTACAAATACAATCCAAGTAGGCAAATTGGACTGTTTAAAGTTGACCCATGAGTTTGTCTTGAAAATCCTGTGTGCATAGAATGTATGTGTGTATATATATGTGCATTTGTGTGCGTATTTATATCTCTGCACAAATATACAGAAGTTCTCGGGAGTTTATACAGTATTTTTATATTATCTAGTTATTATATAGTTTTATCTAGTTTTTATCTAGTTTTTCTTTTGTATATTTAAGCTGAGTTTTTTAAGTTCATGAATCCAAGACACTCTCAGAAGTATCTGCATATGAACTTGAGCCAAGTCCTAAGGGAGACTTGCGTGGCATTTGCACACCCTGTTGACATTTAGAACAAAAGTCAAGCCCTGAAAACATAACAAAATTATGGGTTAGCTCTCTTTTTGGTGCCTGCATAAATTAGCAAGACTGTCATCCTTGTCGTTTAACACTATGGCTGCACCAGTGTAGAAATTCACATTAACACCACTGACCCATTGGTCATTGAACCTTGAGAATGGGGAATAGATTTTGCAATGGGCTGCAGTGACTTTCCTTTAGAAATCTTAGCAGAACTGCTGCAACTACCATGCATTATGGACTTTTCAACCAGGAATCAGTGGTAATGGAGAGATAGAAAAATGGGTGGACTCTTCTCCTGTGTAGTAGCACGTACTTGCCCTTAATTTTACTAGTGGCCCAAAACCCTTCTTGGAGTTCTAGACCTCTGCTAAATGAAGAATGCATTTTTCTAACAACCCTAATTCTGATATAATATTTAATAAGTGCATTTCTGATTTTAGTGGCCAAAGAGAGCTTAGGCAAAGCCACCTGCCTTGTTAACAGTATTTCCTTCTCTCTGGAGTTCTTTGTCTAAATTCAGTATGGATGATCTGGCAAGCTTTGAAAGCATTCTAGCTTAAATAGGGAAGCCTGAGATTTTCAGCATCCTTGGTTTAATAATGTCCTTCTGAAAGGGTTTGGCTCCAGCCCCTTTAGTTGCCCAAATTATATTTATAGTCACACTTGGCATCTACCTGACACAGATCTCAAGGCAGTTTTACAAATCACTGCCCTCCTCAGTTTACAAAAAAGTTAAGAAGACTTGAGTGCTCAATAACAGTTGTCCAGAGTCCTGGTCTGAAGAGTTATGCTTTGAACCACTGTGTCTCTGCAGTGTTAGAAACTATATGGTTTGGAACAAACTAAACAAAGCTATCTTGATTCAGTCTGAATACTACTGTGGTAGGTCTAAAGAAAAAAAAAAGAAGTATAAATACAAATGCAAGCTACTGATCCTACAGTTATATCGTCAGTAAGGACATTTTAATGCTATATATAGAGAAAGTGTATATATAGTATTAAGGGGATGAGTGTATTTTATCTTCAGTCAATGCATAAAGCTGTCTGAGTGTAATAATAACTCTAAGCTGGGTCTACCTCTGCATAGACTGCTTACAAATCACTGCAAACATTTGTACAGAGCAAAGCACAAGACACTGTTGAATAGAAAAAAGCTGGAGAGAGAGCTCTGTCCTTCGCAGGGACACTCTGAAGAGACCCTTACACCTACTATTATGTAAAAATAAAATCCACAAGAATGGTGAAGTAATATTTAGCTCCATAATATTTACTGTAGCTTAAGGTCTGACAGAGCTCTTTAAAGCTGATGGTCAAATGCTGCAGTTCTTCTGAAAACACAGTGGGAAAACATTTTGTATTAAATATTTTAACAAAATTAGCTTTCCTTCTAGCACAGGACAGCACAGACCTGTGAAAGGTTCAGAAAACATCTATTATTTAACTTTTCTGGATGAGGAAAACTGAGGTTCAGCAGTGCATTGTCTAAGGGCTCAAACTTCACTGTGTCACTCTGTTCAGACCCCTGTGAGAGCTGCAGAAAGAGGCCATGAAGGCTGGAGCACCACTCAGACTGTGCATTAACAGTTACAGACCAGAACAGTTCTCACTTGTCAGTAAATCACACATGCTATCTAATTTTGTATTGCACTTTTACAAAAACACATTACATATTTTTGGGCCTGTTTTTGCTGTTGTTTCTTTTGATTTATTTATTTATTATTTTATTTTCAACCTCGGGAAAAAATAGCATCTTTGCAAACAAAATTAAGGTCAGTGTTTCCTTCCTCATCAGCTTCATGTCCCCATTCTTTTTCCAGCAGGCTGATAGACTGGCTGTAGCCTTGCCAAACCACTCTGTCCTATGCCAAATGTGGCAATCCCTGGAAAGCTCTTGGTCCAGGTCTTGGTTTGCCTCAGGTCTCTGCCTCCATCACTGTCCTTGCTCAGGCTCACCCTACTGCAGGCAGTTCCTCTACAGAGAGGGAAGAGTATTTTCTTTTTCATTCCCTTTGCAGAGGAAGTCACCCTCAAACTGTACTCCCTTTTGGATTTTTTTAATATGTCTGATTTTTTTCTCTGGTCAAAGGAGAATGGCACTGATAGAGAATGCTTGAAAAAGTAGGATGGAAATTATTTTAAAAGTCAGTTAGAGAAATTTATATTTAACATTGTATCCAGTACCATACCCTACCTGCAGGGACATTCATTGCCAGATTACTGCATACAGTTGGAGATAATCAGGAATATTATAGAGATCAAATGCTACTGGAAATAAAGCATCTCTAGTGTGACCAGTATGCTCATTCATTTAGTTATCTTTCCTTGCTTGAAGTAAGGAAATCAGAATTTCCTTATCAGAAGGCAAAAAGACAGAAGAAAATATTTGGCTTCCTATTCATTTAGAGAGCAGTCATTTTAATGTACGTCTTAAAACATTCTGGTTACATTTTTCTATTTCTTTTTATTTTTTCCCTTGTTTTTCCTTTATATTTTCCTTTTTTCTTTTCTAATTCCTTCTCTTTTTTCTTAGTTGTTTTCCTTTTTCCTTTCTATCTTTTTCTCCTCTTTTTCTTTTCTTTTTTCTTCATTTCTTTGTCTCTTTTTTTCATTTGTTTGGGTTTTTTTTTCAAGTATGAATAAACAAGTGCCTATAGAGGTTGCCATTGATTTGATACAAAAGTGGAAACCTAATTTTTCTCACTTCAAAGAGATTAAAATCTCGAAGGCTTGAGTGGCCACTACAGACTAACCTCAGTTCTGTAATTTCTTTGCCTTCTGTGCAGCTGTACATGGGATAAATTTAGTAATTATTTTCCAATGGGAGCTAATAGCCCATATTTTCTGTTTTACACGACTGTCATGAAGTTTCTCAAAATTCAAGTGTGAGGCATTGAACTGGAGGGACAGTACTTAGAAAGATCATTATGTTCTTCTCTAATTTTTCCACTTATATTTGATGACTTCTGTACAACAGCTCCTGTCTGTGTCAGAGATCTTTAGGAAGAATTCTGCCTTGATGTCTAGGAATATCTTGATATACCATGGTTTTAGTCTCTCTCAGCTGCCTTTTTCCATAATCATAACAAGACCTGTCCTACTAGTTTAACCCTCTAGTCACCGTAGAAATGCTAAAATGCTATCAACAGATTGGGGTGCTCAATAGCACCCATCTGATGCAAAGTTAAGTGCCAATGTAGATGCACACATGGGAGATAGAAAACTTGATTTCTTTTTACTTACACCTTTATTTGGCTGCTTATTTAACAAAAATAAGCTCCTGTTTCCAGCAAGCATCTCCGTTGACATAGATGGGGGTCATCATTTAGTCTGTGAGGCAATTGCCATCCCTTTCCCCTTAAAAACAAATAAGTTGTGAAATGATGGACCCTCTCCATGTTTACTCAATCTATTTTTCTTACAAAAGGGGTATTTGTTGATTTTTTTGCTGAGGCTGTATTTACTACTAAGATTCAATATGAATCACAGATTAAACTTTGTTTCAACAATGGTGTGGCTAAAGGCGAGTGAGGAGGTAGTATGGTCTACCATGCCAGTGGGCTGGCAGGAAAACCAGGGGTAATACACATCCTTTACAAAATCAGTTTATCTGAGGGAAATGGTAGGCAAACAAGAACATTTCTTGCACAAGACATGAACTTGACTTCTTTTTTTCATGTTCTAATGGACAATATCCTTGTAATAAATATAGTGCTTTCTTCTTGAACTTTAAATTGTGTAACATGTTTTTGTCTTCCTGTAGTGGCACTCTAATTCTTAAAAAAATCTTTATAGGTTAAAGTGTATTGATGGTAAAGAGCTACTAGATTGTGATTTCTCTTGTTAGAGCTCTCATGAGAGGGTGATGACAAGGCTGAGTGAAAAATGGCAGAGTATCAAAACCCTCTGATGCTGCAGGCCAGCCCTGGCTCTCCAGGACTTTCACACTACCTGTACTCCTAAGGCATTCCGTGGCCTTACAGGAGTGGTGGTCACAAAAAAAAGATTCCCAGAATGCTTTGGGTTGAAAGGGACCATAAAGGTCATCTTGTTCCAACCCCTGTCATGGGCAGGGAACCCTCCCCTAGACCAGGTTGCTCCAAGCTCCACCCAATCTGGCCTTGTTGGGACTGATCCAGCTGGGGCTGGTCACACAAGGCCACTGGAGAAGATCATTAGTATATATCTAAGGGCAAATATAACATATTAAACCTTAGGATATGTTCTGCATACTCAAGAGAGAAAAAAAATCCATTTCCATCTGAGCTATCCATTTCTACAGCCTATAGTTGACCTTGACCATAAAACCACTGATGTTTACAATCTATAAATTAGGGATTAGGCGGGGAGACCTATCAGTTACACAGTATCATATGAGGTACTTTAATGCCTGAAGATGATGCAAGAGGTGAACAGGGAAGACAGCTTGCAGACGGATTCTTTTTCTCCCCACTAATTCGTTCAGTCTCCCACATTCCCTTGACCTATGGGCTTGCACAAGCTCCAAAACAAACTCCATCAGTGCATGGTTTATACGGACACCAGTACATTAAACAGCCCCAAATCACTCCCTAACTGGCGCTGCAGAGTGTTGGAGGTGGGGGAGGCTGTGCGTGGCTGTGCAAAGCTGTGAGCAATCAGACAGTTCATTCTTCTTTCAAGAAGTGTTATATGTCCAGGCTGTGCTATTCTGCCTCTTTTCAAAACGTGTCAGCTTAAACAATCTCTGCAGTACACGTCCCTTTCCTCTCATCCTGTTTTTTCTCGGTGCTGGAAGTGCTGCTGTGTTCCACCCCCCAGTCAGCACTGAGACTTCTGTATAAATGAAACTTACTGAAAGGATTTGTGGCCACTTCATTATCACTGCTGTGCCAGATGATAGGGGTTGGAGCATTTTTAGTACCCGTAGAAATAGTGTGGGATGGAGGGAGGCAGGTAACAGTCTGAGCTGCCTCCAGCAGAGGGAAGTGGTACACACAAGCTTCCCAGTGTGTTCCATCCTGCCGCTGTGCAGAGCAGACAGCAGAAATGTCAGCTCTGGGGTTTGCAGAGCTGAAATTTCTCCCCCACACTTCCATGCCTCATCCCCCTTGCCAACACAAATGCCTTATTTAATCCCCTTTGGTCCTCAGTTGCATTGATCTTACCCTCGATTTCCCCCAGATGAAGAAAGGTGTCTCCCATCCAAAACTCAGGAACACCCCCCTGCAATGAGACTTACGTAAGACATTGGATTTTAAATCCCACAGTAAGTGTTGGGAAATAGAGGTGCACCCTAGGGCTCCACAAGCAGTTTTGGTTTTAAATGTAAGGTTTTAATATTAAGCTCCAGAGGCTCTTTTAAACCAGACCTGCCTTTTCTCAGAAACTTATCAGCAGATATGGCAGAGGAACTTGCCTAGGGCTTGTGCAGGTGGTCCCAGTGCTGCCTACAAGTGAATCCCACACAGATGCACACTCAGATCCCTGCACACCAACACACAGCTGGAGGCTGCCAGACACAGTCTCCAGTCCTCTTTTGTTTGTCACACTGATATCTTTCTGTCACAGGGTCCCTTTTTGGCCAAAAACACACACACACACACACACACACCCCCCCAACAAGCTGAAAAAAATGCACCCACATCTCATATGGAAGAAATCGTTTGACCACTTCTCCTTGACAGTTACTCACTTCTAAAATATATTTGACTCTTCCCTCATCTTCTATGCCTTTGGAAAGAGCAGAAGCCTGCTGGAGATTAATTCATGGGGAAGATAATGTCCTTTACCTATACTTCCTTGAACTGCCTTAATAGTGTTTGCAAAGCAACCAGATGACTTTGTCTCATCCTCACCTCATCTAGAGCTGCAGGGAGGCAAGTTTTGCCTCCAGCTTTCAACCTTTTGATGCTGGGATTTTCCATGCTGAGATACAGTAGGTGGGTAACAAGAAGATCCTATTAAAGTGAAATGAAGTAGCAAAAGGATTGTCATCTGAGGAAATAAGAAACATATAGTACCTATCCATCCTTCTCTGCATTCCTTCCTGCTCACTATGAGAAAGAAGGGGAAAAAAAAATGTAGTGAAGGGGGAAGAGCAGCACAGAGCAATAGCAGCAGTGACAATGTCTTGATTTTATATGTAGAAAATTAATCACTGCTGCTAAAGACACAGCTGCTTTAATTAAGAGGCTGCTGCAATATCATCGCAACAACTAGCAACTCACAGATTACAACAGGTTGAGCCAGTGCACGCTCCCCTGTGCCACACTCAGAAAAAAATAAATCAAATGTCTGTACCTGAGACTCCTTCATTTCCCATGCAGAGATCTCCTTTAATGCAGGCTTTTCATGGTACCTTTCTTTGCCAAGAAGGGGCTGACAATTTACCTTTAAAAAAGGCTTATTTACCTGCTTACCTGTCCTTGAGCTCTGTGGCTTTTCTTTGAATAAATTAAGCTGGCTGTTTCAAGTGACGCTTTCAGCCTCTCGAGTCTGGATCTAATTCTCAGAAGAGTTTTTGCTTAAAACCTGTTTTTCAAGTTTTCAACCAAGTATTGACTGTCAGCAAGATGCAGCTCTCTGAAAAGACCCTGGTGCCTGTGGGTAAGGAAAAATATCCTATCTGGCTACCTTGCCTGCTTTTAGGTTTCCTATAAACTTATGATAGACTAAAAGGAGAATGAGAGCTTGCTAAAACAAGCCCTTGTCTTTTTTCAGTTAATTGCTTTGCTGGTTTTCTGTTTGTGACTCTGGGACCAGATTTTGAGCTGCTGAGAGTTTCCTTAAATCCACTGCTAGGAGATAGGTTTATTTTTAATGCTGTAATAACATTTTTAATATTCCTGAGTGGATATACACATTAGATTTGCTTTGTGTGACTGATTCTGTCTTACAGGAAATGGTGATAAATACTTGAAAAACTCTTATCATAGGAAGTTTGATTTTAGTCTCCAAAGCAGAGGAAAATCTTTACTTCAATTTTTGGCAAAGGGGGCTTTTGTCATGTGTTTTCTATGATCTCAGCAGCAACAAAATTTCAGGGGCCAAATGCTCATTTGTATGAGCTGACTTATCTCTGCGGCAAGGAATTTTATGGTTCATCAGAAGAGCTGTCTGTTGTCATGGACATGGGGTGATTTTTTTTTCCCCTTGGGTGCCTAGGAGAAGAAATAAAAAAAGAAACCAGCAAGACATAGAAAAACATGCCCAAATATGCAAAAAGATGCCTTTTCTTTTTAATGCACTGTAAAAAGTTCTAAAGATTATGTCCCAGGCATATTAAAACAGAACATGTATTATATCTGGCACACAGCTTGAGTAAAGTGTTGTTTCTCCGTTGTTTGTTTTTTTCCCTATGCATTACCACTGTATTCAAGCGTACTGTGTTTTTGTACATGCATGTTCCTGTGGAGCAGCAAGAGAGGAAGGCAGAACGATGGCAGAGACCAAAAAAACAGAGGTCCTTTTCAATGCTGGAGTTGTGATCAGGACCAGGGCTCAGTTCATGATATCAGAGTTCTCAGCAATGCTCAGGGCAGAAGTAAAGAGAAATATGCAAGTTCAGGCCCTTCTTTGGAAATACTGGCTCATTGTTTACTACTGTGAGTAGCTAGAACTCATCGCACACCATGCTGGGCTCTTCAGAGCAATTCACTGCAAAATGGTCTGTGACTAGAGATCTACATGCGTCAATCTGAATAAATTCAGGATAATTCTGTTGCAAGTCTGATGCACCTGAAATCAGAACTTGGACCCAAATAGGATAGTTGTTATTAAATTATTATTATCATCACTGCTATTATCTCTATGTAAACAAAATACCACATACCATGACGAAAGTCCTGCTTTTATCTCTCTTTGTAATGCTCCAAATCCTGTAATCTAATTGTTACACATCCTTGCTCAAAAGAAAGGCTCAAATATTAGCTTAAGGTTGTAATAGTAATTAGCACTGCAGAAGCTTAAGCTATCTGCGTAGATCACAGGGTTTGCTTACCACATACTTTATGAGTAGGTTAGCTCGGGCACCTTATCATCTAACACTAGGAATCCTGAATTCAGCTGATTTTTTAGGAGTCTGTCTGTTCTGAATGTTTGTGCTTTATCTCTTATTCTGTGGTTGAACATGCATCAAACACAGAAAGGAATGTAGGGGCTGAGGGAGCAGGGGAATGGGGAAAATCGAGTGTTCTGGCAGTGAAGTGGTTCTAAATAATGCCAAGAAGTACTTGAAAGAGGAGCAACAGTGGGAGCTGTTTAACTGCTGGTAGAGCCAAGCCAGAAGCAGGGCTTCATTCTCCACTGACAGACCAAGGGTAGTAACTCACACCAGAACATGGCATCTGTCAGCTGAGGTGGGCAGAGCAACTCCGCTGCCGTGTTCACCATGGAAATTTCAGCACCAGAGATTTGGAGACTGGATGCTCTGCCTTTGACACTGTGGCAAATTTACTGTTTGCTTTTACTGAAAACATTTTGAATTGAACTTTTGAAATGTAATCCAGTTTGTCTTCTGGTGCCTCTGTTTATTAGCTGTGGAGAGGGAATAATAGGGCTCATTCCATAAGCTGTTTTCTGCTTGCGTCCTCTTTTTTCGCTCTTTCCTTAATTTTAAGCATCTGAAACAAGGGATAGGATTATAAGGACTTTTACTTTTAAGAGACTGGTTGTTTTTAAGCTCTGAAGATAAAAGGGAAGGAAAGTCCTCACTCGAGAAATTAAGCGGAACCCTGTCCTTCAAGACAGGATGAACAACCAAGTCACTCCATTAGCATCTTAAATCATGTATCACGCTCCACAAAATCACACCCTCCAACCCTTCTTTTCTTCTCCTCTTCAATAACACCATTTTCTCTTTGATCTCAGCCCTTGGCATGTCTTCTTTTCCATTTTTTGTCATCCCTGTGCACACCGACTCCCTCCACAGAGGACTCCTCCTCTCTTCTGCTGACTGGCCAGGTGCATTGTGTGAATATCCAAGAAGTCACTCACAGGTAGCTGAGCTGGCTGGTTTGCCTGTACTGACTGGCCAGCTGGCAGCCCGAGCCAAGCAATTAGCTAACGAGCTTATACCATAGCCTTTCACTCACATGAGCTGTGCTTTGTCGTTGTCTCACACTCCACTGATTTTCATAATATATGTGGGATATTTATATCTTTTAAGCTTTTACCTCTCTAGAGAATGGGGTGAAATTAGCCACCAGGTTCAGAATACATTGCTGGGTGCAGGATTGACAGATGGAGAGCCAGATGGACAGACAGCACTCCTATAAAAGCCTGATTTCCTTAGGAAAAGAGGCCGTTGGGTCTAAGCACCACTAGTATGAGGTTATAGGATGGGTGGGGGGGATTATAACTCTCATTAACAGATGTCATGTGTCAGACACTCCTGCAGAGAGATGGAGAGGAAGAGTAGGTGAAATACCTTATTTTGCTTTGCAGGTGTGAGTTTAAGTCCTGTTCTGCCTCAGGTAAATTCACAGCAGACTGGCATAGCTACACATTCAAAAGGGAAAGGGAAAGGAAGGCAGTTTTGTCACTAGCTCCATTAGCCCTTTGTGCATCGTCATTTAAAGGCATTCATGTGGCTTTTCTTAATCCAACCCAATAGGCTCATGAAAGCTTTTCTGATAGTTTTCTCCACCCAGCCCAATAGGATAAATTAAATAGCATATTAAGATTGTAGTCCCTCATCCTGAAAATTACTTGAACCCATCCTCTGACCCAGTTCTACTCTGCAAATGGCTAAATCAGGCAAGATCAAGTCTAATAGGCTACATAGTCTGTATCTGGGGATTTCAAATAAGAAAAGAGACCAGACAGTTTTAAATATACTGTTTACTGAATCCTAAAACCCACCACTTAACATCACTTTCTAAATCTGTAGTCACTAAATGTGAAAATGCTCCTGCAAAAATTCATAGAATCACAGAATGCCTTGAATTGGAGGAGACCTTAAAGATCATCTAGTTCCAACCTCAATTCCATGGGCAGGGTGTTCCACCTCTGGAACCCTTCTCTGGGGTTTAGTAGTAATGGTGTGCATTAGCAGCTCAGGTTTTGGACTGGTCCCTGTTAGACTCATGGCTGAGTAACAATCTGTAGGATCAAATACTTTTTTATTTAGCCATTTTATGAGACGGTAATTGTAGAATCTTTCCTTTGTAGCATCCTCTACCCCGCAGTGAGCTACCACAAAAAGTGGGGAACGTAAAGGAAGTGAAAGGTGAAATGCCTTAACTGAGAGGATTATCATATGCAGAGCTGATATGAGAACAAAATCTGGCTCCAGAGGTTGTGGAATTCCCATCAGGAAAGTGGTTGGGAACCTTTGGTTGAACCCAATTTCCTGCTTTAAGAACTGTTGCTCAGCAAGCAGGCTTTGAGTTGTCCTCACTCCTGGGTCCATCCTGTGTCTGGATGCTGGGTTGTGGATGCTCACCGCAACATGGGGCAGTCCTGAAATGGAGAGAGTAAAAAGTTTCAGAAAGAAATGTCAATCACTGCATTTTAGAAAGAAATTGTGTTGCTCACAATTTTATTTAAATTTGTAGGAAAGCTATGAAAACTTTTCATGCTTTTGAGGCTGTGCATAAAGTTATCATAGCCCAGGGTATCCAGTACAATAAAATAAGCACAGATGCTGCTGCAGCTTTTCAGAACAACTTTCACTCCACACTTTCCAGTAATACGATGCTCCTTCAATACTGAAAGCTTTGTAATCAATCCTTTTACTTTTCTTTCACTACAAAAGTTCCTCTTAAAAGAACACCAGATCCAATCTTCAAAAATATTTGCTGACTTATGGAGCATGTTCTCATGCCTCTGAGTTCGAAGTTACTGTAGAAAATTTACTTATATAGGATGGCAATCCAAATAATCTTATTTTATCTGAAAGTATATAAAGGTCGTATCAAAATTTCATTGGAGCTCTGTCCAAGGAAAAAGAAGTTGCTTGCTTATGAAATTCTGCTAGAAATGAATTTAACATCTGGTCCTGCAAATGGACATGATTGTTTCTTTGTGACCCCTTGCAATGAATAAAGGCAAGAGATGGGAGTAGAGATGTGCAGGATTAGATCCTTACTTTATGCAATTTTTTTTTCCTCCAGCATTTCAATGATAAAAGACCAATTTCTGCCCTTGCTTAACCTCCAGCAACCCCACTGATTTCCTTGTTCATTCCAGATTGTAATGAATGACTTTACACACTGAAGCTCTTTTATTCTTTCTCTTCCAGATTGAGTGTCTCAGCCCAGACAATGGGCCCCTGCCTCCAGGAGTGTGCGACTGAAATAAATCCACTGACTTGAGCAGTCCCACTGCATTGCAACTGAGAGCCGAAGCTGGTCTCCAACACACAAACTTCCATGGAGCATAAGCCAGGGAAGAGCACACAGGTAAGCAGCATTTTTAACTCCCTAGCATGGCTTGTGTTTGTATCAGCCCTGACTCATGATTTATACGCATAGAGTATGTATTAAATATCCCTGAACTTGCACTTCGTGTATCTATTTGAGATAATTGTGGCTATTGTAGTGCTGGTGGGACTTGCAGTCTTTAATGCACTTATCCTCACAACATCTTATAAAGTGAGGAAGTGTTTTTATCTGTATGTTACACAGAGGAAACTGAAGCCTAGACAATTTTTTTGCTCCACCAGGGAAGTGAATCTGGATTGTCCAAGCTGAAAGCTATCACTCAGTCTGTTGGTCTGTCTCGAAATAAGCAGCACAAATAGGCACAGAGAATAGCGTTTCTTGTAAATTGGGGACACTGAACTACTTCATTGTGATACAGCAGACATGATAAATTGCTACTGTTAAATAAAGTGTTAGGGAATTGTTACGTAGCTACAGAGAGGCCACGCTGTCATTAGGGATGCAAAAGGCATATATTTCAGCTTATTCTTCCATATCCATATTGACTCTGAAGTGCAAACAATAATACAAACTAGATTTTGCCAGTAAACTAACACAATTTATCTGGAGGACAGAGCAAAAAGTGGGAGCAGAGCTCGATTCCTCCCTGCTTGTGAGTGGTGACATGTCAGCTGATGGAGGCAGCCCAGGCAGGGGACAGGGAATGTTGATGCTACTTACTGCTCTGGTGAGGATTCAGTGAGACAGGCTCAGGGTTGAGTCCTAAAAAATTAACAAGGATTGGAAATGTTTATCAGAACCAGTCATTGTACTCCCATCTGCTGTGTCAATACCACAAGATCATCTTTTTTCTCTCTTATCATACAATAACATGGGTACTTGGCCATCTCAGAAGTCAATGGTTGGTTCAGTGCACGAAAAGGAGATGCCAGAAGTGAAGGTACTGGGGAAGTGGGGGCTTTATTCTGCTGGCTTGGAGGTTGTTGTCTAAAAGGGAAACAAGGAGTCTCCAGACCTGTTAATTTAGAAAGACCAGGGCTCTCTGTGACTGAAGTAACTGGCTTTTCATTGCCCAAGAGTATCTAGCATGTGAATGGGACTATTATTATGAATTTTGCTGTTGCACAAGCATAAATCTGGAGTGAGTCACAAAGTTAGTCTAGATAAGTAGCCTTATTGGAGAATTAAGAAATATACCCCGTGTCTAAAGCAGAAGATTTCATCAGGAAAAAAGTCTTCTTCATTGTGAGGTTATGGCTTGAATATGGTTGCAGATTGGCCTTCTAAGTTTTATTTGATATTGCTTGATATGCTCCAGTATTTCATTGTAATTTAATGGCAATTCCTATTCACACAGCTATTCTAAATAGGTTCTTATATGTACCTATTACCTTGGTAGCCAGGTTTCTATATCAAATCCTGAACATTTTATTATTATTAAAAATATAAAAGCCATCTATTCCATCCATTTTGTACAGTGAGGTGAACAAAATTGGATGTGAAGTCACAGTGTGGTAATAGGGTAATTATTTTTTGGAGGTTCTTCTAATATACTTATGGTCAATTGTATTGAAGTTGTATTATATTACAGTTGTTCGTTGCTGTTTTATCATGTGCTGTGGATTGAGAAATATTCTATCCTAACCCTGGATTAAAAAACCCATGCTTTAAATTTTTAGAGAGGAAAATATATCTTTGAAAAGGTGTAATTTGATCCTCTGAGCAATTTATGCCATTCTTGACATGATCTACACCTTCTTGATGAAGATCTTTCTTCTTCCTAAGACACACCAGTGGAATTTCTCGAGATAAGAGAGACCTCATTCTACTTCATTAGACTGAATGAACCAGCATCTCATTTGAAGTTCACTTGTATGGTATATACAGTATGTTTATACAATCCCAGAGCACTTACTTCAAGAACAAGTGTCTTCCACGGAAGTGGCCTCCTGAAATATTTTTCTTAGTTAAAAAAAAAAAAAAAGGAAAAAAAGGACATATTTACATAGTTAAAATATAAATAAGGCACAGGGGAAAAGAAAATAAAAGGCTTAGGGAAAGGAGAATAGAGGCCTATATGCTTACAGGACCTTCCACCTAATTGCCTATAAATAATTGTCTTGTGCATATTACCCACATCAGAGCACGGTCTATAAGCCTGCATGTCAGCTGCAGAGCTCAGCTGCTGTTTGTAAATGGTATTAACTGTGCTCTTGATTTTCCTGTGCTTAACTGTATATAGTTTTGTTTTATTGGCACTGTACTGTAAGCATATTCTGCACTATGCAAATATAAGAGCTGAGAAGCATATGGGCCGAATCCTGCAACATTCACTCAGGCAAATGTCCAATTCATTTGATGGGAACTTTTCCTGAGTAAGCAGTAGGAGCAGAATCTCAGCTCCATCGCGTGCCTCGGCGGGTTTTCAGGTATGACAGCAGACACTGGGGCTTTGCAAGGAAGGAAAGGAAAGGTATAGGACCCAGTACGGCGAGTAGATGCTCATTTCTGTTCTCCTTGAGACTTAATGTTAATTGAGATGCTACAAAAGGCACAGTCAATATAGAATGACCCTTGCCAGCCTTTAGCATCCTGTTAAAAATCAGCTAATAAAAGGAAAGACCCTTAAAAGAGGAAAGAGCCTTCTGGATGAGAGGAAAGGGCCTCAAGCTGTGCCAGGGGAGGTTTAGACTAGATATTAGGAAAAATTTCTTCACTGAAAGGTGATCATATATGGGAACAGGCTGCCCAGGGAAGTGGTTGAATCACCCTCCCTGAAAGTGTTCAAAAGACTTGTGGATGTGGCACCTGGGGACACGGTTTACTGGTGGACTTGACAGTGCTGGGTTAACTGTTGGTCTCTTCCAACCTTAATGATTCTATTAATTCAATGCATGATAACATTTCTCCCTCTTCAATCTGGAATTTCATCTCTTGGTACCAGTAGTAGTCTCTCTAGTCAATGCAGACAGATTTGAGCTGTAGGAGTTCATGGAGTGAGGAGAAAGAGGAGGGAAATCCTGCTTTTGATAAAGAGCACCAGTGATTTCTGCTCCACCACCTTGCTCAAGAGGTTTGTCAGAGAGACATAACTCAAAGTGGGAGCTTCAGGATTCAGCTCTGCAACCAGCTCTGGTTCAGCCCTGCCATCTATCATACAGGAATGGGGTTTCATCCCTTAACTGTGTAGGTGGCTAAAAGCTCTGTCCCATTTCCTGATCTCTGTATATTACCTGGCCTATGCTGCAGTGACAAACAATGTGTTGTGGACTTAGGTCCAAGTCCTACAAAACTCACATAGGTGCTTTTCTTCATTGACTCCAATTTTGTCCACACTGCCCCTCACAGCTTGATATGTATCAGAGAAGCTGGATTTCTTCAATCTAGCTGCCATGGGAACCAGCGCAGCACTGATGCCGTGGCACACATTTCAGCATGATCCCCACACGGACCCTGGTTACCCACTTGGGGCTGCTAAAGTGTGTTGATCACTGCGCTCTGTGCTCTCAGGGCTAATGCCATCCCTAATAGCTACACTAACATTAGCAGCGGTACCCTTATCTTTCTTTCTCCTGCAGCCATTTCTTTCAGCAGTGCCTGATCGGAAACTTAAGCTGCAGCCCTTACTCCTGTTCCTCATCCTCATCCCCACACACCTTTAAAACAAAATGGCTAATACAAATAGAGGCTTAAAGGTCAAACACTCCAGACCTGGTTTTGCAAACTCTTTTGTACGTGGCTTTTCCCCTTGTATTAAAAAAAATAAAAGAAAAAAAAAAGAAAATATATTCTCATCAGGAAATGTTGGCAAAAAGGGTTTAATTACAGAAATCATTTTGCACCCTATGGAGAAAGCATGAAGAATGGCATATTTCCACATTTGAATTGCACATTCATCAAGAAAAGAGTGATTTCCCCTTAAGAATGTTCTGGAGGAGTAGAAAAGAGCATTGAACCCCGGGGTGTGTATTTTATAGTCTCTGAAAGCAAATGGTTTCACTTCCATTGATTAAAATATATGAGTTTTTCCCCCTGGATTAGTCCCCTGGATGCAGAAAACAAAAATTAAAATCTTTAGTAGCAGCTGTCAAGCAGTGCAGCCCCTTAGGAGACATCTCCACTAGGTAAAGGGCTCACCAAACCAACTGCTGCTGAACTTGGCCAGAAAGAAGTCTTTGACCACCAGATGTTGCTACTTTTCTTGCTTGAATGGGGACTTCACAAAAAGTGTTTTCATTGTTTCATTGGACCAAATGTCAATATGGAAACACAAGCTGGCATTAGGACCACTAAGCGCTAGGTGGTCTCAGAGGCAGCTCCAGGACTTGCTGTCCTTGCTCTCCTGGCACACAAGGTCTAACAGGCTTGTGCATTAGTCTTGTCACTCACCTTCTTGTCCCACAGATGTGGCTTCTTTACAAACTCTTCACAAACACTGCATGGTCAATAGTCACTGTACCCAAGGGGCAAAGTGCAAAGTTGCTGGGGCACAGGACACAGGCACAATGTGGCTGATGCTTTGAATGTACATCTTCATAAAACATGCTCCAAATTGGTATGCAGCACACTTCTGTGACCACAGCAATTCACTGTGAATTGAAGCAGAAGGGGGATTTTCCTAAGCAAAGTCGCTTTTTCCCATTAAATTACTATTGTTCTTTTTTTTCCAGGAGCATTATTGTCTAGTTCAGTTAACAGAGAAAGGCCAATTACACAAACAGTGCTGGCCTGTTAAACTTGAATTTACCAGCCAGAATTCAAACAAACAACATTCTACTCCCCACCTGGGTTTACCGATTTTCTCTTAATAATGTCACTTGAGTTTAAAAAAAATAAATAAATAAATGGCTGGAGCAAATGGGCAGATCAAATGAGTGTTTCAAAACTGCAGGAAAGTAACACAAACTGTAAGAGCACTAAGAACAAGAAAAAGAAAAAGTTATGTGTAATTGGAAGAGAAGATGTTCCATTTCCTTTCTAAAATCAAATGCAAACTGCTCATGTGACTGATTTAGTATTGAACAAGAGAGGAAAAATTGCTTCTTGGCATTTAAATGGAAATGTTTCTTGTTCCGAAATTTTGGAAGCTTGCATACTGTATGATTTTTGAAAGGCTTATACAATTACCATTGAATTTGGATGAGCTCTATTCCTAACAATATATATATTTCTCAGTTAAACTTTTTCCTTCCGGAGACCTAAATTACCTTTGTCTAGAGTCTAGATTCCTGATGTGGAATATATTCCAGAGGTAATAAGGCCAATGCAAATATATTTCATTTTTAATATGTATGACTGAAAAAAACAGTGAACAGCGGCAGCTATTTTGCAAAGCAGACCTTTATGTTGCGGACTCTGCTGTTTTAAGATGATGTTCTGATTTGCTGTGTGCCTTTTTAGTCTGATTTCTGGGTTTGGAATAAAACACATATCTTACCTCTTGCTTTCCACAAAGGCCAGAAATTCTAGGACAGGAGAAAAAGGCAGAACACAGCAGACTTGCACCTGGCTGATTTAAAGGTATGCCATGAAGAGGATGATTCCCATGTAGCTCAAAGCACTGCATGAAGTACTGCAGTCCATTATGTTCAGCACTCCTCTTACAATGCGGTTTTCGGGCTGAATCCAGTGTGACTCCAAGATTTGTGATGTCAACACAAGCATGTAGAGACTGTTGCTGAAAAGTTTTGTAAGAGTAAATTTTGAGGAGGGATTTGAAAGATAAAAATGTGATCATTTGGTGAATGAGAAAATGATTGGCTGAGTGTAAATGGCAGTGGATGATATATCCTGACAGGGATAAGTTATCGAGGACTTGCCCAAGGTCAGGCAGTGAAGCAGTAGCAGGGCCTAACACTTAGTGATACCACAACCCTTTCTTTCTTCAGACCATATGGAATAGCAGCATTAAATAGCCTTAATTTCTTGTCACTTCTGTTTAAATAAAAAATTTAAAAACAGAAAAAGCCAAAACACCCCCCCCACAAATAATTAAAAGGCAGAAACTGGTAGCATTGATCTTCCTCCTCAAGACGAACTAACCTTAAATCTTGTTGGCCTTCTTTCTGAGAATTTGATCTTAATTATCACACAGCATAATTGTGCCAAAAAAAGAAAAATAAAAACAGTAATAGTAACTGATAATGATAGTGATGTCATCCCCTGACACCACTGTGGATGATGCCCCCTGACCCCAAAAGCAAGACATTATGCAAGCTGCCTAACTAGAGGCATAGGAGAAACACAGGTTTCCCTTCCTCATGATGTGTGCTGAAACTGGAGCCCACCTGACCCCAAGAAGACAGGAAGGTTCACCAGGGCCAGGACATGAAGGCACCACCTGAAGCAGATCTCCATTCTCTTCCTGTCCATTCCTGATTCCCATTCCATTCTCTTGCTGAAGCCAATGTCATTCCAGCTCATGCCCATGTCTATTCCATGTCCATGCCCTGCCCACGCCTATCGTGTATCCAAGCACATCCTCTCCTGTCCCTATTACCTTCTAATTCTTAGGGCCATACTTAATCCATCTCATCACCTTGCCCACATATCTGTCCATGCCTACATCATGCCCATCCCCTCCTCACATCCCCTCTCTATGCCATGCCCATGACCATTCCCTCCCCATGCCGTGCCCATGACCATTCCCTCCCCATGCCTAGAACATGCCCATCCCTTCCCCATTCCCAGGTTATAACCACACCTGCTCTATGCCCATGTCCTCCCCATGCCCACATGCATGCCCAAATCCCCTTCATGCCCACACCATGCCCATGCCCTTCTCCCAATGCCCATGTCATGCCTCGTCTGTGTCCTCCCCTGATCCACGCCTATGCCAGGACTGCATCATGCCCCTGCCTGTGTCTATTCCCATCTCATGCCAATGTCTATATTCCCCCCATGCCATGCCCATGTCTATGTACATCCCTGGCCAATGTCTATTCTATAATCGTGTCATGACCATGCCCATGTCCATGTTTTCCTGTGCCCCACGTCCATGCCATGCCCGTGTCTGTGCCCTCCCCGGCCCCACGCCTATGCCACGTCCATGCCCATGCCACCCCATGGCCGTTCCCACCCCATGCCCCTCTGCATCCGCAGGCCGTGTCCGAGCTGTTCCCACGCCGCTGGGGTGGGCAGCCGCCAGCCGCATGTGCGCCTGTCATTCCAGCCGGGAGCGCCGGCTCCTGCCTCCCATTCATGTAACCTGTGTGTGTCTCTCTTTCTCTCTGTGTGTAACAGCGAGAGGGAGAGAGCGAGCGAGGCACAGAGAGAGGGAGGAGGAGGGGGGAAGCTTTAAATAAAGCCTTTGGATTGCAGCTGCTTATTTTGGGCAGTCCTACCAGGACGATTCCTGTCAGCAAAGAAGCTGGACCAGTCGTTGGTTTTTTTTTTTGTCTTTTTTTTTTAAATTTATTTTGATTTTGATTTTTGGGGGTGGCAGCGGTGTATCTCTGAGCTGCCTGCGGAGATGAGCTCCGGTGCCTGCCTGTAGTTTCCACTTTGGGATCGCTGGACGCAGAAGTGGCATTTCGGTGGGGGGAAGCTGCAGACATGGTAAGCTTCGCTTTTTCCTCTGAAAAGTGTATTTATGCCATAGACTCTCCTCAATTTTCCCTTCCCCCTTCCCTCTTCCCACCAAACAGCCAGGCACACAGGCTGGGGCTGGGGAGAAGCTCCCTGAATCCCTGGTTTTCCCTCCCCAGCATCCATCCTTCCCTCCTGCCCAGCTCCCTGCCCTCCCTACGCACAGTTTGCAGCAATTCGGAGGGAGGCAAAGATGCTGCGGGAAGCTCCGGGCTGGGGCGGGGGTGATCAGGCACCCCCAGACTGCCAAAGCCGTGCTTCAGGGTATATTTGGAGTGGATTCTCCCACCCAACCTTCCCCCTCCCCGACCCTTCCCTCTGCACCCCGAGCGGTGCGGCTGTGCTGGGGGAAGGCAGCAGTGCAGATTGGGAGGCACTGGAGCAAGGATGCAGCTTTAAGATCAATCGGTGTTATTTATGTAATAGTAGAAGCAGGGAGGAGAGGGGGGAGGAAAAAAATAGAATAAGAAAGAAGTGCGTTGGTATTTCTCAGCTCACAAGGCTCCTTTGGCTGTGTCTGAACCCCCCATACTCATGTCCTGCTGCAGGGTGGTGCGTGGTGGGAGTGTGTGTGTGTATGTTTACATTTGGATCTGTGCTAGAATCGGGGATGAGGATGGGGTCTCCCATTTTCCAGGGAAAGGTGGGTTTGCCTCCAACAAAAAGCAGAAAAAAAGAAATGCTCTTGACTGCAAGTTGAGTGACAAATCTGTTTCTTAGGCATTAAATGTTAAAACCCTGCTTCCAGCCATGCCCTGCCAGGATTAAAAGCTCGCCCAGATAGTGTGGTGTTGGAGAAAAGATGCTGGAGTGCCTGGAAGAAATGCAGTGGTTCACGCTCCCGCTCGTATTCTCAGCAATTTGCATTCCCAAATACAAATTTGGGTTGTTGAACCTAAAACCAGGCTGCTACCAAAGGGCATTTATTTCCTGGGAGTTGTTTTGATTGAAAATATAGGGTAAAATATCTGGGACATTTTACTTCGAAACAAGTAGTAGTTAAGGAATGACAAATCTTTAAAAAATAATAATTAGCCCCCCCAAACTCTTAAAGTATTTACAAGGCAGTATCTATTTACTTTCTTACCATGACCATGCTTAGAAATTCACGATGGTTACAACCATGTAAGCACATGATTTGAAAACAAAACCCAAAAACCCTATTTTTGCCACTGCCTTGTTTTATGGGATACACAGTCTGAAATACATTTTTCATATAGCCAAAACAGAGATGACTAGATGCTCATTGAATAGATAGGCAAGACCTTTCTGCATCTTGAATGCATTTACCCATGTTTTTTCCTGGAAAGTTCAAATTTTTTTTAGGATTTAAAAATAATAAATAAAAAAGGCAAAACACCAAACTCCTGAATCGAACTAAAAATTAGTCTCTCTGCCTCAGCCCTATCTACCTCCTTAACTTTTTGCAGTGAAGCCTCACCTTGAATTTACAGCTGCTTCTTTTTCTTTTTTTCCTGAGAAAAGTCCCAGGTGAAGAAAGGGCCATAAAATGAGAAAATGAGAGCAAATCTTTGAAGTTGGAAGTTGTCTGTGTGTTTTTTATAGGTAAACTTCTGCTGTAGCCTGGCAAGTTGTTAGTGTGCTGCTCCCTGCTCTGGGGCGCCGAAGTTGGGCAGGGGAACTTGGCAGCTGCCAGCCTATCCCAATCCCATTTCTTTCTGCTTCGCTGACCCTAATAAAATTGCCTACTAGTAGGGTAGCCCCTCCCCTCCTTTGGAAAGTGCTCTGCTCCCAACATGTGCACCATATGTGCCTGCAACACCCAAGGCTTAACATATACACACACCTACCCTATGGCAGCAGTCCGCACATGCCACCCGCACTCTGGCTCTGGCAGGAGCTGGACTGGCCGTCGGGAACCCCAAGCTCTCCCCTGGTAGCTGGGGGAGGCTGGGGCTGAGCCAGTGATTTGTATTTAATTTATTTCATTGGCCTCTTCAGAGCCAGGCGCCTCCCACTTAGTGCCTCTGCCTGTAGCACTTTTATAGGCTTGGGTGGAAAAAACAAGGAATATGTGTGTGTGTATATATATTTAGTGCGGGGGGGAGCATAAAAGGAGGAAGACGCGTCTCTTGCACTGTTTTGCAGCGAGGCAAGACTTCACAGCAGCTCGCTCGGCTCTGCCTGTGTTCCAAGGCTGTAGGAATTCGCTCAGTTGTGGCCATTGCGGGCTGCCCTTCCTTGTGAAATTCCCAGCTCCCAGACTCTGCTACGCTGCTGGATCGCTCCTTGCTGGAGCGGGGTGGTTTGTGGCCAGGAGAATTCTTTGTTGCTATGATTCCTCGAGAATGCAATCCCCAAGTCAGCGCATGGCCAAAGAAAATGAGGGTCTGTGTTAGTTTGCAGCAGGTCTGGGGGCAGGGAGGGGACCGTGAGGTCACAGTGTGCAGCCAGGCATTTCCCAGGCACCTGAAAATGTAACCTGTGCTGCTCTTCCCTTGAGAGCAGGAGCACTGCTCTGCACCCACCACCCTGGCAAGGGGTCTGCACATTCAGCTGGGGCAGGGGAGGAGAGGAGGTGCCTTTGCAGACAACCTGTTTCACTTATTTCCCCTTTTTCCCCCTCTAAAAAATCACCAAGATTGGGAATGACTGCCACTGCACTGAGATGCACTGTATCTTTTCAGGGACTCAGCCTCTGTGCCTTACCCTCCTTTCCCATCCATATGTGCATAAATCTGTACACATCTTCACAAGGGGGGGTTTTCAATTATTCTGTTATTTATGTGTGAGATCTGGAGGAGAAATGTTTTGGTGAAGAAGGAAGGTCATTAATGCGGAAAAAGGTTCTCAGGTTGTTCTTTGGCAAGGAAAAGGGTAAAAGGCAGAACGAGATGCAGAAGTTAACTTTGTAGTTTCCTTTTCTTATTAGCAAGGGGTCCTGGTTTAGAAAGGCTTTTTCTGGGGAGAATTTGCCTTCTCTAATTTTAAAGGATAGGGAAAAATTACGGAGAGATGAGGGTAAAGCTGCTCATCTGGTTTTGGTTGGGGAGCGAGGAGAGATAGCCCCTCCTCCCCCCAGTTTATTTTACTACATGGATGGAAAAAAGAGGCAACTCTGATTTCAGTGGGTCTGGGGAAGGAGTGAGATTCGGGCTGAGAAGACAGCAATTTTAAGCCCATGTAGCTTAATTATTTTCTTGACTCATTTAAAATAGATGCTTTCCTTTTGTTTTGGTGAGCAGATAGTACGCTGGCAAGGGAAAATGTTTTCTTTTGTTTTACAAAGTGAATTTTAAAAAAAAAATATTTTATTTGATTGGTTTCGTGGAGTGCATAATAACTAAATGTTATTTCATTCTGTCTACAACATGTACACTACTCCAATTAAGAGCCTGCTCTGATTATTTTTAACCTGGTATTTTGCCATTTTTCTGCTCAGGAGAATAAAACATTGAGTTCTTGCACTTTAAAATAGCTGAGATGCTTAAGCAGAACTACCTTTTCCCTGGGAAAGTCATTTCCAGTTCTGTCGAGTTCCCGCTTCAATGGTTCATTTTCTGACAGAATCACATCTTTGCAAGGAGCAGAACTATGATCTTATGTAACTTGATGTTTCCAGATCAAAAGTTACAAATATTGCAGTAATACCACGAAGAGAGAGATTTGACAGGAGGAATGTTGTGTGGCATATTTATTATTAGGATTTCAAATCAAGGCAGTTTTAAAAATTTATGGAGGGGAAAAGCAGAATTAAAAAAGATGAATAAACAAAAACTTGCTAGTTTGATATCTTTAACATCACTTTTCCCTTTTATCTTACCTCTGTCGGCAGCTGAGTTTTTACTTTTTCTTTTTTAAAGCAAACTCTTCTGTGTTTAAGAAATGTGTAATTGTAATTTCAGGAGGTGAAGTAGCTTGAAACTCGCTCTCTCTCGGATTTGATTCAAAGAAATGAAACTCTGTAAATCAATGTCAATTCAGATTTAAAGACTGGCTGTTACCTGTCCTGTTACAAGGTCTATCAGCATAGCTTATGGTAACTAAAAGCTAAAATACTCTGTTTCTGCTTTGAACTGACAGATTGGTGTTGCTGGGTACTTTGACAGAGTAGCTTGCACCACTTGACAGTGAATTGAGTACTCATGGATCCTTGACCGATATGTTCCAGAGAAAAAAGTCTTATAATGTAACATTTTTTTAAAGCATAAGTATATATGTGTATTTCCTCTTTGTTCTAGATTAAAAGGAAAAAGAATAATGGAGAAATTTATATCTTAGCTATCTCAACATAACATGAGGAGTGGGGCTATAGTGTAGCTACAGGACTTATAGTAGTCAGGAATAAACGTACAATTTGCATTCTTCTGTGCTGTTTCACCCTTGTTTCATTTGATAGGTAAATAATTTTGTTAGAAATGTACAATTTTTTTGCCAGCTGTTCTACATCGCTCTCCCTGGATCATCTGTGAAGGCAGAGTTGAAATGTGTATAGGAGGGCACATTTCCACGTTCTTACTGAAAGTTCAAATTTCTTGGAAAGTTTGAGCCCTACACACAAAAATCCTTTTGCCTTTATACCAAATTGCTGGGAATGAAGCTGTTTGAGCAGTAGGGAGATTCAAACTTCATCACATGCTGTCCTGCTGGGTATCAGCAGAGCTGATCTTTCGAATGTGAAGATGTCTGCGAAAGCAGGCACAGATTTCTCTGTTCTTCCAGTGTGTTGGCAGCCAGAAGGAGTAAAGCACATTATGAAATGGAATAGGGCTGACAGATAAGTTTGCTTTTCCAAGTAAGAGTTGCTTTCTAGGATGTGACACAGCCCTTGTTCTTTTTTTAATTGGAGGGAAGAAGAAAGAAGAAGAGAGGAGTTGTTGATGGTCGATTTAGGTGGAGGAGCTCACTGAACTGCATTTATCAGTTCATTAAAATGGGGATGGTTCAGTGCGATTTTGCAGATATCTCCACATGTTTTAGAGGAGTAGCATTTGCTGTGGTCTAGGAGAACCACTGCAGTCCAGAAAGCTGCTCCACTCCCGTAATCACCACTAAGGCACTGGTGGCAGATGTGAGATGTGCTACCCTGGCAGCAACAGCAAACATGAAAGCAGGAGATGTCTCACTGCCCATTGATTTAGGGTTTAGGTGATATTCAGTTTTCTCTTTAAACACTGAGCAGAAGCTGTATCACTTGCCTGCACATGTGTTTGCACACAATGAGCCTTCAAAGTATTCTAGAGATTGATTAGTTATACAGTCAAAAGTTTGAACACAGAAGAATAAATCCTCTTTTACAGTTTTAGTCCAACCCTGCATCATGTATGCAATAAGGGCTCACAGGCTTTTTTGTCTCCCCCTCAAACTCCAATAAGTGTACTGAAAATCTTAAAATTGTTTAAAAAAATCCAGTCTAGGCCTGTTCTTTCTGGAGAAAATTTGGTTTAATAATAAAATTAATTTTGGTCTTCTATCTCAGGAGTTGGCCCCAGTGAATCTTGTGGATCCCTTCCAACTTAGGATATTCTATGATTCTATGATATCATGCTGCATGGAGGATAAGAATAGCCAGGAATAATTTCCTGCGCAGGAGCATCTTCAAGTACTGTCTGTTCACCTAAGAGCAAAGTCCTGGAGGCCAGAAATTCATAAACCATCTCTTCATCTGTGTCACCTGGACTTAAATGACCCAATCTTATACATGAATTGAACTCCCAAATTTTATAATGGAAAGTTTTCAATATTCTGCTAATTCCTTTTGGACTGCCTCTGTGTCTTTGGATGCTGAAAACCATTTCATCCTTACTTCTGTAACATAAAGGAGAATAGGAAGGGAGAGTTTGGTTAGTCAAAAAGCTTTTAGAAGTGGCTGCCAGAAGTGGTTGGAAAAACTGACAGAGCTTGAGAGACACTGGGGTTTGCTTTCTGCCTGTTGATACAAACAGCATTTGGTGGTTGGGCTGTGGGCAGCATGGATCCTGTCAGTCCGGAACAAGCAAATGCTGCTATTTCTAGAAAATTACCCTTTATGCAGCTGGGTTCAAGGTGTGATCAGCTTTTTGGCACAGAGTTTTGTTCTAGAAAGCAGAGACCAGTCTATGAGCCAACTGGCTGATGTGTTCCTGCAGACAGAGCCATGATCAGGGATTACTTACCGTGTTTCCTTATGGTGGTGCTAAAACTATGCAAAGTTCACAGAGCCTTTAATTGCTGCTGTGGATGTTTGACACTTCAGCAGATCAGACTCTGAGCTGTCAAGATGATCATCCAGAGGCTGCAACACACTCTGATACAATTATGAAATGCTGGGTTGAAGGGACTTGCCCAGCATTGCCCACAGTCTTGGGGCATCATTTGGCTGCCTGAATCCAAAGCACATGTTCCCTCATTTCTCAGTGCTCTGCTGAGTCACTGCAAACCTTCCAGCTCTGCAACAGGTGAGACAGGAATTGTAAACCTCCTCTTCTGCTCCTCATTCTCATTGCTTCCTCTCCTGGCTGGCTTGGATGAAACACTGTCTTGTGAATAATGACTGTTTCGTTATTCAGACATTCAATTAAGGCAACATTCATTGTGTTTTTTACTTAAATTATGAGTTTCCAACATATATTTTTTAATCATATTATTGGTCCGTTAGTCTAGTTTTTGTTTCTTTATTTTTTTGTTTTATTATGTCTTCCAAGAGCTAGTAGATTTGTGTTATTGCCTCATTTTGGTCTCTCTATGTGTCAATGGCTTAGTTTAACAGAGTTTTCTGCAACTCTAAACAGATCCCTCAGTCCATCCCACTCAGTCTGATCCTCTCCTCATGTCTCTCCAGCTGCCTCAGCTCCTTTTGGCAATCCCATTTTCATCCCTCTAACCCCTGCTCTCCAAGTCTGTCATACCAACCTTATTCAGCTCCTACTGGTTTGAGATCATGTCAAGAACCAGAGAGCATCTCTGATTGCAGTTCTGATACTTGGATAAAGACGTGGCACTTCCCATAGCATAAAACATCTTGTTTAGTCATACACAGGTAAAAATGTAAGTGATGGAAGCTGGCAAATATGTACAAATGTGCCCCGGGGCATGTAGCAACAGTGTTTTTATCAAAGATGTCTAAACTTGGCTTAATTCACACAGATACACACAAAGTTCATTAGAAGAAAAACAGTTCTCTCCCAGGCAGATTTCAAGTCCTTCCTCTAAAGTCCTAAAAATCCCAGAGGAGGTTTTAGAGAGGAAGCTAAAGCCTTTTTTTTTTTTTTTGGTGCGTAAAACAACATATTTTTTCCCTAGCCTTGTTCTCAGAATCTGCTGAACTGTTTTGACTGAAATTTTCCAAAAAACTTCAGCCTGAGGCAGACAGCTGGCATGGAAATTTTCAGGCCAAACAATTTGCTTAGTATAGTTATAAGAAACTGTGTATGCTGTTTTATTATTAAAGTTGCTTCGCTCTTCCCATAATTGACAGCACTACCAACTTTGCCTTTCCCTAATAAACAAAGAACTGAAGATTGTGTTACAAACTAATTTCGTATTTGTGTGTTTTATAGATATTTTTTTATATTGGAAATTTATTATAAAACTGACACATGCATTTCAGCATATGTTAGCAGATGATGAAATCTCAAGCTTCCTGGAAACCAAAGTGAATACAAGTAATGAGAATCCCACAAAGTCACATCAAAGTGATACAGCATTGCAGGATTTGTAGGATGTGATTAAATCCAAAGAAATCTCAGGAGATCTTGCACTGACAGACCAATCACACAAATTCCCATGCATCCCACCCTCAGGTTCAGTGTCCTGCTGACAGGAATTCTTACTTAGTATAGCAACACTCTATTGTAACGGCAATTGTTATCGCTAATCAGAGGGGAAAAAAAAACAACAAAAAAACAAACAAGGGAAATAGAAACAAATGGAAACTGAGAAAACTGAAAGAACAGATAATTGCATTTTGATGTGACCAACTTTTTTCTTTTGTTATCGTCACAGGTGACTTCTCAGGCTGCAGTTTCACATCAGAGCCAACCTCAGGACCCATTGGCATGGAAGGAGAGGGGTCCTGCTCACCCCCTCTTCTCCCACCCCAATGTCCTCTCTCCCCATCTCCTGTCCTTCTGTCCTTTTATTCCTTCAGAATATGTCTGATGATTTATGCCTTTCCGACAAGGGCATGTAGTGGTAGGACAAGGGGTAATGGTTTAAGCTAAGAGAGGGCAGATTTAAATTAGATATTAGGAAGAAATTATTTACTGTGAGGATAGTGAGGCACAGACACAGGTTGCCCAGAGAAGCTGTGGATGCCCCATTCCTGGAAGTGTTCCAGGCCAGTCTGGATGGGGCTTTGAGCAGCCTGGTCTAGTGGGAGGTGTGTCTGCACGTGGCAGAGAGGGCTGGGACTAGATGACCTTTAAGGTCCCTTCCAATCCAACCTGTTCTGTGATTCTACAATTTAATTTTTCAACCCAGGACAAAACAAGCTCCATCTTTTGCTTGGGGTTTTGGTTTTTCTTCTGATGACTTAGTGACTTACATCGAGTCAATTGTGGCGGAAGTATTTGTCAAGGAGAAGAGAGAAAGAAGGGAGTACAAACAGCTTTGTGGAGGTGATGAGGTTTTAGGCTAATCCCTTGACCCAAGCATTTTCTCTGGATTGCCAACTATTTACAGCAGTTTCATTGCACTGATATGAAGTCTAATTTTATTCATGTTAAAATTCTGAGGGCACTTTTCCATTACAGTCTTCTGTCTTCAGGACAGTCTTTTGAACCATCCTGCTTAGTAGGCCTTGAAGCAGTTGTCGTCTTACAATTTGCTGGATTCTTTTTGAACCCGGGATATAGTTGTGATTGCCACAAGAAAAAGTTTCAAAATTTAAAATCATGCAGTGAGTGAATAAGCCTTCCTGTTTTTCTGCTTTAACCTCACAAATTGGTAATTTCATTAGATGACTCCTACTTTGTGGGCTATACAGCAGGATATATTCCTTCTACTCTTTGGTTTTGTTTTTCTATTCCAAGCTGAAAGTCCCTGCCCTACTTTATCTATTCTGCAAGTCTTTCCATATTCCTGATAATCTTTGCGGCTTTTTCCTCTGTATTTATTAATTCTACTCTGTATTTTAGAGATGGGTAGACCCAAAATATATGCACGATTAAGACAGAAATAAATGTTACCTAATAAAACATCATTGCTTATTATATTTAGTCTGGAGAAAAGGAGGCTCAGGGGGGACCTCATCACTTTCTACAACTGCTTGAAAGGAGAGTGTAGCCTGCTGGGCTCCAGTCTCTTCTCCCAAGTTGCAAGACAAAAGCAAATTGCCTCAAGTGGCACCAGGGGAAGATTAGACTGGGTATTAGGAAGCATTTATTCATGGAAAGGGGGAGCAGGCATTGGAACAGGCTGCCGAGGGAGTGGTGGAATCACCATGCCTGAAAGTGTTCAATAAGTGTGTGGATGTGGTGCTTAGGGACATGGTTTACTGGTGGGCCTGGCAGTGCTGGGTTAAGGGTTAGGCTCAACGATCTTACAGGTCTTTTCCAACGTAAATGGTTCTGTGATTTTTCTCCTTTCATTGTTTTTTTTTTTTCTGGAAGGTATCTCAAAATTTTCCCTGCACATTTAACTGGCATGAGCAGAGAGCCAGTATTTGTAGAGGGCATCCCATGGAGATTCCTCAGCCAACTTTCCGTGTGGCACCAGTTAATTTAGAGCCCACATTGTGTATGCATTGTTAGAATTGTTTTTCCCTTTATGCATTACTTTGCTTTTATTGATAGTGAATTTCATCTGATGTTTTTATCACCCAGCTTGTTATTCAGTACTGTGAAAGTAGGTTGTAGCGTAATGGTTGGAGGCTTCGTGAGAGAACCAGAAAGCCCAGCAATGAAACAGGCTCTCATTTTGACTTTTATTCTTGTCCTGGGGATAATCTGAACAAAAATATAACCAACAAAATACCCTTTATATAAAGTAAGAACAACCAGCCCGCCTGTCTTGTGACATCTGACTGTGAAGTTGTCTGTTGCTCAAATGTTTTAGCTTCTCATCGTCAGCATCTGAGTCTTTTTTCTTACACTTCTTTCTAGCGAGTGTTTGCTCTTCCCCAAAGCAGCAAATTATGTCCTTGCTTCCTCCACACTGGAGCACCAGAATCCTGATACCAAGGGACAACTTAATGATCCTCTTCTCACAGCCTGACATGTTTCCCCTGTACCTCCATCTCCTTTCTATCCTAAAATCCTTCTTGTGTCCATGATGGCCCGCAAAAACACCTGGGATTTGGAAACTTTTGCTACTCTCTTAGTTTTGCTTTTCTCTCACAAGAAAGTGTGAGCAGACAAAGCCACCTGCCTGTCATTTAGAGCCCTGTTTGCTGGCGAGAATTTGGGTCTACCTGAACAGGGCTTTCTTTAGGGCTTAGCTTTTATGGCTTATTATTGTTGCTGCTGTTCACAATTATATTTGGGATTGGAGGGATGCACAAATGACTCATATAGAAGCTACAAACCATTGCTTGCAGCCCTGCATACACCCCATAAGCTTTAAAATGTCATCTGTTTGTGGCTTTCTGTGCCGAACACTGCTGATCACAGGCTCTGGAGAGCAACGTTATTATACACCTGCATCACTTTGTTTTGTATTCTTTTATACCTTCTGCATAATTAATGTTTTGTTGAATTTTATGTATTTATTTATTTTGGCTGATGTCTTCTCCAGAGATTATCAGACACAGAAGGCATCTAGTTGAGAAGATGGTAACAGAGAAGAAGAGGATATCAGAAGCTGATACTAGGGAAGAAAAGTGGATCTTTTAGGGGATGAGAAAATGGGGGAACACTGGGAAGAGGGGGACCTCTGCCAGCTCTTTCATCACCAGAGCTGAATTCCTGCAGACAGTGCTCTATTGTGCTCTATGCACTGGAGACTCTTTGATTCTTTTTTCCCATTGTTTCTCTCCTCCCCCTTCCATTTCAGAGTGTGGAAGACTAAAAAGTCTATAATATCTCTGTTGTGCAAGAAATACATAAATCAATAAAATCAGGATAGCCAGCCCCAGCAAAGCTGCCCAATCTAATGTGTGCACATGGGGGCATATATTCTTTGTATGCTAATACTAATGTTTGTTTCTCTTTCCTTCTCTCTGCTCAGCTGAAAACACCTGGAGTTAATTTCACACAGACTACGTGGTAGCTCACCTTGCCCTCATGTTTCCTTATTAAGGAATTTCATTAAGGCCTTTTTTTTAAATGTGCACTGCTTTGGCAGACTGAGTGTTTGGAAGTGGACACTCCCGGCAACAAAGATTTTTTGGAGATAGCAAAAGACAATCACATTCAATCTTGTTTCAATCCCCAAAGCACCACAACGTTTTAACCTAAACCAGGTCCAGATCCAAGAATCATTACTATTAATTCAAAGGCTCCTGTTGGTTTTAATGGTCTCTGGATCAGGATTTTTCACTCCTGCTGTGGAACAGTGCTGGCTCCCCCAGTGCAGAAGCACAAAATGGCCAGGAAAATTGAAGGCTGGTTTGGAAATGGATGTCATTTCCACTGCTGGACTAATTGAGCGTATGAGGCTGGGAGTGGGATAGGTTTGAGGTTTTCTTGATGTTTCCAAGTAAGTCAAAGTTCCTATAATGAAAACATGTAGAGTGTTGTTTTGTAACTATTTTTATACCTACATCAGACTTGATGTTAGTGGCTTTGAATTATTTAATGTTTTTCTTCCTCAGCTGTCATCTCCAGTGAGTTCCCATTGCAGAGCTGTGGGAGTTGTTGTGTAAGGAACAATGGAGGAGCCTGGCATTGGCTGCTGGGGAGGTTGATGTTGCCTGGTTTTGTTTTGTTTCATGCCTTTAATCCTATTTTATCCTTTTTCTTGCTGGTGAGAGGGACATCAGGCCGAGGTATTAAATCATGCTGACCGGTGTGGGCTGAAAATGAAGTATATGCCAGCTAAAGACACAAATGGGGAGTTTTCTGCTTAAACCACTAAGCGCTAATGTCTGTCACATAGGAAGAGCCAACTATTTAACATTCAGTCTATTCAAAAAACATTATTATGTCCCAATGGTAATTTAAAACCACATCTGTTAGAACCATATGTGGGTGAAGTTTACCTTTTTTTTTAGCCTTTTTTTTAGTCCCAGGTTCCCCTGTTTATAGGGTTATCTTCAATGTGGGCCTCCTTCAAAATTTCAGACTGACAGCCATGAAATGCCTGTAACAAAAGAACTAAATGAATTGAGCTCCTATCTTTTTTCCTTTGTAATTAATGTGTGGGTTTTTAGTGGCTATCTGTAAGTAGACTTCGAGCTTTGAAAAGAAACCTATATATTGAGATCATGCCTCATGCTTCTGTTGTCTATAACCTGACATTTGGTTTTTTCATCTGAGTTATTGGATATTTCCCAGATTTTTCCCTCACCGTTATTCCAGCTTTCTATTAACAATGCATGCAACTTTTGAAAACATCTCTTTTGGGCAGTCAGACCCTCTAATTTTTACTTTGTGGAATTGCCATTGGATTATTCTGTCCTTAAAAACCGAAGATATAGATTTGTTTTCAAAACATCTCAGCCTTGTTATCTGACCAGCCCTAACTGGCATAAACCTGAAATCCTTAAACCTAAGCAGTGCTAATAGCATATCTGACATGGCAAGTGGAAGTTGGCTCCACGGAACACTCAGGTCAAAATATCTGCTACAGGTCCCTCATTATGTGCTGGAGAAAGGGCTCAGTGTCACCTCTACATCGAGTGCAACACACTTTGCCATGTCTTTGTGTACCTGCTCATCCCAGCTCAATGCAAGCACCTGAGTGAATTGCTTTGACAGGTGGTAATTGGGGGCAAACAGAATTCAAGCACAGAAACTAAAGGAGCTCTTTATTCCTCCACCCCGTTACCTGCTCCCTCTGCTTGAGAAGAGTCTTCAAAAAAACCTTGACAAAACAAAATTCCCAAGTGGTTGGTAAGCACTGACTCTCTGTGGTTGGTGAGGTGGTGTGGAAGGGAACATTTCCATTATGCTGCCCCTCTTCTCTGAATTCCAGTTTTGCTTGGTGATGGCAGGAAGAGCTGTGCTTTGGTTATGGTGGTCAGGCTGGAACACCAAATACTGATGTTCAAGCTGTGATCCCCTGTGGGTTACTAAAATTGTGTGTGTTACGTGATGAATTTAGAACACTCCAGGCCTCAAGCTACCATTCTAAATATCCCCTCTCAGCAAACAACAAATAACTGCTCTTCTGAGATTTTTCTGTAAGGGACAAAACCTTAGCCTTTTCTAGAATCCCACAGAAATCTCAGCCCTTCCTTGAAGTAATGGATTTTCCCATTAAGTGCCTCCACATCTCTTAGCAGCATCAAGCTTTCTACTGTTTGTCCTTCACAAATAGCCCAAGTACCTCAACAAGAAATAATCAAAAAGTAAATAGATAAGCATGCAAGTACTCATAAAGCCACCATTCACGAGTCACATCTTTCCACTGGCATTCACAGCATGGCATATCGTGCATCCCCCTCCAGCTGTGTTTCAAGCACTGAAAAATGAATTTCTCAGCTAAACAGGATCCCAAAATAGTGATCCTGATGTACAGAGCACCTGACAACCCAAGAGTTAAATATGCAGCTATAAATAGCATGCCTTCTTTGATGGGAGGCATTGTATTGTAATTTTAGCACTAATTAAAGTTTGGTTGTAGGCATGAAATATCTCAGTCTTTCAGAAACGTGTAAATATCCAAAATTAAGCTGGTTTTTGTTTTCTGAGTGTTTTGGCAGAGTTGCACTGTTGCATATGAAGTTTTACGAGCAGCAATATAATAAAGATGGGTTTGCATGTCAATGAGCAGCATTTTTTGATTCATTTTGGGTTAATCAAGTGCTGGAGTTAAATTGGAATGTGTTAATTTGTTCTTGGTTTAAAATGAGACTCCACTGTGTCCTGCAGTGAGTTTGATGCTCAAAAGGTTTTGTGGGGTTGATTGATTCCAGATAAATGGGAAAGTAGCTATGTTGAAAAAACCCTCTTTAATTTGAATGATGTGCATGGAAAATGTGGGGGGAAAATGAAGAAAGCTACAAGAGAAACAACACATTTTTATGTTTTTGGCACAGCTCACTTCATATTCCTACTCCCTGTCCTTGTGTGATCCCTGAGCACTTGATGGATGAGAAAGATAATTGTTGATCATTTCATGAAGCTCTGCCAGTAACACATACCAAATATAATTAAACCTTCAATTTTTTGCTTTTAAATACATTTTCTCACCAAATATAGCAATTAACCACTTTCTGTCAGAGCAGGAGGAGGCAAGGTGTTTTGGGTCCTATTTCCTAGCTCTACTTAGTGTGAAATGTGGGAGTTTCTTTTTCAAAACAATTCCACATTCCTGTTAGTTCATTTCACCTTTGAGGTTCCATGAGAGTCATTCTGGAACTTCAGGAAAATTGCCACAAATGATGCTTTTGCTTGTTAAGCTGCTTTGCATGGTCGAGTTGTATCAGTTCCAGTAATTCCTTGTCTCACTAGGTAAATCACTGCAAGGTTCTTGCAGCTGGGACAATGAACAAGGCAAGTTTAATGTCATTCATCTCTAATTTTTAACCCTTTGCCTATGGTGTAGATTTCAGGCTAATTCCATGGAGAAAGTATTTTTTAAATTTCTGTTGTCAAGCTGATTCATTTTGTCCAAGGTTGTTGTTCTTTTGTGTATAATACAGACAAAATATTTGATTGTGATCACATTTGATGCAGCCATGATGCTCAAACGGATAGATATTTCTCTAGTAAGTGAGAATACCCGAGAAGGTATCGTTTTGGGATAACAGCTCTCAAACAGATGAGTCACATTTAAGGGAAAACAAGGGAAATGACAGATTAGTATTGACTGTTAACTCCTGATGGACACTTCGAGCACAGCCTGTCCATGGCAGTCAGTCTCTGACTGTCCAGAGCCCAGTTCCACTGGGATATGCAGCACACTGCCTTTTGCTCTGTCCTTGAGCATGAGGGCACGCTCCATTAGCTGACACTTGTTTTTACAGCATATGTGCCAGACAGCTTGGGCAGGAGCTGATCAAACCCCAGTCTTGCAGGTCATATCCCACAGGGCAAGTTAGATGATTCCCTTTTCTGTTACTCTTTCTTGGTCATTATACAGATGTTAATTAAAGGACATACTCCCCAGGATGCCTTTTCCAGGTCCTGGGCGAACTTCAAATTTGAAACATAAATATGAAACAATTCCAGATGTCCTGATGGAGTTACACTGACTAGTTACTGATAAGACACTTTGACCAGAGTAAGTAGTTTAAAGGAGGGGACATGGGGACTTCCGATCTGTGTGCAGCTCTCTTTTGTGACCCAGGAGAATTTTTGTCTCAATTTATCTGTCCATAGAAAAAGTTTTCTAAGAACTTCCTAGTTATTTCCTTTTGGCCACATCATTTTGGAGTCCTGAAAGCTCTGTCTCATTTTCCCTTTCCTTAATATATCACTGCAGTGTCCTGGCAGTATTAATTTTAAGCTAAAGAAATTCAGTCCATCATTCTTTGGACAAAATTACTGAATGGGAATAACATTTAAAGTCAAACTGTGAAGTAGAAAGTTAGTTGACCTGTCTTTTGGGACATTTGGTTTTATTAGGTTCCTACATGTGTTTACTTTGATCCCTTCAATGTCATCCTAGAAGACGATTCCAGGCCAGATTGTAAAAATGTCAGTTTCTTCAAACATATGAACAAAATCCTTTTTAAATTTGTCAGATCTTTTGAATTACAAGTCCAGTGTTCTGTATGAGACAGAATTGTTACTTTCACTTTCAAAAGATTAGCCATTTAGCTGTCAGGAGCTGACAGGATCCAGCACTGTCTATAGCAGGCTGTGTGCAGAATAGGTGCACTCCCAAACTTATATTGTCCCAAATATCATATCTAGAAATTATCTGTATTATACCAAAAGAGCTGAATCCTGTGCCACTCTTGCAATTACAATAGATTTCCTTTCTGCAGATCCCATATTTACCAGCGATTGATAATTTCAGAGAATGCACTTGAGCTGGAGAGTGTCTTCTCCTTACCCCATGTGCAGTCCTGCATTCATGTCTGGGGCCCTCAGCACAGGAAAGACATGAACCTACCTGTTGGAGCAACTCCAAAGGAGGCCACAAAAATGCTCAGAGGAGCACGTCTGCTATGATGACAGGCTGAGAGAAATGGTGTTGTTCAACCTGGAGAGCACATTGCTTAGGGGAGACCTTATTGCACCATTTCAATATGTAAAAGGAGCTTGTAAGAAAAATGAGGACAGACTTTTTAATTGGTCCTCTAGCAATAGGACAAGGAATAATGGTTTTAAACTAAAAGAGAGTAAATTTAGGTAAGATGTAAGGAAGGAATTTTTTTTTTACAATGAAGGTGGTGAAACACTGACACAGGTAGTCCACAGAAGTCACAGATCTCCCCATAGATCCCTCATCCCTGAAAATATTCAAAGTCAGGCTGGACGAAGCTCTAAACAACCTGTTCTAGTTGAAGATGTCCCTGCTCATTGCAGGGGAGTTGGTCTAGATGAGAGTTAAATGTCCCCTTAAATCCAAACCATTCTATGATTCTATGACTCTGTCTTCTAGAAAAGGGGCGGGGGGGGGGGGAAGGTTAAGGGAGAAAATGGGAAGAAAAGCAGACCTTGGGACAAAATCACTCCAAGTCACTGCCCTTGGTGATCAAATTTCCTACTTTCTCATCCCATGCATAGTCTTAAAAGAGGAATAACGCCTCAAAACTATCTCAGATGCAACATTAGCAGATTATTGGGTGACAACCCCAAAAAATCGGTTTAGATATAGTCTCCTCATATAGGAAGTTGATAGGTGGTAACAATATAGTTAACTTTCCTGCTTGTTTTATCAGCAATGACTCAGTGTTTTTTACCCCTGAAAACTGGGGTGGAGACAGAAAATGCCAAAGGCAGCAAACTAGCTGGCATGCAAATAGAGAAAAGAGCTGCATTCCTGGATGAAAGCAAGCTCCTTTGTTGCCTTAATTTTTCCTCATTAGTTTTACAAAAGAACCATGTAAAGAACAAAATCAAAACATACAGTTATCTCAACTGTTCGGTCAAGTACCACTTATATCCAGGCTGCTTTCTGCCTCTCTGAATGAAGGTGTTGGGAGAAGTGTGTGACTGGGAGGTGGAGAAAGCCTTCTGGAGTCTAAAAGTTCTCTAACTTCTGACTGGTTGGAACAACAGATGTACTAAAGCCACACAAGTCAGAAAACTTATAAAAGGGCCATACAGGATGAGTCAGATTAATACATAGGAAAAGATCAGATGTTCAAACTGAAACAGACAGAAACATCAGGAAAGGAGGATCCAAAATAAGCTGATGAAGCCTAAATATTTTCAAACCTTCATAACAATTACGTTAGTTCAGACATCATTCTGGAGGGCCACCCAGAGGAGAGAAAAAGAGTAGAAAAATATTTTTTAAGGAAGATCAACACAGGAAACCTCCACCTTCTCTTACAAGCTGCAGTGGGAGATATTATGATGAAGACAGATAACAAAACTCTCTCAGCAAAGATGCCAAAATTTTTCCCAGTATCTGTCGAGTATCTATTCAGCCTGTCCAAAGCAGATGCTGATTTTCTCTTTGATAAAGGACAGTGCAGGAGCTCTGGATGGTGACTTACCTTGTGGTCTCCAAAGAGCTGCTTATTAATAGAAATTAAAGTAGCCACCATGGCCCAACTGGTATCAAATCCGTTTTCTCCTATTAACTTACAGTGAACATGGTGAAGAAGCGTTCTTTGCCAAAACCCATCGTGCTAAGAGTCAGAAAATCCTGTGGGTTAGGTCCCTTTCTTCTTCAGATCTCCTTGGCAGGAATCTGCATTGGCCAAGGCCCAGGGAATTCTAGCTAATAAATTATCATGTTAGAGGGACTGCTCACCCTGTAGTCATGCTAATCAGGTTCTTACCAGCAAATCAGGTCAGTTTATATTCTTGACTTTAATGTAAGACAGGCACATGGGACCACATGTTGTAGGGGGTTTTTTATTTAAAAAATTAGGCAGAGTCATTGCTTGTAAGAAATCCCCTCTCAAATCCTAGGTTCTAAGTCTCTTTGAGGTAAAACTGGTATGCCAGGAACTCCCTGTCATTTCTTGTCATTGGCTCTGTATCTTGATGGTCTTAATTAGAAATTCTTTATGACTGATAAGAGAGCTAACACCTAGGTAAGAAGGTATCAGAATGACACAGATGTCTTTGGTATATATTCTTCACACCCCAACTACTCTTTTAAAAAGTTGCTTATTATTATTAATAACTCCAAGGCATATTATTTCCAACTTGAGAAACAGGGACTGAAAGTCAGAGATAAAGACAGAGGCATTGTGAATTTATGTTTTGCAAGATACTGAGTATATTTCAAAAAAGAAAAAAAGTCCCGAGAAATGTTTTACGGTAAAGGGTTTAATTTTTGGAATCACGAAAGGACCTAGTATTGCCAAGTACTTATGATGACAGGAGAGCTGCTTTAGTAATCAAACTATGTAAGAAGAAAGCCAGGAGGTTAAAGGCCCCTCTGTGAGATGAGTAAGTGTATAATGGTTTAAGTATGCCTGTTACTTGTCTGTAGTTATCTGCAGGTGTCAGCTGACTCTTAATAACCCCAATACATTAATTCAAAATGGTTTTTATCCTTCCTAAAGTATATTGGATACAGCAACACAGATTAACAAATCCCTGTCTGTGTAAGAAGAGCTATTTCTGTCTAAAGTTTTACTCATAAAGGGAATTGTTCAGGTACAGTATGTGAGTCTCTCTCCAGAAGTTATTATTGATATTTTTACTTTCTTATGTGTCTTTTCAATTAACTTTTTACAAGATTATAGACTCCATTTCCTAGATTTATGTTGCTGCCCATGTTTATCAGTGACTTGGGAAAAAAACCAGGGCCGTTGCCAATAGTGTGCAGGCAATGTGAAAAGTTGGGGGAGTTAGTAATGAAAGACTGAGAGATACTGACGGAGATCTACGTGTCTTGGTGGGCTGTGTACAGACATGTGATCTTATCTCTAATGTAATGAAACATAAACTCTTGTTTCAAAGAAAAGTAAAAGCAAAGCATGCTTTTCATTGGGGATCCAGGCACTCTAAAACTGCAAAACACTTCTCTGGCATTATAAATAAACAGGTAAAAGAGGAGCTTTCAGTTCAATTAACTCAAGTTTTCACTTGAGTGAAACTTTACTCAAGTACATTAAGAGAGAAGTCTCATGTAATTATAGTGAAACCACCTTGCTATGTGGCATGGGTTAACTTCTGTTGAAATACTTCTTCAGTTGGGTACCAGTGGGAGCAACAAGGATGTTGATGAACTAGAGAATATTTAGAGAAGAGATATGAGAATAATTAAAGGCTTGGTAAGAGATCACACAGCGAACAACAGGGAAAATGCCAGTTGTTCAGCTCCTCAAAGTGCAAGTTAAGGACTGATGGGATCATTTTGACTACTTGCAGAGGCAACAGAAATTCGCTGGCAGGGTGCTCTGCTGGATAGATGCAGCAAAGAGGCATCAGTAAAAAATGTCAGGAAACTGACTCTAGAAAAAGAGACCTGAAGCAAAATGCATACTATTTGCTATGAAGGGAACAAACTGAGGAGGAATGTAATGATTCTCTAGATGTGGAATATATTTTGGGGTTTTGTACTTTTTAGTAAATAATTTTGCTCAAGCTTGAATTACCTACACCCTTCACTATGTGCTGCATGAAGAATCTTCCTAGTGGTCCCTCTTATATGTATAGCTTCTGAATACACAATACACATCGATTTTGATATTCAGGACCTCATTCTTGCAATCTCCCATGTGGTTAGTGGTGATCTTTGCCCTGTGTATGTTTAGAAATAGTGACAACATTTCCTGAGCAGAGCTTTGATTTCCAAAAACCATTCAGGGGTTTTTGTTGGTNNTGCTTATCAAGAGCTTGCTCAGAGGTACTCACTTGTCCTAAAACAGAATAAAAGAAAACTGAACACGTAAGAAAGCAGGTTTTCTTTTAATCATCTGGATTGATTGCCATTCTTCATATTTTGCACTAATCTGCATATGTACAAAATGAATGCAAATCACTTATAATTTGATAGCAGTTTACATCCCTGTATACCCCATATGTGACAAGAGATAGAGAATGTGAAGCAGCAGAAATTCAAGTGTCTGCTACTGGGTCTAGATTGAACTGGAATTTATGAATAGATAGAGAAGTGAAATAAATCTTCTAAAAATGGTCGACTCTGGAAAGAGAAAATGGTTCTTTTCTGATTTTGAGGGGTTTGAAGTGGAGAAAGCATGGATATGAATATATAGTATGTATTTAATCTGAAATTTGTTATCTGTTGCTCATCCAGAGAGATCTCAGTACAAGCAGATGGGTCCCATTATGTACCACATTTGTTTTTTTACAGTCTCAAGCTCCCTCTTCGTTTTCTGGTTTGGCCCAGCCTGCAACTCTGCTTTCCCATCACACAGAGTTCTGTTTTCTTTTAAGAAGAACACAACAAGAAATCCATTAATCTTATTAGCAAGCAAAGAAAAAAGTAAGGGGAGGAGTAAACCGTGTTCTCTCCTTTCTTTAGTGTTACTGAAATGGAAGCCAAAACACAGATCTGCTCCTAGCATCAGTCTACATTGCCTGTGTATGAACTTCTGAGTGTAATTCTGTGACTGCATGGAAGTTGAGATATAATCACTTTGGAATGGCTGTGAAAAAACATCTGAACAGGTCTGGAGGCAGAGGTGGCTGCTGGCATCTTAAAACTTCTGTGCCTTGATTGGAATTGCTCATTTATACATTCCCTCAAACTGCAACCAAAATAAGACAACTTAAAACCAAAATAATTTGATCCATCACCAAGTTTCACTAACTTGGATGTTTCGAAACACCTTTAAACCTGATTAATGTGGCCTCTGGATGGAGAAAATCATAGAATGCTTTGGGTTGGAAGAGACCTGAAAAACCATATAGTTCCAACCCTGCTGCTTTGGGCAGGGACACTTGCACTAGACCAAATTGCTCAGAGTCTGATCCAGCCTGGCCTTGAACGCTTCCAGGGATGGGGCAGCCATAGCTCCTCAGGACAACCTCTGCCACTGCCTCACCACTCTCACAGGGAAGAATTTCTTCCTAATAGCTAAACTAAACCTACTCACTTTTAGTCTAAAGCCATTCCCCCTTGTCCTACCATTCCCTGTCCTTGTCAAAAATTCCATCTCTCTTGTAGCTCCTTTGGATACTAGAAAGGGCTCTAAGGTCTCCCTGGAGCCTTTTCTTCTCCAGGCTGAGCAATCCCAACTCCCTCAGCCTGTCTCCATAGAAGAGGTATTCCAGCCCTCTGAGCATCTTTTTTTGTCCTCCTTGTTCTTAATTGGCCTTGAATTTTGCAGCTAGTTACACCAGTGCAAGATAAATCCTACAAGAGAATACCTGGGCTAAGTCACTTCGTAAAGTTCTGGACTACGTGGAGCAAGAACCCTTTTTGTACATAAGATTTAATAAAGAGCAAGCTAAATGAGAAGTTAGTTTGTAGATTGTGGCATCTATTTGTCCCTTGGTGTTTTGGCCCATGGCTTTTCATACTTCAAGGTCAAACAAGAAGAAGAGCAAATCCCAAAAGACTGAACTATAAAAAAGAAATATCCCTGTCAATTTGTATTTCCAGGTGTTCTCATTTCAGTCATTAGTTCTCTTTCAGTCCCAGTTAGAGCAGAGATCAGCAAAATCTTGTCTGCTGTCAGCAGTGGGGAGAAAGTGGGACAAGAACTTCGGCTTTATGGGAATGGATGGCCTTTTTGGGAATGGGGATGGCAGGGACAAACAGCATTATGAGACCACATTATTTGGCTTCCAGAAAACTTGTTGAGCTCTACAAAATTTTTCAAACATAAGCTCACAAGCATGGCTACAGGTAATGGTAAGTGATAAATGCAACAGTGTTCAAGGTCTTATTATTTTTTTAAGTGTTTTTTATTTGCAAGCAATGGATTTTATTGCAGCTTAAAACCCCTGACAACTGATTATTGAACCAGTAATTGTGACATCATAGCACCTTCTCCTTGCACGAAGTCTTGCTTATCACAATTCAGGCTTTGTTGACATGGGGCCAACTTTATGTACTTACTCACATTCTTTTAGTTTTTCTTCACTGCATTCCTGTTTTAACAGATAATTCCCAAAGCGCTTAAGGAAGTGGAGAATTAATGAAGAATGATACAAAAGTTTCCTCCTTTTCTAAGGGACTTTCCCAAACTGGGACCTGAAATGCCTAATATATTGATTTTAGGAGCACCCTATTTTTTATAAGAGTTTCACTGGCAGTTTAAAAGGGGGATGGTTAATCTGAAAAGCAATTATTTCTCTGTGATACCTTTAGCCATATTTGCCATTGTTTTTATCTTTGTCATTTTCTGTTGTCCCAAGAATTGATTCTTCCACATGAAATTTAGCCTATCCTCCATGTGTAAAATTTCCCGTGAGTAAAACTAATAGTAAAGGCTACAACACAGCATAATACCCAAGGCTGAAGTAGTTATTCTGACTGTCTTTTCTTATTTAATGCTATATATCTATTTATCTTTACCCCTGGGATGGGTTTTCATTCCCATTAGTGCAATTACAGGCTGGTATGACTCCACTGGCATCACTTGAATGATATGTTCACAGTCAGTGGTTTTATCGAGTGGTGAATCCCTATACCCTGGAAATTTGGTTTTGATCCATGGACTCATCTGTGTTAAACAATGCGATATCGTCTCTCCCACAGTTATTTATGACTCTGCTATAGCAAATGAGAAACAGGCTTCAGATTATAGGTGCTCTTTTCATTTCTCCAAGATGATTGAAAAGAGAGTTTCATCAAACACACGTTATCAAGTCACTGACCATCACTGTTCACTGCAGTCTCTGTCCCTTGTTTACCAGCAGATTTGTGAGAAACAGAATTTCTTTGCAGAGTGTCTATGCCTCACAGAGATAGAAGACCATTTAGTGCACCTATTTATGTTTGGTTAAAAGGAGCCCTTTGGTTTGCTTAAAATTTGTTCTATGACTATAGGGGTTAAGGTAAGAAATGCTTTGCTATATGTGGTAGGTCTGTAGGACCTACTTAAACAGGAAAAGTAATTTTATCTATCAAGCTGTTGTGTGTTGACTCCAGATAGTAGCTAACACCCCCCCGGATATTCACTCCCTCCCTCACAGTGGGATGAGGAAGAGATTCAGGACAGTAAAAGTGAGAAAACACATGGGTTGAGATAAAGACAGTTAATAAGTAAAGCAAAAGTTGTGTGTGCAAGTAAAGCAAGTCAAGGAATTCATTCACCACTTCCCATGGGCTGGCAGCCACCTCCAGGAGAGCAGGGCTCCATCACATTTAATGGTGATTTGGAAAGACAAATGTCATCACTCTAAACACCCCTCCTTTCTTCTTCTTCCAGCTTTTATTTCTAAGCACAATCTCATATGGTCTGGGATATCCCTTGGGTCAGTTGGGGTCAGCCTACCTGACTATGTCCCCTTCCAATTCCTTCCGCACCCCTGGCCTCCTCACTGGTGGGGTGGGGTGAGGAGCAGAAAAGTCCTTTACTCTGTGTAAGCCCTGCTCAGCAACAATTAGACACTATTTATCAACAGCATGCCAATGCTGTTTTTTATTCACAAATTTGAAACTACTATGAAGAAAATTGACTGTATCCCAGCCAGAACTAGTATGCAAACTCCAAGATGAAATGAGCAGAGAAGGAAATGGAGGTTGATGGAGGCTGTCTAAAAAGCTGGTTGTTAGGTGGTCTGGACCATGATCTCTTCCATGCTTCTGAAAATGTCATTGACTTCAGAAGAATTATCTGAATTAAGCCCAGCTAATAAACACTGTTGCTATTTCAAATAGTGTGTTTGTTGGGATAGCTGGTAGTTATTTGGTAGTTCAAGGCATAGAGCAGCACAGTCCTGCAGTCCATGATATTATAAAGTTACTAAACCACTTTTTAGCCTTATAAATAGGAATTGAATTCTGTTATTATTGTAGGTTTAATCCAAAGGTGACACTGAAATAAACAGGGGTTCACCCAGTTTCTGCCAAGCAGAGTATGTCCAAAAATGTTTGTCATATTCAGCTCACCTCCAAAATCTCTCAAATATAATGTTGGATCCTCAAAAAAAGGTGCTGGGGCTTGTACCCTTCTTAAGGCTTACTGCACATCAGAGAACTGCAAGCAGGGGCCATTGATGCAGAAGCTTGTACAATATATGTGTGTTTGTGCCCCATCAACGGCAGAAGGTCACATTTAATTTTCTCCCAGAAGAGCACCCTCTGAGCTGACACATGGAGATAAAGATACTACTCATTATAGCAGTTGTGATTTTTCTACCCAAATAGCTTGTGTGGGAAGGAGATCAGCCTCCAGTCCCTTGAGTACAAAACAATCTATATGGCAGCCCCTCAGCTTGCTGAGCCAGCAGAGCAGCTCCTGTTTGCTGCCTAATTTCAGATAAGAGTTAAACATAAATAATAATAGCACCAAAAAGTCTGATTATCTTGCAAAAAAAAAAAAAAGTTTAAGTGCTGCATATAATCTTAGAGGGAAAAATAACTGTAAAAAGACAAAGAGAAGGGAAAAAAAACCCCAAAACCACATAGAACTCCAGACTAAATATTTAATTCCCTGATACTAAAATATCCAGAATTTCATTCTCTTTACATCTGAATTAAGGATGTAATATGCAAACCAGGGTGTTTGGAAAATATGTGGGATGATGTTGTCTCTTTAGTTATAGTCTGCATTTCCATCTGAGGGACAGATCCTGAAATGGCAGATACTTGATCATCTTCTAGAACAAATTACATATTTTTATACTAACTGAGGATCTCATGTCATTAGAAATCTCCCGATTTTCCTAAATGAGTTGTGCAGTTGTCTCATGGTTTGTCATTAGGACTTCCCCAATGTCTGCTCATTAAGGGCACTTTCCCTTTGTCTGCAGGCTTGGCAATAAATAATTACGTATCAGATTCCCAGCATGAATTCTGGAAGGGTTTTGAAAGGGGAATATAGGTACGAAGAAGAGAAGAGAAGAGAAGAGAAGAGAAGAGAAGAGAAGAGAAGAGAAGAGAAGAGGGAGTAATTAAATGGGATTATTGAGGAGAAGAAAGTGAGCAGAGAGAGAAAAATAGGCAAGAGAACTAAAGAAAATAAACTAGGAGAGATGCTTCCATTATCAGGGAACAAATTAGGAGAGCTCTAGGACGGGATTAGTATTTCCTTTGTTAGCAACAGAATCTGGGGGAGAAGAGGTAAGAAGATGGAGAGTGAAAGAGGAGGAAAAGAGACAGATCCCTGGAGGCAGTGAGGAAAACACTCACCATACAGGGAAAGTGACAGAAAGACAGCTGAGGAGAAAGATGGGGATCTAAAACCTGTGGGGGACTGAAGATTGCTCTTCAAAGAAAGTTAGTGTATTCTTGCCTCTGTTCCCTTTCAAACTGAACTGTTTTCATTTGTTTCCTTATTTTTAAGTGGTTTTCCAAGGTGCAGTTTTATTTGAGCTATATATATGCTATGATTATGATAGCAATCATCTGCTTTGAATTTGCACATTTAGTATGAATAGTTCTGTGTCTGCCTTCTTTTTGTATTTGCACATATTAAAAATAGTGTTTAAAATGATGAATTCAATAGATTTACACTTCGGAAACTTCAGGAAATGAAAACACAATAATGCAGAATAATTCTGCTTTAATCTGTTCTCTGTAGTCTGACATCCCATGGTCTGGAATTGACAATCATTTTCATGGTATGCATGATTAAAGAAGAAGCAGTGAAACCTGGAAAACAAAGAAAACCAAAGGAAGAAAGATTTAATTTGTGTGTGTGTGTGTATCTGTGAATGTCCCTAGCAATGGGGAAAGGAGAATTTCTGCAAACCATGATGTTTCTCAAGGATATTTCAGCTCTTGAAAATACAAGCACTGGGGAGCAGAACATGAGTTCAAGAGATAAGAAAATTGGAAAGTGAGAAGGATCAAATCAAAACCACCTTCAGTTTATCTCTGGAGATCATGGAGAGAAGAGATGCTTCTCTAAAAGACAGAAACAGTATTACTAAGTATGGAGAAGAAAACAGCAGAAAACCATCTTTATGGTTTTTATTTTCCAAGATAGAACAAATATATGTTGTCCTCCATTGCCAAAGAGCAGTTGAAAGGTATTGTCTCCATTTTAACAGCTTCTGGTAGCAATTCCTTGACTCTGAATACATAAAATTTAGGAAAAAGAATAAGTACAGTGAGTCCAAGAAGGGGGAAAACATGCTTTTTCCCTGTGATTAATATCCTGCTGTTGCTTACATATGGTCCATACTGAGTGAATGGACAAAGGTATTCAACCTGGTGGACAAAGGTACTCAACCTTGAAATCAGTATGCAAACGTAGCCTTAATTAGGTGGTTTGAAGGTCCAATTTGCCTGGAACCTTTTTTTTTTCCTGATTTAACTTTCCTATATAGTCAAGGGTTAATACTAGTAGTGTCATATATTCATGCTCCATAAATAAATTTTGCCTCTGGTTTTTAACCAGAAAGCAAATAGAGGAACCCAAAGCATGAAGGATGGGTGTCTCAACTGGCTTACTTTTTAATGGTTATAATCTCTTATTTCTGTGAAACAAAGGAAGGAAGGTAACCCTTATTGGTACATGCTGCCCACAGAATATCTGAAGTCCCTTTCTGTTGCTCCTGATTAGCTCTCTTCACCGATTTCCCATGATGCTAAAAGCCCAGGGGTAGGTACTGGAGTAGGGGGGACAATACTCTTCAGTGTCACCAGCCTGCATGAAAGAAAAATGCATCATCTGCATGTCTGCAGGGGACAGATGGGATTTAACTGCGTCTGGTTTGTGTACACCTCATGTTTATCATAAATCCTAATGCTTCTCTTCATCACTGAGCTCTGCTCACCCCAGAGACACTTACCTATTTTTAAGGGTCTCTTTATCGCTTTTTCTCTCATCTTTCTTTCCAAACCCTGTGTCCACACATGTGAGGAGGACACCCACAATTTATTTCCCTTCTCTCTCGCTCTCTCTCGATGTATGTTAGAAAAATGAGGGCTAAGAAAAGTACTTGAAAAGGAGAGGAAAAGGAATAAAATCCTTCAATTAAATCCATGGTGAAAATGAAATCACACATGCATGTGTGATTCATTCAGACATATTTTTGCTCTGTCCTCATCCTCCTGTTTTTTCATTTATAGGCAGAAAAGTTACTCCTTACAATTCCCAATACTTTTCAAACAGTAAGACTGAAAGTATTGTTTTCCCTTGTTAGTAGGTGTATCTTCTGTAAGGCTTTTTGTCTCACTAATTTTGATAAAATGAAAATACAACTCCGAATGTCCTTCTTTTAGGAATGAGGGTAGTTTTTGCTCTTGTGTTTTTGCACAACAGAGGACAGAATGCACAGAGTTATACCATCCACTCTTTAAAAAACAATAAAATAAGATAATAATATAAATAATAAAACAAAATATTACAAATATTATAAAACATATATTATATACAAATATAATAAAACAAAATAATAAAAAATAAGATTGATAACAAAATTAATGGCAAAAAATAAAATAGAAAAGCAAAAGTTTACTGTCTCACCCATTGACTTCAGACTTTGAGCAACCCACTAGTCTGAGACTAGTCGCTAGTCTTCTGCAGACCATCTTCTCTGCAGCACAGTGATTTAAAACAAATTACTTGCCTAAAGAATTTGATGTCATATAATGAGACAGGGGAATAATCAGGAAAGGCTAAAATCAGTTGCGAAAAAGAATACTTTGAGCAGCTAGACCAGCAAAAAAAATAGCACCAGTGACTTGGTGCATCTTTCATCCTGAGTGATGGAAATTTATAAAGACACAATGAAACATAAAACACTCACCCCATGGCTTCTTTTGTTTGGAGAACAATGATTTTTGGATGCAATTAAAGGCAGAGGCCTGGAAATTTTGTACTCTGCTTTCATGGGCATGGAGTTTTGTGTCTGTGGTATACCTCCCTCTGCTTAATGAAGTATTCTTTAAAAATATTGTAAATGTGCCTTTTTCATTTTTGTTTTTAAGTAGTCGCAAAAAAGTGCTATTTTTACTTCTCTTCTAATCACGTGTATTACAAGGCAAAGCCTGAAAGAAGGTTGAAACATGATATAAAATGTGCTAATTTGATAATGAACAGCAATGCACAGTATGTGTTCTGTGCATTTTTCTCATATAATTCCACTTGATCCCTTAGAATATCAAGTGCCAAATGAAGCAGCTGAGTTAACTTTAATCCCTCTCTCTCCTTTCCTCGTGATATTTCTCTTTTGGTCTTCTCAGAAATTTTAGCTGTGGCTGGTTTTGATTCTGCAACAGCAAATGTTTCCTAGTGTCAGGTGTGGATCAGAACAGCAGTAGTGGCTGCATGCACTGTCCAGCCCATCACAAGGAATTTTGGGCCCTGGAGCTTTCAGTGGTGTTTGAGCAAATCATGTAGACTATGTACCCCAGGAGGCAACATTTCCACTTTATTCAACTTCACAAGTATAAGATGAAAGTGGCTGTCAAGAGGGGTACTGAAATTCAGTGTCTCCAGCAAATCACCCCTGTACATCTTAGAAGCAGAGAATACTCTGTCCTGCTTTTTCTGTCACTATCTGGCTTCCGGCAATCTGTCAGCACTATCCACATTTGGGCAAAATTTGGAGTCTGTAGAATAACTAAAACTCTATAGTCACCAGCTGCAATGAAGTGTAAGTGGAGGCAATCATAGGAAACATTTTTCTCCACTGCATTTAAGGCTCTGTGTTCCTTTCCAGAGCATTCTTGGAAGGATTAACATGGGAGAGTGTCCAAAAATGCAGATGGCGCCAAGGCTTTATCTTGTGGAGAGATCTTGAAATAAAAGGTATCAAAAATATGGTGAATATAAGCCTTAGTGTCACATGTTCTTCTTAGGACATCTTCTATCTTAGTATGAGAGCTACTTGATCATAGCACAAATATCAGAGATACCGCCAGTCTCTGACCACTTGTCCCTGAGTGCACAGGGACAATTCCTTCTGACATCATTTGGGAGTATGACCTTAAATTCAGTGGAAAAGCACTGAAAAAGACCAGACTCTTCGTCTCATCACACTGCAAAGCAAAGTAGGTAAAGTCTTGCAGTCTGGTGGTAAGAATGTGAATGCCACACTGTGGCATGTACCACCCTGTGGTCCCATGTGCTCATAATACATTATTGGGAGTTTGGCAGTGAATGTATGGGAATTTTTTTAGCATGTATAACAGGCACCCTTATCTTCTCTGGAAAAATTCCTGATGTCATGTAAGACTGCATAAAATTTAGAATTAATTGGAAAGGTGATAAGTTCTTCATTGTTAGAGTTACAGAAGTATGACACTAATTCTTCATCCGAGAATATGCCTCAAAATCATTGTCAGGGCACTGTGGATCTTGGAAAGATCAAATCAGCTGCACAGAACTCAGGCATGTGAAGTTATGGATGTTTTATTCAAGCCTGTCAATGGGTTCCTTTAAAAGTTCACTAGCTGTTTCCATGAGGGCAATCTTTCTAATACATGCATTGTAACTGATCAATGGCAAATAAAAGAAGAGTCAAGATACAGAAGGATTCGTGGTGTGGTCTGAGGAGGTGGCAGCAAAGAGTGGCAAGTACCCCCTTTTGTTTCCAGTTCCATTTCTTAGTCATGTAGCAAAGCAACTGTAATGAAAAGTCTTGCAAAACAGGCTTGGCATCAAATTTAATGATTGAGTTTCCATTCCAAGGAATGAAACTTCAGGACATCACTAAACTGCTGAATATGCATCACAGTCACTGCAAAAGAAAGTATCGTAGCAATGTTGTTTTGTACAGCTGCTACCATTTGATGATACGCGTGAGCTGTACTTTCTCCCTAAATGTCAAATATACTACAGGTTGTTAAAATCTTGGCCTCAGCAGAATCAGACCAAAGCTCCCTTTACCCTCAGGAATGCCTACAAATGTTTTCCAAGAAGCAGCAAAACTTGATAAGGACTCAAGTGCAAACACTGAAAAAGCAATCAGAATGTGGCCCCAGTGCAAAGCGAACAATAATTTTTGTCTGCTATCAAACCAAAGTTTATTGTAATTATGTCCTCTGCTAAAGCAAGTACTCTTCAAACTTCATTACAACCCATCCAAATATTTCAACTCATATTCTTGTTCATCTGGCAGCTTCTCCTATTACCCACTTCACATAAAAAGAAGACTAATGACAGGCCTGAAGACACAAGAGCCAGTGTGCATCAATGTAGTATATATGCTCTTGATGATAAGAAGGATGACAACAAAGAAATTTTATCCGCCGCCTAAGGTATTCCCATTAAAACAGATGTCTAAAGTATTCTAATTTGGTTAAAAACCAAATATAAACCAAAATTATTCGTGTAGGGTATGAAAGGAAAGCAGTGAATGACATTCTGCCAAGTCTATGCTTCCATGGTTATTCAAAAGGTAGAAGCAAGGAGAAAACATGGTCTAACCCAGCCCACTTTTCACTTTACACTTTATTCCTTATCCTAGAAAGAGCAGATTCACAGATTATAATTCTGCCTAGTCTAACATCCTTCCCTACAGTTTGTTTCTTTGTTGCATCTTGTTTCTTTTCCAAAGTTTCATTTTAAATGCCAAATATTTTGTCCTGCGTCTAGATTGCCCTAGATATTGGTAACTACAGCTTTTCACTTTGCATTTTAGCTCTTAGGTCTCTCAGATTGCTTTATCTAAAATGTTTCTGCTGAAGCTTTCCTATAATTAGAGGATCATGTATGTTGGAAGGGACCTCAGGAGGTCTCCAGCCCAAGCTCCTGCTCACAGCTGGGTCAACACTGCACTGAGAACAGATTATTTAGGGCTTCCTCCAGTTGGGATGTCAGAATCTCAAAGGGTGGAGGTCCCACAATTTATTTAGGTTTAAATATCTCATACTGGATTTTTTTTCCCTTTAATCCAGATGGATCCTTCCCTGTCATGCATCACAACTTGGCTCTGTCTTCTTAACAAACTTGCTCAGAAGTGCTTTAAGGAAGCCATGAAATCCCTGCTGAGTATCTGGGCTGAACAAACCCAGCTCTCTCAGCTTTTCTTGTACATCATGTGCTCCAACCTCCTCCAACCTCCTGATCACCTTGGTGGCCTATGCTGGACTCCCTGAAGTTTGTCAACAGCCTTCTTTTGCTGGAGGCCCAGCTGGACGCAGTATTCCAGATGTAGCTGGATGAGCACCAATAAATGGGAAAAAAGTACTTCTGAAATTTTCGTTTTCCCCTTATTCCAATAACTTTTTTTTTCTCCAAGCTTCAAATCTGGTTGGGTAATAGCTCTCCAAACATGTAGTAGACATTTGCCTCACAATGCATGTTTGCTGTTATTTATCTTATTTGCTTTTTATGTTAATTTTCTCTGATTTCTCTTGCCATTATTTTTCTTCCCTTTTGGATCTTGCCTTTTCTTCCACCCTTTGTCAGAGATTTTCTTCTGTGGTTTGTTTTTGTTTTGGTTTTGTTGTTGTTGTTGTCATTGGGGTGGGGGGGGTGTTTGGTTTTATTTTTGTTTGTTTGTTGGTTTAGTTTGGGGGTTTTTGTGTGGGCTTTTTGGTGTTGAGGTTTTTTGTTGTTGTTGTTTTGTTTTGTTTAATTTTGTTTGTTTTGTTGGTTTTTTCCCCCCAGGGCTTTTCTGTATCAACCTTTGTAACTCTAAAATAGAGAACTTTGAAGTAGTTATAGGAAGTGTTAAGCATGAATCATCTTCTGCATTCTCACAATCTTGTTTATTTTTGAGTGTTTTCCCTCTAAGTTTAAATATCCTCAGCATTCTCCAACAAGCAGAATCCAATTCACAACATCCTCAATATGTTGAGAATATAAACTTGCATTTTCTTCTTCATACCCCTGGATCTCAAATAGTACCTTGTGGAAGGAGTTTCATGTGGAGCTGGCTATGGAAAATGTCAAGTTTCTTGATGAAAACAGGAGGCTGTCCAGTTAAGGAGAGAATTCCAGCTTTCTGCTCAGCAGAAGGCTTGGGGATTGCAGTTCCTAAGCAGACATGGGGGTTTGAAGTACTATGATTTCTCCCCACCAAAACACTGCTGAAGCAGGCAGGAAAGTAATTAGGCCTAGCATGCTTTAATTACTTTTCCCATTTCTTAATTTTTTTAAACTTCAGGGGTGCTGGCAACCTATGTAATAAAAGGAAGTATCATTTTCAGCAGCAGATCTTCTTTCACGTATCTCCTCATGGTTTGCAGATGAGGAGGTAACAAAATACGTGCTGGGATACTGCTCATTATTTTGTTCGTGGCTAAATTAAACACATAACATATTTCCAAAGTTTAGATTAACATGATTGAGAATGGCCTCAGGGTCAGAAGAATATCCCAGTGAACAACAAGTTTCTTGTATCTGTTATCATCTTCATAGATTGATTTTTAGAATTGCAGCTTCCTAGTGAATGGGACATTAGCAGATAAGGGATGCTTTCAAGTTTTGACCCGTCTTTTCCATGTTTTGTTTGATTTTAGCTCAACAGGAGTCAGTGGGAACACACTGGGTGGCAAAATGGCAAAACTCAATGCTGAGTTTGGATTTATGTTTTCCGAACTTTACTTTTGTGCATCAGCTCTGAGAGAAGGAGGCTGAAGATGTTTGCAGTGGTTACTTTCTGGTCATGAAATCATGGTCAATATCTATTATTTTAGTACTGAATCTAAGATTGTTTGTTGCCTTTGGGTTCAATGAAGGACAGAGCCCAGAAGGAGTCTGTTTACCCATTCATTATTCTATCACCATATGTTCTCAAATTCTGACTCTTTGCTTTCCCATTTGGAAAACAATGATAAAAACCTTGCCAATTCTTGAGATCTGCAGCTGAAAATCTCTGAATATTGGTTTGATTTTGCCTATCACATCCCGCTGCCAAGGGAATGGCCTAAGAAGAGAGGCAGCACCTTTGCATATGCTCTGAACATGCTTTGTTTTAAAAGATTCCCAGTTGCAAGTCGTTCATCCCTCTGTCATTTTGTTTCATCTTCCACCATCTTGTCTCACAAAAGGCAATATTAGGAAAGAGAGCACTGGAGAGAAATATAGACAGGGACAGAAAAAAAGGTTAATTAATGAGTTAGAGAAGAGAGTGGATGTTTTTGTTGCCTTTTCTCTTTCAAAGTAAGGCACTTGTTGAGCTGTGAAGCTTAACAAGGAGCAAGCAGGGGGAAAAAAACAACAGCTCTGTTCCTTTGTACTGTTTTCTTCAGTATTCTGCTTGAAATTCGAGTGGCTGCTGGAAAGAAGCACTTCACTCTGTTCTTCCCCTATTTCTTTGTGCCCCTGTTTGTCATCATCAGGGGAAGGGAGAATAAAGACTGAAAGAAAAGATGAAGAGCAATTGGAGATCACGGGGATGAAACCTTCAGACTGCGCCTGCAAGACCAGATTGTGAATGCTGGTTTCATCTTCCTCACCAGTTTGGGATAACAAAACACATACACAGAGACAGAGTACAGTTATGTGCCTACAAAACCTTTGATTAAGTTTCTAGTATTTTCTAGCTTGAAAAGTGGTTCTTCCCCTTCCTTCCTGCTGTTTCAGCACCTTTGGTTGTAGGTGACCAAAATTGCTGCCAGTGTGCCTGTATTTCACTTTTTCTAAAAAAATTGCCGGTGAAGAACTTCCTGATACATCCTAAAGAAAGGAACTTGGCAGGGATTACAAAAAAATGAGAGAAAGAAATGAAAAAATTGGTGAAGACATGTTCTGGAAAAAAAGGCTTGCAAAGCCTTTTATTGATAGAAAGGGCAATAAACACCTTGAGACTCAGGCATATGTGGGAACAGGGGCTGTGCTTTCATTTCTCCCAGACCTTCTTCCCCTCCACCTCTTCAGCTTCTCACATACGCATTTTCAATTTTTCCTGTGGCTGCAGGAGGATAACACACAGCTGGATTTTCAGGATCTGAACATAGTGCTCGTTCTTTGCAGAAGCCATAGAACTTCTTTTTCACCTCCATTATATCGTATTAGGGAAAGAGACTCAGTCATTACCGATATTAATGGCACACAAAAGCATCTGGGAACCTGTAAAGTAAAGAAATACAAGATCCGCCCAAAAAAGCAGGTCAATGTCAGCACAAATTATTTTTTTTAGCAAAGGCTTCAGCAAGAAAGAAGGATCCTTCTAACAAACAAACTGTATTAATTTCATTCCTCCTCTGTAATCACATCTCTTTTTATAGTCTCTCCCTAGCCTTTTAACCAGACAGGTTAAATAATAGTTCAGATTGTTACAAAATTGTCTGTTTTCTTTGCAAACTGTTTCACCCACTTATTTTTCCAAAGTTTTCATTCTACTGAGTTATTGACAAAACATCTAACTCAATCCACATTCTTCTGTAAACTTGTAAAGTGTGTGCAGTAAATTATTTGGCACACTTCTGTTTTCAAGCTGTCCCTCTCATGAAGCAGCTGATAATCCTTTATTCTCTGATTAATAAACAACTGTTGGAAAGACTGTGTTATGTTCTGCGTTTAAAACCATAAAATCATTTGGGTTGGAAAAGACCGCTAAGATCATCCAGTCCAGCAATAAACCTAACACCAACTGTGTCATCCCACCACTAAACCATGTCCCAAAGCACCACATCTACATGTCTTTTAAACCTCTCCAAGGCTGGTGAATCAATCATTTCCCTGGGCAGCCCCTGCCAGTATATTAGTATTTAGCTCTGCTCCATTAAGAAACAAACAAATCAACAAAGAGTTTAGCCCCACTCTTTTCAAATACTCTGTCAGATTCCTGTTGGAATTCAGTCTGTAGTAGAGAGGGACTATCTGTTGAAGGCCCATGGACTGAGTATATTAAAGACAGAGCTATGAGACCCAAGGGCCCTCTTGTCTTTCCCCACCAGTTTTACATCACTGAATTTCACTGGTTTCAGTGAAACGGTTCACGATTTATGTCACTTAATTGACAAAAGGATGAGGCAAGTCATTTAGAGAGCTGCACAAAGGTAGATACTTCAATGAAAAGTCCTCAATAGTAAAATAAGGTATAGATAGATAGTTCTGGAAGGATAGTATATAGGCAGATACCATTATACTTCCTTAAAACTAATAAAAGCCTGATACTTCTGGTAAAATATGCAAATAGCCATTTCCCTCTGATAAAAGCTTAGTTAAGAGAAATGATCCCTCTTCGCTCCTTGGTCAGATCATCTGGTGGCCCCTGAAGTTTTTTTGATAAGGACATGATTCAGAGAGACACACCTGCCTGTGCATTTCTGCAACAATTTCAGCAGAACTGCTAAGTAGCTCAACTGCTTTGCTGGCTAGAGCAAGATAAATCAAACCATCAGGTGAGGGATTCTGCTAAATCTAAATGTTCAGGACTGCATAAGATTTTGAGGAGATTAAAAAAAAGAAAAAAGATATTGCTGCAGCTCAGTTTGAAACTGGATTTAGCCTTGCATTTGGTGGAGTTAATTTCTAGTTTTCTTTGATGTAACACAAGGACAGAAAATCTTGCTGACTGTGTCCCATGTAGCCCAGTCTTAAACCATAGACACAAGTGGCAATAAAAGATGTTTAGTGGGATGGTGTGAGTGAGGGGACTATAATAGTCTCAAGCTTGCCGATATCTGTATACGGCCTAGATAGTATGTTACACTGAATCCAAAAATATGAGAGCACTCCTCAAGCCTTGAAAAAGGCTTAAAACTTCCATGTCATTTAAGTATAATTTCTACTTTAAACATGATTTATACAGACTAACTGATTTGTCCAGCAGGGACAACACAACCCAGGTGACCTCCTCTGTTTTCCTGTACTTTAAGGACACTACATATGTTGATATGTTGCAATTAGATTAGGTGATATGCAAAATAGACCCCTTTACAATGTTTTCAGCTATGCTAGCTTCTTTATCGTGCCATGCCAAACTGTTGGGGTTACTTATTTCACAGTCACCAAAAGAACCACAAAAAAAAAATTAAAAAAAAAAAATAAAGGATTTGCACTGACACAGTTTAAATATTCAAAATAAATCATGAATTTCTGTCATGTGGAAAAAAAACCCTAATGATACAGTGAAAGGCTACATTTCCATAACTCTTACTTGCATCTACATATTCCCATTTGAAAGTCAATGAGAAGCGAGTGGCTAAGTGCTGTGTGACTCTGAGAAACACAAAGGCAGCCTGCCTCCTCCTTGGCAGCCACAGCTCTGTCCTCCCGCTGAGGAATCACCTATGTGATTTGTATCTGATTTCCTTGCTAACCTGCAAGGGAACTGGAGCCAAACAGAAGGAGGTGCACCAACAGGACCTGAATATTTAGCAGCATGAGAAGGAGGAGTAATTGATTCCCGTTCTGGGCATGCTGGAGTAGCTCCTTTTTGCATAGTCAGGAGGGAAATGGAGTTGAGTTAAGCTAATATATTCATCAGCTGTTGGCTTCTCCAGAGGAGACTTTTAACCCTTTAAATATCTTAGAATCATACAATCACGCAATGTTTAGTTTGGAAAAAACCTCTAAGACCATCAAGTCCAACCATTAACTTGTTACTGCCAAGTCCACCTCTACACCATATCCTTAAGTGCCACATCCACCCATCTTTTAAATATCTCCAGGGATGGTGACTCCACCATTTCTCTGGACAGCCTGTTCCTGTGCTTGACAACCCTTTTGATGAAGAAATTTTTCCTAATAATTATGATCTAATATTGAGGAGCTTCAGGTCAACCCTTACCATATGGAAATATATTTTTCCATCTATATCAGGTTGACCAAAAGTATACCTCGACAGTAGGATGATATTCCTTATAGTAGATGGTTAAATAACATGGCTGCTTGAATGCATTTCTAGTGCATATAGTTGGCTTAGTGCCACTGGAATTCTTTCAACTCTGTAAGTCATGAACAAGAAGATGACCAAATATTCAATGCACAGATAAACAAACTAATGCCAGAATTTGGTTCTACTCTCTGCAATATAATTTCAAGTAATGTCAAGCTGGTTCTTTGAAGGTGCACTCTCAAATTATTTATTCTTTCATTCATTAAAGGAAAATCAGTTTCTAACTGTGCATGCTTTGTCCTGATTTCTGTAGTACCATTTGATTAAGAAAAAAATCAAAAGTGTATAAAGCTCATTCCAGTTCTTTTGAAAGCTCTGTACAGGTAGAAATATACATTAAATCCCTGCTGTTGCAGGGAAGTCTAACCAGACACAGACTTTCCCAATCACTATTGCTGCCAAGGACCACGCTCTAGTCTTACAGTCTATCTGCTTGTACCAGGAGAAAGTAGAAAAATAGGAATTACCAAAATTTGTGCACTGCACAAATAAAAGGCAAAAAAAATTGGTTTAGGCTTCTTTTTTCAGAAGTTAGGTTCATGTAATCTCACTGTTCTTATATGGGTAATATGGCACACATGGACATGGTTTACTGGTGGACTTGGCAGTGTGGGGTTAATGGCTGGACATGAGGATCTGAGAAATCTTTTCCAACCTAAATGATTCAATGATTCTCTTTTTATCAATGCCCTGCTACCACTTCTCAGTCAAATAATAGTCCCAAAGGTTGTTTGAGTTGCAGTGAAGGTGACCCTCCAGACAACCTGAGCCGGGGGGCTCAGAAAGAGCTCACCACTTACTTGCAAGGGAGAAGTGTGGAATCTCAGGAGAGAGCTGAAAGTGTGACTCCAGCTGGAGTCTGCTTAGTTCTAGACACAGCAATAACTAATAACAAGACACAGCCCCATGGAAAAATGGGTGTCTATCAATTTCTATTGAAATCAGCTTTCCTGGCCTTAATGCTGCTGTGGACCTCGTGGCATATATACACATAAGCCATTGGGTTTGTTAAAGCTGTGGTTTGAACTTCAGTGAAACACAAACATCTGATTACTTCCCAGGGTGTTCTGAGTGATGAGAAATTAATTTTTGGTAAATGTTGTGCAATCCCAGGAGTTACAGATGGGAAACCTTATCATTCATAATGTAGGGTCCCCTGACACACAAAACTGTTCTGCCATTCTTCATCCATTTGCTAATTCAGCACCATTACAATTTCAAAATCAACATGCATTTATAAAATAACTTGAGTGACAATCAGGACTGCTATGGACCTTCAGGTTAGCAATTAGGGAACAATTAGTAATGTGGATTTAGTCATTTAAGTTGCATGTGGTTAGTGTTGGTTTTGATGGGGGTTTTCTATGTTTTAATTCAGCAGATGTAAAATCAACAAGTGTTTAGCCATGAAAAAGGGAATTTGAGGTTCCTGCTTGAAAATATAACATAGTGGCTTCTGGTCTTACTGACTGATTAAGCTCAGCTGCTGGAGGAGTCTGGATTATCACGTCACAGGGCTGCCTCTTCTAAGGCTCCTTGTAGGGCCACAAAAGATTAAAAGAAAGCTGAGTAGAGGGCAATTTCACTGCATTTAAACCAGTCTGCTTTATTCATTATTCAAGTGGCTGTGTTGTCCGTGAAATTTTCAAGTAGTGATTTTCTGGGGAAAAAAATAATTCCTTTTAGCTTTTCTATCTTATTTTTCATTTTAACCTTCTATCCTTATTTCCCTTGATTTTAAAGCATAAATACATGCTTCCTTGCTTCTTTGGGAGTGAAGTGCACCTTACTCTGAAACACTTCTTTAGTACATTTACAAGTAATCAGATTTACCCTTAATGCTTCTACTGCTGAAAGGATCCCTGTTCATGGCAGAGAGGTTGCAAATAGGTGAACTTTATGGCCCCTTCCAACCTCAACCATTCTGTGATTCTGATTTTATTAATTTTCTTTTATGATTGAAGCTCACTGATGGTGAACAAGGGATGCTAAGCAATCAAGGATGTTTACCTTGAGCAGCAAGGACAATATAAATTGCAGCCTCGGGATCTGGGTTGGCATAGGTTGGTGGCCTTTGTGGCAAGCAATTAATTATTAATTAAAGAGGTATTGTCAGTGAAGGTGCTGTGCTGCATGCAGACCCTGCCATGGGACAGGAGATTACCCAGCACCAGTGAGAAAGGTGTTGGGAGGTTTTTTCCCTTGTGCACACATGGAGTTCTATAAGATTTGTCATTGCATGAACACCACTGACGTAAGGGTTTGGCGGCAAAGGGAAGGCTTTTCCTTTTGGTGTGTGTTCAGAACCCCAGAGAATTCCTCTTTCTGATTATTGCATCCTGAGGCTCAGTGGAGAAGGTGCACAGTGAACTACAAGCATCTCTCTGTCTCCTGGCTCCCTTTGAGCTCTGACAGCTCATTTCACTTCTCCCTGAACTGGCAGCAGGCAGTAAGAAGAGGCTGACTTCTCCCATCACCTTTCTCTTTGATGAATTTCCTTCAGCCTTGAAAGACATTACCTTTGGGTGAAATGACCAGTGAAAGCATGGAAATATATATTTCCATGCTCAGCCCTCATTAGAGTCCAGCAGCTCATCTGTGCATTTAATGAAATTGAATTTCAGCTTAAAATTCATAAGCAAAAGGAAATTTTTGGACGAAAAGCTGCAGGAACACCAGTGATTCAGAAATCCATGACCTTCTATAGACTTTATGTAAAGAAAAGGCAAAGGTGGTTGCCTGCTGTGTGGATTTGAGGTGCATGGAGGTGGAGATGCTTGTGGAAGGCTTCAGAAGGGAGGCTTCCCATGAGCCCTGATGCCTCCACATCCTCTGTATAGAGGGAAAACTGGGAGAGTAGAAATTCCCAGCACAGCTGGGCACTACAAACTCATAGCATTTCCAAAGTGGGCGATGACTCATCCTGCTCAAAATCAGTACTAACTCACACATCACTGCCAAAATCGCAAGGAAAGACGATGAGATAATGATCAAATGGGAAAGAACACCATGAGGTCTGTAAGGAGCAGAGACTTTCTGAAAGCTTCGATTGGGCTGTTGGGCCCACTTCAGAAATAATGCATAGACACATGATTAAATGTGTACTGGAATCCCAGGAATATCTTTAAGACCTTAAAAAGCCCCAATATTGAGAGATTTCCTTTGAAATCAGGATGATCATTTCTTTATTGCCAAATCAGGACTCAGTCACTTTCTTGCATGCCAGTCTAAAGCAGCAAGGGCAAATGCCACCATTTGCACTTTCCTATCAGAAGTCAGACTTTTAAGGGAGAACATTTACTAAGGAAAAGCAAAATATTAAGTAGACTCTAAGGTGCTTCATAGACCTGCCTTGATTTGTGTCACTCATACATTTTCTGGTTTTGCACATCTCAGGAAACACGTAGTGGTGCTTATACCCCTCCCATCCTCAGGCTGCAGGTCTAATGAGGGAGGTTTTATTTATTTCCCCCACTTTTCTTGATGTATGCAACCTGCTATAGTAGAAAATATAACTTTGGCTATCGTAATGCTTTACTTAACATTTGATTACAGGAAGCATTTTTTTTTAATTTAGAATATTCCCATCTTTGCACTGACAACCACAGGGTGTTATCATCAATGTCTTTAGACAGTCCAGGAGCCATGGATCTAAAGAGTGGCACTATTTACCTTGAGAACATATGTCAACCCTCAACCCATAATCTCCATAGAGGTTCTGTCAAATTCAAGAGATGGCTTCCAGGCAATGAAATTAAGGGGAAAAATTCTGCAGAGGGTCATTATTTTATTTCATGTTTTATTTTTTATCTATTTATACAATACATGATGTATTATATATAACGTAATATATATGATCTATTACATATATATTATATTTTATATATATATATATTATACTGAACACACATGCAGATAGGCCATTATTCCAGCTGTTTTTGAAGGAGCACAGCCAACTAAAATTACACTGCAAGCAAGAATTTTTAAAACCTAACTGTAAAAATGCCAATTTAAACGTTTACTTTTTTTGCTTTTGAGTGATCTTGGAAAAGAATGGTGAAATAAACAATTGCAGAACCTTTTCTTTGTGCTTCATGTTCAACTTATTTTTCAGATTTTTAGAACTGTGAAATCTGGCTTTCCAGGCAAGGACTGTTTAAATAACATCTGTGTACATTTTCATGGGAACTTTTGTTCTTTTTCTATTTGAATAATTTATTAATATTACTAAATATGTCAATAACGGTTTATTGAAACTGAAATTTTCCATCCAGCAGTAGGGTAGAACTACACAGAACAGACTGTGTCTAACAGCATCTCCACTTTTCTCTTTCCCATTTCACAGGGTGCCCCGTTACAGGAAATTGAAATGAAATTTTGTTATGTATAATTTCTTTCAGTGTAGGCATGTTGTAAGATAAAAGTAGAAATATGTTCTTTGCTATCTTATTCCCCAGATCTTGTTTACAAGATGGAAACAAAATAATTAGGTGATGAGTCTATCTGTAATCTTTGAAGGGAGAAAATAGAAAAGGTATAAAACCTCTCAGCAATTCTGTGGTTTGGAAAAAAACCCAACAATAATCACGCACAAACAACGCTGAAGCTAAATTCCTTTTAAATCTTTAAAGACATCCTGAGCAGCATTTCAGACTACAGCCAGCAATGCTGCAGACCAAATCTTCATTGGACTTCTCTTCATAAAACTTGAGATTGAATACAGTTCCCTGAGAAGCTCTGGAGACAAGGGCAAAGCAATTCAACAGCAGCACATACATTTTTAGAAGCTTTTTACAGCCCTGGCCATTCCGACCTCTGCAATGCTTTCGCTGTTGTCTAGGATAGAGGAGGATTAATTTTATTTTTCTTGCTTCACGTAGTTGTTTATGCGACATGCTCTTTTACTCTGTTCTGAATCATCTTGTTCAAAAGGATTTCCCTTGCCCTGCAGAAACTAGGGGGCTGTGAAGGAAAAAGCCTTGACAAAACCCAGTACAGCCACTTTCACAGTTAAGTGAGCACTGCCAGCTCACACACTGCAGATGAGTCCACACAACTCTTTTGAGGACACAGAAATACTTCCTGCTATTATTCCTCCTAGACTTCTTCCAGGTCAGATTCCAGACAATGCCAGAGTCTCCAAGATGAACTCCTTTGCGCATGGATAATGGAAGACTTTTCCCGTTCTCAACTCTTTGTGACCTAATAGAGGAAAATGGCAGAGGGGTTGAATGACCTGGCAGAGGCTCCCCTGGACATCAGTGGCAGAGCATGAAATTAATTCTGCACCTCAAGGCCCAGGCTGCTCAGCACCTTTCCTGCTACCTCTGGTGATGGTCACTGCAAGGGGGATGACAATGCTCATTGGACTAGCCCAGCTCTTCCTCAAATTCCAGCTACATACTGTAGCCTGAGACTTGCCATAACCACTCTGCTTTGCTTGAATGATCTTTACCACTTCAGGATAAACATCTACCAGTAGGTGCAAATGCCTGGAGGCAGGAACCTGTTTTGTGTGGTTGGACTTTCAAGTAGTCTGCATACTTTGGGGTACTGTGGCTGAGGCTTTGAGAGATGCCTGTGGCGATTAGTCATCCAGATGCCATTGAAAGTCAATGAGAACTGGGTGAAATCCTGAGAATGGGTGAGCAGCCAAGTGCTACCATATGGTCATAAGCTTTTCCTCAGTCTAGCACAGTGATGAGTATAAAATGGCAGCGAAGTGAGGCTTCAGACTGTGAATAGCAATTGAGATAAGCATAATAAGTACAAAAGCAAGTGCCTTGCTGCCTTGCTCTAACTGACATGTAGCAGACACTAAGACATTAGCAGGGTAATTCACTCCTGAAAGTTGTGTGTTAACTGTACAATGCAGCACGGGAATTTCCTGCTTAATTTTTTTCCTTGCTTTTGTGGCAGTAATAAGAAAGACCAAGGTGTCCATATAAGAACATGGATTGTGCTTCATCTTCTCTCTTCTTGGGATCAAGAACCAAATCAAAGCAGAACAGCTAGTTTCTTTCAGTCTCTCCTTTTCTCCTTGGGTGAAAAATCTGCCTTCCATTCAGATGATCCTAGCATTAATTCTATAATACATGCACAAACATGGAAAAGGAAAACATATTAAATGTTCAAGGCCAGGTTGGATGGGACAAAATGGTCTAGCAGGTGGCATTAGTACCAAGGCAGGGGGGTTGGAACTGGATGAACTTTAAGGTACTTTCCCACCCAAGCCTTTTTATGATTCTATGGGAAGAAAAAAAATAGGTAATACGTGCATTTTCCATGTATAAAACGTAATTTTTCCTGCCTTGTTTATTCAGAGAGCACTTTGGAAAAACCCAGATGGGTTTAAGATGAAGAAGGACTACAGGAGATCTTCTCCCTGTACATATGTCCCACAGCAGGGGAGGGATGCTTCAGTGCTCCATAAACACCTTGCTTTTGTCTTGCACTGTTCCTATGAGGAGTTGCATCATGCCTTGTAAAAGTGACACCACTGGAATTGTGTTGTGCAAGAACAAGAGAAAACAGAAACACAACCCCAAGCTTTAACTGCACTTGTCTGACAGCAGCTTATTAAACTCAGAGCAGTCATCAGAAAAGTGAGAGCAAGCACAGCAATGAAAAAAAAAGGTTGTTTCTCACAGCATGAAGGAAAAATGTTTTCTGCTAAGTGAAAGAAAGCAAAGCAGAAAAAAACCAGTTTCTGGGTTGGGGAAGGTTCTTTTTATGCATCTCTAGTTTGGGATGTCAGTTGTTAATGTGGTCTCTACAATTTAAATCTCCATCAAGCTCATCAGCCCAAATATTTGCACATGCTAATTTGTTCAACTGAGGCCCCTTGCTCTGTCATATTCTTGTGAATCGTGTTTTCTGTTGGCTCATTCTTTGGGACAGCTTGCCTCCTTTTGGATTTTTTATTAAAAGATAATATTGACTTAGTTTCCTTTACACTGAGCAACAACCTTTCTTTCGAAAGCCTGCCTTGGCTTGTGCCTGGGTGCGTGTGTGTATGTCTGTATGTGAGACAAGCTGCTCTCAAAGACTCATTTCCTGCTGCTCTTAATGACAGGAATAATTAACATCATCGTCCCAGGAATACTCAATGTCCTGCGTCCCACTGGCTTGTCCTGTCTGCCAAGATTTCAGCCTAGACTGGAGTGTCTGCATGAGCTTTAGGACCTCAATTTGCTTTATTTTGTCTTCCTCATCCCAGGTTCTGCTGGATGCCACCGAGGGTAACTCAGTGCTAAACCTCATTGCACCACAGACCCTCAACAGAGCAAACAGCATAAACCCCCATGAATGCAGCAAGCCTCTGCCTGCAAGGGTGTGCCACTGTACCCACCTGCTCCCAGAAACCACAGGTCTGGGGAATGCTTTGCCTACCTCTCCTTGATTGCACTCAGCTCTCATCCTGAAAAATCCCTCACTGGCTGCCAGAATTGCTGCTGGCTGCTCACTGCCCTTCCCAGATCCAATGCTGAGTGTTGCTGCTCTGAACTGTACGAGGCAGCTCTACAAGGGCAGCACCCCGAGAACTGAGCAGCAGGAACTTTCCCTGCCCTTCTCCAATCATCTGCCTACCTGGGCAAGTCAGGGAAGGTCGTGTTTTAGCTGAGGAGCAGCAGTGTCTGCTGCTGCTGCCTGTGCTGAGCTCCCACTCTCCCAGACCTTGAAGGCTGTAAATCTGAAGACTGATGAGTAATGACCTTTCTGGGGTTTTTTTCCATTTCTACCCTTGTGCTGATGCACTTAGCACTCATGCTCTCTCGCTCACTGAGATTTCTTTGTGTTGTGGAAAGCATTGCAGAGGAAAGTTTCAGGATTGCCTCTCCCTCTGGAACTGTGATGATGGAGGGCAAGCTTTCCCTCTGTATAAAATACAGACACACACTGCATACTCCTCTCTATTAGTCCCTGTTGTTGCTGCCTCATGCTTGGTAATGGGACCATCAAAACCCAGATAGAGGTAGGCAGGGATGTTGGGAGCTTGAGGGATGAAAAGAAGATTCCTATTTACCTTTATTTTAAATTTCTTCACTTGCTTTCCTAATGACTTTAGATAATGTAATCTTTGTTGTGAATTTCCGTGATCTGTTGTTATATTTAATACTTTTTAAAACTGCATTTCAACTACTTTGAGCCAAGTTATTTTCAATTCTATTTCTTATTGCCTCCCGCTTATATATGGGAAAGTGAAGTGAAATTGTCATCTAGACAATAGTATGTGGAACTCTTTTTCTTTAATGCAGGTATGAAGAGGTGGGATTTTTTTTCTTTTTTCTTCCCTCTAATCTACCTCTGAGACACTGAGGAAAGCACTTAGTTATTTTAGAGAGTAGTCTCAGCATTCACTTAACCACACCGAGAGCTTCAGTTGTCTGATAGGCTCAGCCCTCCCTTCACACCCTCCATTCTTCTGGGGAAACCAATTGTGTTGTGTATTGACTTAAAAGACAATTCCAAGGAATTGCACAACTTTATTTACTTATCAAAGCAATGCAATGAAGTTCACACTCCCTTCTCCTCTAAAGCACAAATCCTGAAATTAAGTTGCTTATTCTGTGTAGGAGTGAATTTCATTAGGCAACACAGCACAGAAATTCCAAGAAAACAATCAGACCTATCCACTTCAACCATCCACTAAAACCCAAAAATTCAGTCAGGGAGCTCAGAGAGATCATATTTACATCTTTCTCTGAGGTACTGCAATATGCTTCCCCTTTAGTAGACATCATCCTCATTCTTCAGGTCTTTCTCCCCCACTCCCAGACCCTGGGCAACCAGCCCACAGAACAAGAGTACAATCACTGTGCTTCATTGGATGCAGAAAATAAATAACGTGTCTCCCACACCCATTACTTATCCTTGCTGTGTGTTTTTAGCCTACCTCCTATAAAAGGAAGAAGCTAATTTATAATCATGTTGTTTGTCAGAAGTGTTTGTTCACATCTGTCTGTCGGCAAGTTTATAAATCAATTAGCCCCAGACAGACACACTCTGTAGCTTTCTGTGTTCCCACAGATGTCACTTTCTCATCAGCAGAAATAACAGTAGCCTTCGCCAGCTCCTAATTTGGGTGCACGTGAAAAACAACTAAGTATGTCTTCTGCACATGTGTATTAGAAGTGTTCCAGTTACCTGGCAACCAACCAAAAAACTATGCTGGAGAGCCAAACACCTGAGTACAATACTGTAGCCATTTGCATACATGTGCATATGTAAGCCTGTAAAGATATATGTGTAGTTATTTTAGTATTAAAGAGTAAGGACTTGGGGATTTTCTTAAAATAACTGAGTTAGTTTATTACCATTTCTGCAAGTGTGGACTTAGGAGTAAGGTGGAGGAAAATAAAGCTGTGTCTGAGATGGGAAGGGATTTCGGGAAGCCACAGTGGTATGCTGCAGTCAGGGGGATTTATGGGAAGTGTTGAAGAGGCAGGTAAAGTTTACAAGCACTGCACAGGTCATAATTGCACTCCTTTGGTGCTTTACCAACCAACTAACTCCTCTAGTTTGCTTGAAGACTCATAGCAATATATTCTGTTATTGCTCAGTACATATTGTCTCAAATCCACGTAGGAAAAAGTCCCTCATAGAATATCCTGGAAGGGACCCACAAGGATCATTAAATCCAACTCCTGGTCCTGCACAGGACAGCCCCAAGAATCACACCATGTGCCTGAAAGCATTGTCCAAATGCTTCCTGAACTCTTGAAACCCAGGCTTGGTGTTGTGACCTCTCCCCTGATGAGCCCGTTCCGATACCCAGCCACTCTTTAGGTGGAGAAACTTTACCTAATATCTAACTCAAATTCATCCTAACACTGATCTCTCTTTGGTTGCAACGCACTTGCTATTAAAAGCTTAGGCTGGTCAGTCCTTCAGCTTCACCATCTTCTGCTGGACACAACAGAACAGCAGTGAACAATGTACTGACAGAGTTCTCCATCCATGCCAAGCGTACAGGGAAGATGACTGGATTAAAATACTGTTTTTCTTGAATGTGGACAAGTGTGTGATTTGAGAAAATGGCAAAGAGTGGGATGTGTGATGAGGAGGAGGATGGACAGAAGGTGAGAGGAGGTATGGAGAGGTGTGGTGGTGGGGGAGGCAGAGACCCATGGGGACATGAAGAGAGGATAGGCTGGCCACCAGTAGGTTTGCACCTTCCTCTTCTGCAACTCTAGCCCCCAGAGAGGGTTAGGGAAGAGGAAATGGAAACAGCACAGGGTGGGCACAGGAAGAGATCACCAGACCAGGCAATACAAACAGGCTGTGAACCTTGGGCAACTCCAGCACGTTGTGTGATCCAACAAAACTGATGTAGTGAACATTTCTATGCACTGTTTTCTCTGGTTTTGTAAACCTTCTATTTCCTTACCTTCACTTTACTTTCTTTCCTATAGAAGAGTGGAGGGGTTAATCTTTAATACCTTCAAGTAATAAAACTGTTTTAATTAGCATTAGTTTGGAATGACAAGACTACAAGTAATTAAGTTACACTGGGATCTAGTTGGAATGAAATTGATACCAGGGGATAGCATAAACATAAATCAGCATTTAACTAAACTGAAATCAGATTGCTGTAATTAGAAGAAAAATCCATTGGCACCAAGATATAAAAGTAACAGATACAGATTTAATAAACATAGTGAAGGAGAGTGAGAGCCTGGAAAAATGTAAATTTTTTCTTCCCACATATCCGCTGTCAAAAAAAAAAAAAAAATATAAGAGATCACTGTTTGGTTAGTATTAAGGAAATACAATTACACTGGCATGAGAGAGAAGTTAGAGAAGATTATGAGTGTCTGTACAGAATGCCATTAACATTAACCTGATGCATTGCAAGTGAGTTCTAGTTATAAAAGTAATTACTGGCTACCAAACCCATCTGGAATCTGCAATCAAAGGACAAAGAGAGAGGAATGAGTTGAGGAGAAAGTGATTACTTTTCCAAAGTTAAGACTGGCATGTGCAGCCAGGAGCCAGCAGCAGCCTGATGCATTTTTTTCACGCTACGGAAAGAGCAAGCCAGCATATGCCTACCAACTCCTCCTGGTTCTCTTAGTCTGCTTACCATCATAGGACTTGACATTTTTGTATGATTAAAAATGATTCATTAGCCTTTTGGATTAAGGGAATAATGTATCTTCTTTAAATGCTATGGCAATTAAGATATGCTAGATGAAGTGCCCTTTTTTTTTTTTTTTTTTGCAAGACAATAATCTCTTTCCAGGCAAGATAAAGGATTTGGAGGAATTGATGTAGGAAGAAAGCGTAAAAGAACTTTGTGTGAAGTGATTCCAGCTCTGTTGGGACGTCTCAGGTAAGAAAACCTTACCTGAGCTGGGAGTAATTCACCAAGGGTACTCGGGCAGACCACGGTGACAGTCACAACACAGTAAACTTTGCTTTATGCTCTGGATCCTCAGCTCTTCTCCAGAGAGGTCTTACCTTTGATGGCAGGGTCACCCAAGATGAAGTTGTAAAGGCCAGTGTGAGCACAACATTGTTTATGCACTACGCAACAGAAAGTGTCAGGCGAGCATTATAGAGAGAGAAAAATATGTGGCTGTGTTTAGAGCTCTGCTGACTGATGTGAAAGTTTGCTTAAGGCTGAACTTTCTCTCAGGGGTATTTTTAGTCTGTGCAGATGGCCTGCACATAACATGGAAACTCAACCCACCCCACCCATTTCAGAATTGCTGGTCATACCTGGTGGATATGAAACCAGACTGAGAGAGTTGGGTTTGTTCAGCCTGATGAAGAGAAGGCTCCAGGAAGACCTGAATTATCATCCAGTACCTTAAGGGGATCCGAGAGAGCTGGAGAGGGACTTCTGAACAAGGGGATGAAGTAGGGGGGGAAGACTGCAAACTGACAGAGTGCAAGATGACATTTGATATTAGGAACAAATTCTTTCCTGTGAGGGTGATGAGACACTGGCACAGGTTGCCCAAAGAAGTTGTGGCTGCCCCATCCCTGGAAGTATTCAAGGCCAGGAATCTGTCCCTCCCCATGGGCAAGGAGGCTGGAACTATATAGTCTCTAAGGTCCCTTCCAACCAAAATACTCTATGATTCTATGCCATAGGAAACCCATGTGTCATAGGACTGAAGTATTAGAGAATTTTAAGATCCACCACACCTGTGCTGACGTGTAGGTTTGTCAAGTCTAATATCTACCATATGTATTAGACTTACTGTTAACCTGTGAGTGGGTTGTCCAAAGTACACAAGGAATGGTAGGGCCATCCCAGCAAGATTGGTTAGAAAGAGAAGGCGTCTGTCTCTAAATTGTTGAGGTTAGGATGGAGAAATTTACTTAAATGGATGTGAAAGCGTGAGTGCATGCTCCTATTCTGTGCCAATACTAGCCCAATGTTTATTATATTTAATACCTTATAAAGTTAAAGAAGTAGGTGAAATTTCAGACCCGATTTAAGACCCTGAAGCAAAGTGTGTGTCACTTAAGTAACAAGGTACATGTTTGTTGAGCGTCATGACTCAATGATGGCAAAATGGAGTGAGAAAGACAGATACCAGATTTTTTAAACTGAGGACAGAGAAGACAAAAATTGTAGAAAAGAGTAAATAAGGTCTTTGGCAGTGGCACTCTGACATTTCTTTGGCTTACTCAAATGTGAAAAATGGTGAAATTAGTGGAATTTTATAAAAGTGATCCCTGCTCATCCCATTCTAGTTACTGAGAGTTCTGCCATTAACTTAATGGGACTGAGGTTCCAGTTCCTGTATTTAATCACTGGAAATATGTTTTTATTGAGTAGTAGCAGAGCACTATTACACCACATATTAGATGTTACTTGCACACATCAAAGCTGTTCCTTCCGCAATGATCCCATTACTTGGCCTAGGATAATTAGCATTAATAACAGTCTTGTCATTTGCAGGGAAAGAATCAGGATCAACCAAAAAAATTAACAGAATAACTTTTTGACCTAAGTCAAGCAGGCACTATTTGACCTTACTTGACCTCCCATTCACCTCAGACTAAAGGAGTGCTTTTTATATACACCTCCCAGCTTAGTATCAGAGCATCAGGCCTAAATTGCTCCCTGCAAGTCAGTAGAATTTTCTAGACATGTGTGTACCTCTGAGTAGAAGGACACAAAAGAATGTTTTGATGAGGGTCTTCCACTTGTTTTTAAAAGCCATCAGCTGGAAAATGTTAAGTGGGATGGGGAACTGGTTATGATGACTGTCATCTTGCACCTGCACTACTCCGCCTGGAACCTGTTTTACAGATGTTGCTGACTATAAATGTATCGTGTACCTCTGCAGTGCCTTCAACCCTGCGGGTGAAACTCAGCAACTTTCTTGGCAGAATCCTGCCTCATTACATGAGAAATCTGGGGACAGAATGAGAAATTCTACCAAGTGACAAAACAGGGAGAACTTACTAAAGTCAGCTGTAACTGCCAAGTCTAACATGAAAACAGGACAACTAAATGAATATTTTACTTTCACCTGGAGTACAGCCTCCGGGTCTGGAGTCCTCAGCATAAGAAGGACATGGAACTGTTAGAGCAGATTTAAGGAGGCTACAAAGACAATCAGAGGGTTAGAGTAACTTTTCTGTGAAGACAGGTTGAGAGAACTGGGGTTGTTCAGCCTGGAGAAGACTCCAGGGAGACCTTAGAACACCTATCAGTGTTTAAAGGGGTTACAAGGGAGCTGGAGAGGAACTTTTGACAAGGGCATGTAGGGATAGGACAAGAGGGGATGGCTTTAAACTGAAAGAGAGCATGTTTAGATTAGGGATTAGGAAGAAATTATTTACTGCGAGGGTGGTGAGATACTGGCCCAGAGAAGCTGTGGATGTCCCGTCCCTGTAAGTGATCAAGGCCAGGTTGGAGTGGGATACTGGATCTAATAGGTATTCCTGTCCATGGTGGGGAGGTCAAAACTAGATGATCTTTAACATCCTTACCAACCCAAACCATTGCTTATTTACAAAATGAAAAAGTCTCCATCTGAAGGACCAAAAATTATGTAAGATAGGTTTTCAATTTTTTGCTTTGCCTTTTGTTCCTTACTCAATCGGTGTGAACCAAGGCATAAAATCTTGTGTATTCCTCACAGCATCTCTGCTCTTATACAAATGCTTTCTTGATCAACCATTGTTTTCTTGAAGATTTTCACAGAATCATGTCTTGCAATGATAAAGCTGCAAAATGGATACAGTCATCTTTGCTGTGTTTTTCTAGCATGGAAAAATCACATGGAAGTTTTCTGCTAGGCTACTCCACGAAAGCATCAGACAGACATTTTCTGCAGCACTGCCATCTCGTCTGGACAGAGCTTCTATCTTCCTCCTTGTGTCAGGAGTTAGTAGCACAATTTTATCACTCTTTAGAAGAAAAAGTTGAAGGGAAGAGGCAAGAAGCCAGATTTCATAGCAGAAGTCCCTAGAAAGCTGGGGACCCAGATACTTGCTGATGCTGCTTTTTTCACAGTTATCAACTCTCCATTCACCATGTGTCTCTTGCTGTTCATTTTTTAAAAAATTCATATCTTTAGTCTATCAAAAATATAGAACAAAGCTACCTCCTGAAATCACTTACATTGACAAAGTGTCAGCAATCCTGAAATAGTGTTTTCATCCCCTACTGTGATAAACAACAGAGTATGTCTAAATACACTGGCAGATCCTGAAGTACACCCTGATGGATAACAAGGACTTGTTGCATGGAAAAAATAATTTTTTGCTAAAATTGAGACGTGCTCATATGAGAGTGCCCTGCCTTATGATACATAAATCTACAAGTTATCAGCAGATCATAACTTTTGAGCAATACTAAAATTAGGCAAGTGATCTTGTTTGTCACTGTGGCACAGACCATAATTCTAGGCAACATGAAATATGCATCAAAACCTGCCTGTGGAACACTGGTTTATACATAAAATATTGCAAAATAAGGTGATCATTAGGCTTCAAGTTCAGACAAAGTTTCTGGCAAATTTTGGGTTTAGACCACAAATGAGTACAGTGCAGGAATCTAGTCTGAAGGGCAGATAGGATAAACCTCTTTACAAAAGGAGTAATCAGCGAGACACTTAGAGTAGAGCAAGTTGGCAGTTCGATAAAACTGGAGAACAGTAGATGGGATTTGCAATGTTAGATGAAAGCAACGTGTCTGTGCTTTTGCAGAACCTCCAGTTTGCTTTCTTCTTACTGCAGCTTCTTCAGTGAGGTAGACACATCTTCCTCATTCCCCATTCTCCACTCTCAACCTGAGGAATGACTGCCCCATCCAAGTCTGTTGAAATAAACAATGTGTCTTATTGCATTGCATCCCATGTCTTTAGACAACTCTGTATGTGTTGTGGAATGAGCAAGAGGACTTCCAAGTATCTCTTGTGTCTCATAGGTATGTTGCAAACAACGGCATTACAAAAATATGCAGTTGTTGATGTCAACAAGGTGATATGGTAATTTCTGAGTGGGAGGTTTTTCTTCATGGTGCTGTCTATTCTGAGTTTTGGCACTCCTGCATGATCTTGGTGAAGTCACTTCACTTGAGCATGACCCAGCCAGTCAATATTTAATATGGTACTAAACATAGTCAAAGCCTTTTTAAGGTCCCTGACATTCATGGAGGACAAGTACAATAGGCAAGCTGGGTATTACTCAGCTGTGGGCTTATGGTTTCTTATGTCAGGATAATGTATCCATGAACTGTGCTATTGCTCCTGTTTGCTTGCTGTAAATGCGATTGGCACTGTGGTTCAGCCCCTGGAATCTTCTTGGGGGTGGCAGAGTATCATCCATTGTCACAGGGTTTGCTGGAGGATTATCATGGCTTTTGGACAAATCCATGACAAGGACACACCATTCTCCCTCCTTCCTCCTGTCTTGACAAATGCATGAGTTTAACCACAGGGCATAATTCTTTCCTGCATCTTGCAGATTTGTGTGTCCCAATCCAGCAATGTGTCCTAAGCTGTGAACGCAAGGGGAGGGTGGGGGAGGATGGATTCGAATATGCACAGTGATTACACACAAACGAGGTCAAGTGCTGGTCAGCAAAACGATAATTCACTTTCATTCGCTATCAAAAAGCAAGGAGGAAAGCAGAAACGTAGGGGAAAGTGAAGAATCACAGAACGCAAGGCAGGTAATCACCGCCAAGAACTCGTGGCACCCGTGAGGAGCTCTCTCCTCCCACCCATCAGGCGTACAGCTCTGTCGCAACCCCCGCGCGCCCCTGGTTCCTATAGCCACACTTTACAGCAGTGACTCGGCACTTTCGCTCCCTCCTGGGCAACTGCACGTGTGCCAGGCAGGCCTCGAGGCATTGGGCACGTGTGACACGGCAGGCCCCAGTGAGGGACCATGGTGGCACACCCATCATCCGTGAGCTTCACAGCTCAGTATCGCACCAAGTCTGCACAGATCCTATCAAAGGAGCCAGGCCAGGGTGAAACGAGTCACCCTTCACAGTTCTGTACAGCACAGTGAGAAGTCCACGCGTCAATGAGAGAATGGCCAAGCAAGCCCAGGAGAAGCAGGCCGCACACAGGAAAACAGGTTCAGTCTCTGCTAGAGAGATGGTATGGGCCAGGGAGAGAGGGGAAAGGGAGTCCATGCCTTTTGGGAAATCGGATTAAGTTTGGATTTAAATGTTAGGCTGTTGAAGGAAGCAGTCTGATTTGGGGAGGAGGAAGAGATTCTGGGAGGGATGAAGGGCAGGAATGAGTGAGAGTTAAGAAATGATCTGTCAGAAAAGCCGTTTCAGTTAAGTCACAGTATTCCTTTGCCAGGCTGGAAAAATATGAAACCTGGCCTTCCTCTGTTCTTGTAAATCTCTGGCTGTGGAGGTTCTAGTGAGGGATGAAGTGTTGTGCAGGGCTGGCTCAGAGTTGAGTCGGTTTCTCCAGTGGATTTTTATGTCCATTAATGTGAAATTGAAAGATTATTTCTTTCAGATTTTGGTTTTCTGCCCTCTTCTCTTGGAATTGTTTATAAAACCCAGCACTGCCTTCATGTCCCTCAGCAAGTCCCACCATCAGGTAGATCTGGCTCTGTGCCCAGCTCTCAAGAAGTAAATCTCCACAGTCAGACCTGCTGACGAGCTCTTGGTTTCTTTTTTGCATGTTGTTGTTTGCTTGTTGATCCGTGCCATGGGACAGAGCACAATTAAATGATGAAAAATGAAAACATGGTGCTATGCCAGACAGTTTTGCTGCTGTCTTGCTGATTATGAAAGATGAGTGTGTTTCTGGGCAAATAGACAAGAATAGATAATGCTGTGTCCTTGATGTACTCTACCTCAGGCAGCATCTTCGTAGCTCTGGTCCTTCCTCAGGACTTGTGAGAAGAGTGGCAGCACTGATGTAAACAGAAACTGCCCTTGTCCTGGGGCTTGTTTCTTGTACAGCTTTCACTACCTAAAGTGCATGATTGTTTGGTAATACTAGACAGGCATTATTTTGAGATACATTATTTTATACTGACAGGATAAGGAATAATGAGTTTAAGCAGAAAGAGGGTAGGTTCAGATTAGATACTGGGAAGAAATTTCCCAGTGTGAGGGTGGTGAGGCACTGGCACAAGTTCCACATGGAAGCTGTGACTGCCCCATCCCTGGAAGTGTTCAAGGTCAGGTGGGATGGGGACCTCAGCAGCCTGGTCTAGTGGAAGGTGTCCTTGTCCATGGCAAGAGGGTTGGAATGAAATGATCTTTAAGATCCCTTCCAATAACAACCATTCGGTGGTTCTATGACACATCTGTATAGGATGTAAATCTAGCCTGTGCTGAATGAAAAGAGCTGCTGTTACTTTGTACACAAACTTTCCTGTCATAAACCTGCCCATCTTTTACTGAGCTTGAAGTTTGTTGTTCCCTCAGCAAACACAGAAGCTCTTACATAACATCTTAGTGCTGTTATTTTCCATTACTGTTTGCAGTCACTTAAAATTTATTCCCACACCTTTCCTTCTTCAAGGCCTCTGTTTTCTTCCTCTCTCCTCCTTACTCCTATTCTGTCTCTCAATTTCCCACCATGTAAAATCAGAGGCTCTACTACTACTTTTTATTTCCCAAACGCTGCCACTAGTACACCTTCTGAGATCACTTCATTCAGCAGCTGTCTTCACTGGAAGTTTATTCTTCTGCCTCCTTGTTCTTCTACAGCTACATTACATCCCTAATTTTCCATTCTGAGCCCATCACCCATGCACCCATAGAACTACGTACCAGTGTTCTGACCACCTGCTTGCCTGGGCTTCTGTTCCCTGCTGCCCTGAAACCAATATCACTTACTTTTCATCCTGTCTTTGACCCCCAGCTTCTTCTGAATGGTTCATTAAGGATGATGACCACAAGTTAATAAATATTTTGTGTAGTTATTCCTGACTTACTCATTGCAATGTCCTCCTGACATCATTTCAGACAGAGGACTCCCATGCTGAAGCAAGGTTCTGGCAGATCTGCCCTTCCAGAAATATTTGATGCAATGCTCAGCACCTTATTATTACAGGGGAGACCTTTTACAGACCAGACTGGAAGGTCTGTTTGGACATGATAATATCTCATGGGGTTGAATGTGGCCTCTGGGCTGCCCATTGACAAAATGCCATACAGCAGCCATATGCACTGGGTGCAGTGTGCAAAGATCTTGGATGTAGAGTGCTGTCATATTTAGAACTATTTAACATATTTAGAACATATTTAGATCTGCTGGTCACAATGGTAGGATCTCCAGTTTTTTATTGGGAGATCAAGTCCTTCCCATCCTTGAAATACATTAATTCCTTTGCTGCAATGGTTAAAAAACATAAGATATCTGGATAGGGTTATTGCTTCTGCCATTTTTTAATACCTCTATACTGTTTTATTAATTTTAACATAACATTTGAAAGTTGAAGTTTCCTTCTTGAAGCCTAAATTATTTAACCCAGAGAATTATTTAGTTCCGAGCTCATTTCCTGTGTTCTCAGAGATAGATAATTGAGGATGCTCATATGATATCAAAGGGAGCCCATATTATGCTGGTAGTGAATTTGGAATAGGATGTGGGATACTTGTCTGAGAACATTCTCTCAATCCAGAATGTCTTTCCAGTTCTTGAAACCCAGAAAAGCCCAGCTTCAACAGCAAACTACATCCTGCATGTAATTGTCAGCCCAAGGGGTTGAATTCATCCAGATGTTCCTCACGCTTTTGGCTGCTCATCTCTGTGCTGGTTTGGGGCCTCACCAGATTAAGAGCCCATCCTTGTACTCCTCCCAGAATGTTCACCTGATACTTTCATAGCAGCAGGTTGTTTACTGAGAATCAGAATAGAGTGCTCATTTTTCTTCTTTCTCAAGATGGTAGTTTTTGATTAATTTTCCTTCTCAGTCTTGGTGTTTCATTGTGCCCTATGACCTGAGAGGTTTTTAGCACCAGAAAGCTATAGCAATTACTTTATCCTAAATTACGTTAGAGAAGAACTTATAAATTCCATTTCTAGTTATGGATTTAGTCTGAAATGAAGCAAACACTGGTGGAGGATGATGTGTGGAGCAGCTTTCTCGAGCATGCTGAGGACAACACTTGCAAAATGTAGTCAGCCATGAGCAGGGTGCTGCACACATCCAGTACCTGCTGGGCCTAAGTCTGCTGGAAATAAACCCAGAGCAGTCAGTGCTCCTTTTCACACAAGGAGGGAGAGAGATGGATTTCCTTAATCCTGGAGGGATTAAATGCCCAGTTGAGTTGACTTGATAACATGGAGTGAACAGGGTCAAAACAACGACTTCAGCTTTCAAGTGATGGGTTTGTCTGCATCAACGTGAACAAATTCCCCATTGTATTCACCACAAACAGGCTTTTCTTCCTATATCAGCCTGCAAGAGCTTTTTGTTCCGAGGGTTTTTTTACCTACCATAGAACAAACATATTTGTTGTCAACACTGAAAAAAATCCCCCCACTTTCCTTATGTCTGAGTTCCCATGTGTCTCTCTTACACTATCCCAAGGCATTAATAGACTGTAGGATCTTGTTCCAGGCCCTTATCTGGTTTTCATTTCAGTAGTCCTTTTTGAGACTACTCCTATACAGCAACTTACCCGTGTATCTGTCTGACCTTCTGCACCAAAAGCCACTCTGTCTTTTAAGCACTGAAATAGATTTTTCTTCTTTCATCAGCCTGGCAGGCAAAGCCCCAGAATTTGCCCCCAGCCCCACCCCTGTGGAGTTTATATCAACACTACCAGAAATGGATGTTGAGGCAATGGCTTTCGAGGTCTCAGCAGTGATATTATCAGACCATTAACCTGAAGAAGCTGTATCTCTCTACCTGTGTATTTTGACACCTCTGAGGTACTTTGCACTCTCTTGCAGCAGACAACTTCTTCTTTGTAGCAGTAGTTCCACATTGGCCATTTAGGTTTTATAAAGCTTATCTGCTTCTCCTGTGCATGTATTTTGTATTTTCCTTTTTTCTCTTTTCTTTTTGTTTCCCTCAAAGTCAGTTTTTCACTTGGTGTAAATGCGAGCAGTGAACTGCAATGAAATTTACAGGAGCCATCTCCCCAGCTCCTGTTAGGAGAACTGTTAACCATTTGCTACTCTTGGGAAACAATTAAGTATTTCAAGTAAAATGCAATAGCATAACACTTAGGGCAAACCATGCATTTAACAGAATGCATTCCTAGTAATGGCTGAATTTTAATAGGATTAAGAAAAAACATTTCTTCACGTGTCTGGGCATTTTAATTGCTTTTTGTAGGTAGGTGAGAATATTGTCCCTGTGTGTGAGACACTGCATGCAGCTAATGATTTCCTGTGTGTCTCCAGCTAACCACTGGAGTCTATTACATACAGACAGGCTGAAAGAGTTGAGGCTGCTCAGACTGGAAAAAAGAAGACTTCACAGAGACTTTATACCACATTCCAGTGTTTAAAGGGGCCACAGGAGAGCTGGAGAGGGTCCTCTGACATGGGCATGGAGTGACAGAAAAAGGGATAACGGTTTTAAGCTTAAGGAGGGTAGGTTTAGATTAGGTATTAGGAAGAAATTCATTACAGGAAGGGTGGTGAGGCACTGGCAAAGGCTGCCTAGTGAAGCTATGGATGCCCCATCTATGTTCAAGGACAGGTTGGATGGGGCATTGAGCAACCTGGGTCTGGTGGAAAGTGCCCCTGCACATGGCAGTGGGGCTGGAACTAGATTATCTTTAATGCCCCTTCCACCCCAAACCATTCTATGATTCTATGATATTTGAGTCTGATATATATTGAGTTTAACGTATTTTTCCAAATGGGCTGAATTTTTTGGAGTTAAAGGTGACCCACATTAAACAGCTTTTAAGAGCTGTGTGGCTAGGTGTTTAGTTTCGTTTTGGGTTTGTTTTTTGTTAGGTTTTTTTATAGCTTAAACAGGAGTATTCTAATTCTTGCTCTCAAATCAAGAAGTAATTTAAAATCATTTAAACCTTACTCACTGCAATAAGATCAGAGAGCTTACTATCCATATTTAATTAGTGTGACATGGTTTCTTCGTTCAGTGGATAGAATGAGTTGGGATCTAGTTGTCTTGAGTAGCAATAATCTGAATTACTTGCTGCTGAGACACCATGGTAGTCACAACACACAAGAAAATTATTTAGAGCAGTTGCTGTGTATGGACTTTGGCCTCAGTTTTACACATTGAGAAGGACATGAAACTGTCCTCTGTACTGGACAATGTAGGCTCATCAGTGGACAGCTTATGTCTTGGTGGGCATTTGTGGAGTGTGGAGTTGGAGGGTTCCCCATGGGCTCCTGGATCACAGAAACGTTAGCACATAGTGAGGAGGTGTCTTCTTTCACCGCCTGCTGGATGAATGCAAATCCCTCATCACTAGAGGCACAAGTAATTTCTGTCATACCAGGAGTGTCTCTGGATATATGATGTTAGATCTGAAAAGTGACTCTGCTGTTTGATCTCAGTAGGTACATGGTTGATCTGAAAACACGGAGTCCTTACTTAGACAGGCAGCACTCATCATCTGATGATCACAAGAGGAGAGCTGCTCATTCACCAAGTTAAATTGCAGAGAGCTGCAGAATTATTACAGAGGGGTATCATGCTGCAATCCGGCATCTTTCATTACTGATGCAATGCTGTGCAGAAAACATAGCACCACATATCAGGATCAGAGGATCATAGAATCCTGAGGATTGGAAAAGACTTCTAAGGTCACCAAGTCCAACTGTTAACCCAACACTGCCAAGTCTACCACTAAACCATATTATACACCTTCATGCTTCTCGTGTTTCCACCAGTTCTGTGAGCAGCCTGTTCCATTGCTTGACCCCCAGTTCAGTGATAAGAACTTTCCTTGTATCCAGTCTCTCTCCCATTTGTATCATTCTAAAACTTCATTCCTATAACCCTTATGTTATAGGACATCTCTTGCAACTGCAGGGACACAAGGTAGGATCATATTCATCACCACTGGCTGATGAACACAACTAAACCAGCTGCTGAGCTGTTTGCTTTAGCAAGAATTCTTTTTCCCTGCCGGTGCTTAAACTTTATGGGGTTGCAATACTTTATATACCCTAAAGCTAGGCACTTTCTTTTTAATGTCACTAAATGTTTAAAAACTTGTTGATTGAATTCATAAAGGTTGTGTTTCCTGACCATGGAGGAACTGCCTTATTCTTTTAAATCAGGCAGAATTTGCTTCTATGAAATCAGTTACAACTGCTAAAAATCTGGCATGTGATTTCTGTTACACAAATAATTCTTTAAAAACAGAAAGGCATATTTTCTCCTGTATCCAGTTGCAGGTATAGGTTAGAACAGTCTGTGATTTTTTTAAACATATGCCCATTCATTGTGACATTCACATTGGACAGCTGAAAGCAGCATTTTCCAGCCACCCCCTGCTCTGGATTTATGAGCTATATCAGCCAGGCTGCTGCTTGAACATCTGGGAGGGTGGGATTACAGCTTTCGGTAGCATTTCATTGTGGCTCAAGTGCAGCAGAGAACATCTGAAATAGGATCCAAACCCTTGGATTCTGAGAAAGTGTGAAGGTCTCTCTGTATTGATCTCAAATATGAGGTGTGGTCTGGTTCTTAAATGGCTTTTGGAAGTGTTTTGAATATTGTTGATGTGATGCTAATGGCAAAACTCCCTAAAAGAACATCTGTGATAGCCACTTTGTAGCACCTTTAGAATTTCTGATACAATTAAACTGGACTGCTAAAAAACAATTCTATGTAAGAAGCGCATTTTTGCGGGTCCACAGGGAAAATCCTCAAGATAAATTTTACTCCTCACTGAATGCTGCAGCAGTCCAGATGTTTTTTTCTCAGACAGATGTTGCTTTGCCCAACAACAGTCATCATCAGTCCTGAGCTACTATTCTGTGTGTACACAGAGTCTGTTCCTGGAGCTGCAGAAGCTACAAGTCAGTGATTTTTTTCTCTCATTTTTTTGTCATTTAAACTTCCTGCATAGTTAAAATAAGCAATTGGTTTCCTATTTAAGAAGCACTGCAGTTAAATGATGAGATTTGTTTAAAAACTTCTGGAGGATGGAAGTCTTAGACAACAAATGCTCCTTATTTCCTTTTATCAGACTTCTGAATTTCACAGCATAACTACACGCTGTGCCCCACGGCTGTGTTCTTGTGGTTTGACCCCAGGACACACATGCACACAAATCCCTTCTCTTGGCTTCATTTGCTGTTAGCTGACTCTGGTATTGAACAGGACCATGAAAATATCCAGACTGTGTCTCAGTCACAGTCTCTCTCAGCTGCCTCTGGCAAGCTGATAACCTCAGTGTACTTAGTTGTTCCTAATGGGCAGCCTTACCTATGCTTTTGCAACCTTAAAATTTGTGCTTTTCACATCTTTTTGTCATAGAAAGTTCTGCTGTTTGTTAATCTACACTTTATATGCGAGGATTGGACAGACTGGGACTCTATTCAATGATAAAGTAATACTTTTATTTCTCTATTCTCTGTTTATTCCTAAATTTCCTGATGTTCTCTGGCTTTTGCAGTGTGTGTAGGCACAGGCTCATAGAAATAGTCATCAAAACTCTCAGGCATTTTTTACAAGTTCAAGGCCATTCTTGTGTACATGAAGAGGAGTTCTTCACAAGACTTGATTTGCCCTCTTGTGGGGTAATTTTTTCTATAGATTCTCGTCCACAAAGGATCTGAGGTGGGCATTTCACTGTGTGCCTTGGGTTAATATGGGATGAATCTGCATCTATACAGTGTAGTCAGACTGAATTTTTGAAATTAGTGAGGTGTGATGCTTAAATGTAGTGGCTTGTGGCACACATGGACTTACACAAAATGATCTCGCATTCTCTTCTGGCTGTAAATGATGAGTATATGTGATTACCAGAGTCATTTTTAGGCTATGTTTTCAGACCTTGCTTCTGAAAGTGTAGGCTGATATCTAAACCAGCTAGCATCAGTGAAAAGAGCAGTCCCTGAATCGGTGCCAGTCAAAACATGTACTCAGTAGCCACTCTTGGATAACAAAAACTGTTTCTCAGAGGATAAAACTAAAGGGACTGAAAATACTATCAAGAATCTGACAGCCTCCCCTGTCAAGTCAATACATGATTTGTGGGTGTCCTTGAAGGGGTATAAAATTTTCATCCAAAAAGTTACAGGAATGGTTTACAAATCTACTGTGCCAGCTGATAGAAGGAAATAAATTAAAGATACAGGGAACTTACAAACATAAAGTTCCATGCCAAGAAATATTTTTCACACCTGTCTCATACTTCTAAGATTAAAGATGCAGAGCTATATTGAGTTGTTCTCATGAAGGGGATCAATCCCCAAGAACAGAAAACTTTCTCTCTAACAAGTATTTAAAGGAATGTTATGATTTCGGCTAAGTTAACATTGTTACATAATAAGAACAGCAGTACTGTTAGGAAAATATAAGGAATATAAATACTTCCTTTTTCTTATTAGACTTATACGTATGCAAAACTTTAATGATTACATCCAATTAACAAAGACTATTTTCAGTAAATAACAAAAGAAAAATCATTGAGGAACATTTATATAGCAATATGTAACTCTTCAGTTTCTAATTCAGTTATTCACCCATTTTCCAATCATTAGAGTGACAAGTTCTTTATTATTAGGGTATCTTTAGTCTTCTTTTAAATAGCAGAAATATTCTCTACAATATTTATGTAAACAATAACTGTGAAAATTTTATTCAGTAGAAAATAAGTATCCATGTAAAGAAGCCACAAGAACAAAATGGTAGAATCTTTAGGATATCACTCCAACATTTTTGAGTCCTCTTTCATAAGATGTATGTTTTTATCTGTGGCTTAATTTTTTTAGATACTTGAGTTAATGAATGATTGCTTTTCTCAGATCCTTTTTGATCTGCACGTCTGTTTCCAAGAGCGAGAAGTCTATGAGAAGGGTTAGCTGTCATACAAAAAGGAGAACAAAATGGATTTGGTCTTTCATTGAACACACCCAGTGCTGTTTTGCAATGAAGGATTTACAGCTTAATAAAAAATTTAAATATATTAGAAGAATGAAAATGGTTGCTATGTAATGATACTTTAGGCAAGGAATTGAAATGACTAATTCTATACAAAAGTGATCGAAATAGGAAATGACAACTAAACCTCGACTATATGTATAATGCATTAAGAAGTGAAAGCTTAAAAAAAAGTATGAAATGTATAGTTTTTTTAAAGAACCTTAAATTCATAGAAATTACAAAAGAATAAAAGCCCATTAGGAATCCACAGTATCCACTTGAGCTCCAGGAAACCTTCTAATAACAAATTTCCAGGAGTGGGAAGCTCAAGCATTGACTTGTATAAATCTTCTTAGTGGCCTCTTAGGTGCCTCAAATATTTCAAATCTTCTAACACTCCATTGAGCAGGGAAGATTGCCTGACTCCCTCTTGGAAGCCAGTAGATTATCATTCTCTTAACCATTAGCATTAATTAATCCAGGCAATAAAACACTGCAAACATCTTAGCAGACCAGCTCTCTCCTGGCATGCAACTACTAATTTACACTGAACCAGTATGGCTTGATTCCAAGCCTGAGCCACAAATCCTTGTCTTTTGTAAACATTAAGTATCATTCATCATACTAGTGAAGCAGCCTTTTCCTACTATTTATTTATAGCTATACATATAAGTGTACACATAAGTGTATGTGTACATAAACATATACAAAAGCACATAGATTCAAAGAGGGGTTTGGAATTCTGCTTTGAAGATAGCCATTTGGGGCTGTGATTTCCAACAAACTGTTTAACAGTTTTTTAAGTGTATTTCTTTGAGCAGCTTCTGATCAAATACTTTCTCATTAAGGATTGATACAGCACATTTTTGGTCACCTTTTAAATTTTTTTCCAGTCCTCTTCCAGATCCATGCCTTGTACCTTTCCAAGAACTAGAGCTGTGCGATCACAGTTCACAGCCAGAAATTGAATACTGCATCAGCTGTAAATAGGATGTAGATAAAATCCTTTCTGTTCAGTGAGCAGCTTGTGCTCCAGAACTGTGTTCAGTGACATGCCAATATGTGTGCCACCTTTGGCCTTTTAAGTCAGAAATAGATCTTCATCTTGCAGTGGCTCTAAGAAATAAACTGATGAGTCTTCTAGCTCAGTTGCATCACACAACAGTCAGGTTTATAGCCTTGTTTGCAAATCCTTTGCCAAAACCCATTTCTGATTCTTGTAGGAATATTGCATCAATTCGCACTTACTCACTTATAATAATATTTGACATAAAAGGTCAGATCCCAGACATTACTCTTTTTCTTTTGTGCTCATTCATTTGCTTCTTCAATGGCAGATATTCCCGAGACTATGCATTGGAATTATGGAAATGGCCGGGGAGAATATACCATCTCTTTAATAGTGGCCATCTTGGACTAGTAAAAGAGTGCAGCCAGCACACTGTAAGAACAGAAAATTTCCTCAAGAGCAATTGTAAGCTGTTTCTTAATTGTAGGTTTTAACAGCTCATTGTTAAGAAGAAAACTAAGATTACCTTTGTTTATGCACAAAAAAGAAGTGTAACAGCCAGTTTCATGGATACTAAAGGTTAAAAAATACAAGCTTGTGTCACCATATGAGCTGCATTTCTCTCTGGAGTTACCTGGACCTCTGCACTTCTCATTCAGATGTTTCATGCAAGTGCTACCAATCCATGGTGAGCCTGTGACTTGTCTGTCTTGTCCCAGCATGCAGAAAATAAACAGATCAGGGGATCATCACAGAGTTGCTGAAGTGCTTAAGAGAGCAACATCCTGATCCCGGGACATATTTGACATGTGATTTCCTCTGTAGAAGTTCATTAGGAGATCAGGGGAGCTCGTCACTCACAGACTCAGCTCCCACAGAAAGTGACACAGATGCACATTGTGTTTTGGTAATGTGGGTAAGGGGGACTGTCCTGATCACCAGTCTTTCTTAGAATCTTCAAGATTGAAAAAGACTTCCGAGATCATCAAGTCCAGCCTTTGACTCAATACCACCACGCCCACAAAACCATCTTGCAAAGTGCCACGTCTGCTCTTCCTTAACACTTCCAGGGATTGTGACTCCACCTCTTCCCTGGGGAGCCTCTTCCAATGCTTAGCCACTCTTTCAATGAGGAAATTTTTCATAATATCCAGAAAGAACCTCCCCTGGCACAACTTGAGGCCTTTCCCCTTGTCCTATTGCTGGTTGCCTGGGAGAGGAGACTGACTCCCACCAGACTACAGCCTCCTTTCAGGCTGTTGTAGGCAGTGATAAAGTCTCTTCTGAGCCTCATTTTCTTCAGACTAGACATCCCCAGCTCACGAGCTTTGTTGCCCTTCACAGACATTGTTGACTTCAGAAAAATGAAAGTTGGATGATACACTTCTCCCAGCTAATCTGCATTTTTTTATTTACGCTTCTATTCCTGGTATTTTGCCATTTCAGCATTTTAAAGTCCACAATGCAGCCTGCTTTTCCTCTTTTTTCCCTCCAGTTTGAGCAGTAAAGCACGGTGAGGAAAACCTGCTTTGCAGACACTGTATTCTGTAGGTGATTAAACAACTTTAATGTGCACTGCACCTTTCCTGCTCCTCCTTTTACTTGTCACAAATTGTGAATTTATCACTACTACCTGCAACTAAGGAGAGTCATCAAATGGAAATAAATTACAAGCTTTTTTCTGCACCAGACAGGTTTCAGGTTTCCTGAGGGCTCTGAGTGTTTGTTTGTTCCCCAGAAAGAATGAGATAGTTAATTCCCCAGCATTTCTTGCTGGTCCTTTACATCAGCTTCTTTGATAAATCATTTGGGACATCACATAATCAAGTGTTGCCATAAAACATTTATACAGATCTATAAACTAGATTACATTGTGTGGGAAATCATTAACCTCCTCTGCTTGAATTGTGCTGTTTGTACTAAAAAGGTGCACATAAGCATACATACAGAACACTAGCTTTCACATTTATCCTTTGGCTCAAGAGTTAAACCCACTCAATAGCATCATCAGAGACAACATCTGGAAAGAAACACCTGGTGATTCCAAATTCCCTCATGGTTTTGCTGGTGGTAGTGGGCTTTTAATCTCATTTTTCTCTGCCAAGCCCTTGTCTTTTCTCTGTGACAGTGGCAGTGTAGTTCTGAATAATTAAAATACTGTGCATTACTGTTTGGCAACTAGTTTGATATTCCCAGGCCTTCCAGCACTGGCATAGTTAGGGCATGTACTCAATAATTTTCCCTCTACAGTAGATGTTAAAGCTCATCTCACAAATGAACATATGAAGACTATATCCAAGAAGTAAATTAAACAGTGTCTGGGAACAGTCCTAGGCACTACAAAACAGGAATTTCTGCTGTTGCACAGTTAGAAGCATCTGTGATATGGTGTTTGCCTGTGTCAACTGGTGCTCTCCCAAGTAATACTTCAGTCTGGATCAGGAACTAGAAAAAAATCCAGAGCTCATTCCCACCAGTCTATTTTATGCATCTGTGTTGTTTGGGAGACTAAGAAAGGTTGCTGGCTTTGATGCTCACTGCTCTGTGCCAGTTGGCCTCAGTGCTTGTGGATGGTTTTTGTGTGTTTAAATTACCTCTGTAGGTGAAGCTGAATTTAGCTCAGCCCCTGTGAGAACATCATCCTTGAAATGAGTCCCCACAAGTGTGATAAGTTCAGATGTCACCTTTTTCCATCTGCACAGGCAGGGCAAAACCTTGGACATACCTTCCCAGCCTCATAGCATAGTTAACATTGCACAAGGGAACAAATAGAGGTTAGATTCAGCCCTATTTTCCACCTGTTTTTCAGCATTTTTTCTGGTGCAAGACTCGGGCAGTCTGTTCCGTCTAATTTATTTGATAAATAATGTCTCCATCCTTTGGTTTTGCACTGCTATTGATAACTGTAACAATTTCTCCATCATACCAATGCAAAGTCCTGACTGATGGAAAACTACAGTTGCATGAGTGTTATAAATGTGTAGTGCACACTCTCAAAAAAATCCTTCCAACAGAACATGAAGTTTGCTCAGAACACAGACGTGGCCTTTACCCCTCACTTCACTGACTTCAGTAAATCAAATAACAGCAAAATAAAATCAGTTACACAGAAAAATCAATCAACCATCAAAACCACAAATCAAAGCAAGAGCAAAAATGGAAAACTCTCCCTTCTAAAACATAAGAGTTATTACCAAAGAGAAAAGCCATAGCAGCACCAAGAAGTCACAAAACTTTTCTACTGCTCTTTGTTACTCATGAAATATTATATGGTTTGGTTCTTTTTCAGATTCTGTGGTGATGGAGAATAGTACAATGTTTTAAAGAAAGACAGATTATTGCTATGTTGAATCAAACCATTAATATTGATGATCTTCATGAATAATTTCATGTACTTGTTTGAAAACTTTACAAACATTCACCACCCTGTGGAAGAAACAGCTGGTTCCCTCATTTAATAGCAGGGAAACAGGGAGAAAGACTGTGTGCCTTGCTCTTTGTCTCAAAATTAGAGGGGAAGGGGCTGTCTCCCAGTTCTGCGTGCCAAAAGGCACCGGTTGAGCTTCTTGATAGACATAATAACAGTGTAGCAGAGCACCCCTTTTGATGTCACATCTGCATGGAAATACTGGCCCATAGAAAGTGAAGCATGGTTTTGTTTATATAATAAAATATTTCACAGGTATGACATATGGGTAAGTGCAGAGCAAGGCTGACAATTTATGTCCACACATGGAATATAAAGGTAGGATTGTACATTCATAACCATAAACAACTGCTACTGGAATTGTGTTTCCAAGTAGATTGGTTGTTTATGCCCATTCCTGTGCAACTTGCATTGGGAAAACATCATTCTTTCTCCTGTAACCAGTCCCTCTGCAACACTTAACACAGAAAGCTCGCAAACTTCTAAGTATCATTTTTCCATATGTATTTTAATAGAGATCTGAAATTTAAATAAAAACCTGTCAGCTATTTATTTGAGTTATCATTTCTTAATAAAAAAGGAAAAGACAAAAGTCAGTTGTTCCTTCACAGAGAATTCCTGGGCCATTGTTGACAAAACGTCTTCAGCACCATTATTTGCTCCCCTGGGTTGTATGGCTTTTGTGGAACTGGGAAATCATTAATCTGAACATTCAGTTGCTTTTTACTCCTGAGTATTTTCTGCTTTTAAAAAGTATGATTTTTGGTCTGCTTTTCTGATTTCATGCTTATGGCAGGACATAGACCAGGTGGGGGAACTACACATCTATATGAGTTGGTTTCAGAAGCACAGTAGTTGATATCCTGGTGGAAATCCTGTCTTACAAAAGGAAGAATAAGATTTCCTTCTGTTTCATTTTTGAATTGTAACTGTGGCAATTATGATAAAAGTTTAGCTGTTCTACATTGCCTTTTTAACCAGTGAACCAGAAGCACCTTATGTATCACTAAGTTTTTTCCATTCCACAAAAGGATAATACTTTTAATTTAGCAGATCAGTTAAGTGTTCAAAGTCAGGGTGAGAGGAATCTGTCCCCCAAAATCTTCCAATGCAAAGCTTTAGCTGGATGTTGAGTTTCTCATTTTGGTGAATCATGTGGAACTACCTGGAAAGGTCTTCAAATGCACAGAAAGCCTCTGGAGAATGTTAACCTCATTGCAGAGATGGAAGACCTCCACAGCTTGTGAGTTTATGATGATTTTCCTGCTCAGTTGATGTAGACTATGCAGGCTGGAACATTTTCAGGGGATGGAACAAAATGTTCTCATACCATCATATACAGAATCATAGAATCACTTAGGTTGGACAAGACTGCAGAGATCATCGAATCTAACTGGTAATCCAGCACTGTTAAGTCCACCAATAAACCATGCCCCTCTGACATAAGTAAATCTTCTCTATGGGGTCGTAAAGCATTATGGAACTCCTCACCTGGAAGATGCTTGGTCATTTCCACAAGGATGCTGGCACCACTCTGTTCCTGGGATTTCTCAATGCAAATTTGTCCCCTCATGCTTGACTGGAATAGGCTATTGCTCATTCTGCTCAAAGAACCAATTTTCCCAGTAAGGATGCCTTCACTGTTCTATCCCTTTTACACACAGGCATTTACTGTTCAGGGAGTATGGGAAGGAGTGGATGAGAACCCATAATGCCACCATCCGTCCAGTCTTTCAAGGGGGATTATATTGTCCACAGGGCATAATGCTCTTGCCGTTTTCAGTTTCTCTCCAGTGTCTGACTTGTCAGCAGGGTAAATAGTCACCTTTCTTCACAAATAAGCAGTGGCTTTGTATCAGACTTTGGTCCAGCCACAGACCAATAAAGCTCTAAATAGCAGTGGAACAAAACAGCTGCATGAATGTAAGAAGCTCATGCAATTTCTTCTGGTTAGGTTTCACTTTGACGTTGTTTACCCATCCTGAAACACAAACAGGGAAGGTCTATTATTTGATCTGACCTGACTCTCAAACAGGGATCTCATTATAATGGCTTTCAACAGCACAGTTGTGCTTTCAGGCTTTGAGAGGTGCAGCAGCTCTTCATTATTAACAAAATGGGGCGGGAGAGAAAGAAGTGGATCCTCATTTCTCTGACTGCTGAACCCCATTTTTCACGAATGTATGTATCAGGATTCTCACTGGATTTAATGAAGAGGGAGGGCACCTAGCACTGTAGTGAGCCAGTGAAATCCACAGTCACAAACACCACCAGTGTTTCCCTGGTACTGCCTTAATTTTGTAATCAATCATGTATAAATGCTCCCCTCACAGACAAAATCTTTCTTTCTTTTCTACTCCTTTTTTCTTTTCCTCCATTCCTAGTTCACCTTTGCCGATGAGATTGGGGTGTTTGGGAATAGAATCTCATTTGAATTCTGAAACCAACTTTTAAGACGAACTCAGTACATCTAGTGAGACAACATCTGATCTGTCCAAACTCTAATCGATTTAACAGGGGCAAGGGCATGGGCAGGCAGAACTTAGGATTTTCCTTCTTATTTCCACAGAGCCCTTCTGGGTATTTCAAAAAGCTGCTAAAGTTCACGTTCCAGGACAAGGTAAAATGTCTTTGAGGCATCGAGTAGCACACATTTAATGAAGATAGAAAGCCAATCACTTAACATCAGATGAGGAACAGCAATTTCCTTCACTCTGGCACTTTGTGTATTGAACAAAATTGCATGAGAGCTTTGAGCACTAGGAGAGCTGTCAAGCGGCCGTTTGTCTGGGAGCTGGAGCAGTCCCCTTGGAAACAGCTTAAACCCTTTAAATGAAAGCATTACAAAATGTACATCTGTGTGTAATATATTGGCCATAGCCTCAACTGTCAGGGGCCAGGCAACACAGTGTTGATATACATTTTTGCCTGGTAGTACTTTTAATGCTTTCACATGTAAACAAAGCCTCCTTTAAGATTGTAGAGTACTTGGATGTTCAGTCAGCAAGCATCATACAAAATGTTTGTCTTAAAACTGGTTCAGCTGGGTTATCTGACCATATAATATTAATCTCAAAATTTTTGATACTGCCTGAGCCTCTCTATTGCAAATACATTGAGACTTCTTGTAATGTAAGGCAAAATGAGAAATTTGACAGTCACCACATTGTGACAAGAATTACAAGTTGG